>JBAHVQ010000166.1:1211852-1266548 GCA_036872915.1 Nanipora kamurai
TTTGTGTCCTTCTCGAGAACTGTGTAACGAAAGGTAAAATTACAATTATGGTATTGTTCATTCTGTGGAGCTTCATCGAGATGGTCAGAATACATCAGGAAAAGTCAGTGATATAAATGGTGGGATTCAAAAATTGCACCATTAGCATGATCAGAGCTTTGTTCTTTGATACTTAAGGATATTCATTAGTGTCCGTTTAACCTTTGCCATATCTTTTTCGATCAATTTAACAGAAAACAGTGGCGGAGACAAGTCCGTACCTTTTAGGTTTGACCATTGTTGTATCGCTTGTGCACAGTGTTTTCGAATTCTTGGCTTTCAAAAATGGTAGGTCAGAGCTTTAATGGCGTGTTTACTCCATGAATCTTGAAGATTTTCTTCTTGCGTTTGTTTTCCTTTCATCTTGATTCTATTTGGTCTTCTCTTACATGTTCTCTGTCCCCTTCTCCTTCATCTTCTTATTTTTCTTCTTCTTCTTCTTCATCTTCGTCTTCGTTGTTGTTGTTATTGTTGTTTTTGTTGCAGCTATTGTTGTTGTTGTTGTAGATCTTGACTGTGTTCGACTTTTTTATCTTTTTGTAATTATTATCATAATCACCGTCCCTGTCGTCATCACCATCATCATCACAATCATCTTCTGCTGCTGCTGCTGCTGATCACCATCAACTTCATCATAGTCATCGTCATTATCTGATCTTCATCTTACCATCATTTCCATCGTCATTATCATTACCATCATCACCAGCCTATCATTAGCTCCATTATTATCATCGTCTTTATCTTGTTATCATTCCCGCAGCGTACTTATGACCATCATCTTCCTGATCGTCATAGTGTGACTATTGAGTATATTCGTCATTTCTAATACGTTACTAACTTGCTTCAATTGATCCAACTTAATACAGCACAAAAACTTGAAAGGTTTGTAGACTGCTGAATTTATTGTAAATTCGGCAGTCTACCAACCTTTCGAGTTTTAGTGCTGTTTCGTACTGCCTATGCAGCATCCCATTTTTCTATCAACTTAATACAGTTCGAATTTTTAACTACTAAACCTCTGTAAGAACCACTTTAAGGCACAATATGTTTGATATTAACAACACTTTCCTTTGCTTTCTCTTCCAACCTTGACTTCGCTCCTTTGGCCTAGCTAGAATTCAGATTTATTATTTTTTAAAAAAAACAAACCTTGTTCTATTCGTTTATCTAGACATTCAGTTCTGGCGGTCGCGTAAATCGCTAGAGGGTTTGTCAGTACGATCTGTCTTCTTCAACGTTTTCCAGTCTGTTATTGTGCTGCTGTACGTTTGGGATAACGAAGCTAACACAATCGTCATTATTAGTTGTTTTATTGGATTGGTGATTGAAATTTGGAAAATCCATAAAGTAGTTAATGTCTCGGTAAGAAATAATTTTCCGTTGCAAGTTAATTTAATTTTATGGTTTGTTTTTTATCCCACGTGCACGGTTGGATTTTTTAAGTGCTTGTTTTGACCTCTTCTTGTACGCACTATTAAACCAAAGAATCGCTGCGTGGGAAAGTCAGTAGCCTTTAGCTCTGGCTATACCTGAACTTTTCCCGAGGGCTTGGGCTATTTATGGCTAGTATGATTAAATAAAACATCTTAAACAGAACAGGTGTATTCCAAAATGAAGAAAGTGCCGTTAAATTGTTGTCTAGTAAAACTTAGCTTTATTTATTATTTTTTAAAAATTCTTTCGTCGTCTTTTTCAGTTTGATAGAAACAACCTTATTCTGGGAATTTTTCCGCGCTTAAAAATTACTGACAAGCAATCTTATACAGAGTCGGCGACAAGAAAATATGATTTGGTAAGTCAAGGGAACAATTGTGTTCTCCACCAACAAGGAAAGAACAAATAGTGGTTCACCTGATGCTGTGTCCTTCCCATCGCTTTAAAGCGAAAAAGTGAGGAGTAATCAACATTCCTTGTGAAATAATCATTAGCAGTTCAACGTGAACAGAACACGAAAAAAAATCGAAAGCAAATGATACGTGCAGGAAACAGTTATTCCTGAAGTACAGTTGCTGTTTATTTCTCTTGTTACATCAACTAAAGCCAAAGTTCATCATTTCAGTTGTTAACCTTTTCCCTACCAACGACGTACAGTAATATTTTCTATGGCTAACGCGGGATGATTTTATTTGTCAAGGAGAGACCCCTGGCTGGGAAAGGGTTAACGAGTGGAATTCTTTAGTGAAATTAAGAATTAGGAAACTTGCTTGTTTAAAATATTTCTTCAGTATGTGAAGTTTGGTTTCGAATTGCGAAAAGGTTGTTGTACAAAAAAGGCCATTTGGTTAACTCAGAAGAAAGAAGGTATTCGGTTGTTCAAAAATGTCGTATTTGATAACTTTACAAGGGAACACTTCACGTTTTGTCACTTTCAGATGGCTTTCAAGTATCTTTCTTGGGCTCTTTTTCCATTGCTCTTCGGTTATGCTGTATATTCACTGTTTTATCAAGAACACAAGGGGTGGTATTCGTGGGTTTTAAGTATGCTTTATGGCTTCTTGTTAACCTTTGGTAAGTGTATTGCTCTTTTCTCATAACAACCATTGAATGGTTGTTATTATTGCACAACCTTACTATTTATTATTCCTGTAGGATTCATCATGATGACACCACAGTTGTTTATAAATTACAAGCTCAAGTCTGTAGCCCACTTGCCCTGGAGAATGCTGACGTACAAAGCACTTAATACTTTCATCGATGACTTATTTGCCTTTATTATAAAAATGCCAACGTTATATCGTCTGGGCTGCTTGCGAGATGGTGAGTTGCATAATATATTTAAATTTTAGGTCACGTCTGGTGTGTATGGTATCCTTCATCAGTCCTCTACCGTACCACACAGTAATTGAGTCTATGCGCTTTTTTGTTAGATAGGTTGCTGATTTTCCCTTCCAATAATTTAATTTTCTTACTCTTTTCAAAACAGATGTTATTTTCTTCATTTATCTGTATCAAAAATGGATTTATCCAATTGATCTCAAACGAGTGAACGAGTTTGGCGTCAGCGGCGAAGACCTACAGAAAGTCGACAACAATGGTGTATTAAAGACTAGTGAAGCACTACAAAGCCAAGCTCACGAGAAAAATGAATAAATCAGTCTATTTTCAATTCAATTTACTTGTACTTTAAATTACGTTATCTTCTTCGTACTTACCTAAGTTTCACTTCTTGGTCGATACACAATGATTCCTTTGTCACTTGTCAAAATGTTCGGGGCAATTGCATTTAAAGGTTAGCATGTAGAAATGAAAGCTACAAAATATGATCCCGTTGACCCAATGAGGAGAAAAGTAATCGTAATGAAAGCTTCGCCGTCTAGTTAACGCGGAATTTCTCGACATTTTTATTCGTTATTCACTTCCCAATTTCCGTAATTTGTGAAAGTAAAGCGTGAATACAAAACTAAATTTCATAAATCGTACAGTACATCAGATACGTATGGCCTCGATTTCATTCTTTTGAATTCTAAATAGTTTTATTCTGCTCCGAGCTATTGTTTTTTTATTGACGGAATTCAAAGAATGAAGTTATGAAAAGATGAAGTTATGAAGAGGCTACTCGTTTAAAAGGATGCATTGTGGAATTTATGTAATTTGGTTTATGTACTAATCATTTTCAGTGGATAGATGAATTAGACTTAAACTGACTTTCTACGAATTTAAAGAATCAAAAAAAGAGTATTGGAATACGCCATATTTAAGTAGCGAATAGATTTTGCTTTTGTTCATATAGCGTAGATAATTTTAATTAATCGAGTTGGTATAAAGAAATAAAGACCTGGTCAAACAGTGCATGATAGTCGATGATAGTTGAAATTCTTGCTCCCGTTTGGTCACCAACTATCATCGACTATCATGGACTATCATTTACTTTAAGCATGCTCAACTTTTCTCTGATAGTCCATGATAGTTTTTCCCTTTTGAGCACTCACTCGGGAAATGAGTTCTTGAACTATCATCGACTATGATGTACCGTTTGACCAGGGCTTTATAATTAGATTCTCTTATCAAAAACATTCTTATGGATACAATTATTTGCCAATCGAAATATGTTGTATTAGGCTGTATACAGGTCTCATACCGAAAAATTTGTTTTGCTTTTAAGAATATTTACATAAAATAACGAGTGTACTTAATGTTGAACACGAACTTAGTTCATGTGGGAGCTTGGTAAATATCAGACGACCAGTGGATGTTCGTCAAGCTCATTCTCTCAGAAAAACGTTTTTTGAGTAAATGAGCTTGACGACCGCCAAAATGACGAGTGTAAGTTAGGAAACAAAAGCCAGAAGACTTTTACCACTTAAAATACATCTACTTCAGTTTTCGGTACCAAACATTTCTAATTACACCCGGAGGGTGTTAAGGAGAGTTTTAGATCTTCATTTTGAGAATTTTCATGTTCTTAAATATGAAAACGCTAATTTACCCTTTCGCCGCGAAATTTTACGGCGGAAAGACTTCTGGGGACACTGAATAAGACAAAATCTGACTTTCCTTTTAATATTTCTTAAACAAACGTTTGTTTTTTTTTTAATTCAATAAAAATTAGATAACACCTGATGATTTTTAATTGTTCCTCGTGTGGGAAACTCTCGACTCTACCCCGGGAAAGTGTTTTTTGTCATTTTGAATCTTTGACAACAGATAGCCAATGAGAAGGCAGAAGGTGATTATTAGTGCCCAATCAGATGCCAGTTACCACAACTAACCTCGTTCCGCGGTTCGCTTGATATCAGAGAAACCTCCCGCCATCTTTTCGTTACGCAGTAATGGATCTTTTACTTGAACTCGACAAAAACTACCAAACCAGAAACTGGAACGTTAACGTTGAACGAAGATTTGGCTGCGTTGTTTGTTTGTCTGCCAAGTTCAAGATGGTGTACGGTTTGTGTCAGCACAGAATTTGTACCACTTGTGGTTACGAATCAAACGGGACGCTCAAGATGGCGTTTCGTCGTTGCCCAACGTGCCAGGAAGAAAACGTTTTTCCTTCAATTCAACCAAATATTCCTGAAGATAATATAATTTCTCAAAAACTATGTGGCGTGAGGGTCTGTAGATTCGAAGGTTGCGGTCAAGAAGTTTGGGTTTGGGAAAAGGAAGACCATGAATTGTAAGTAGTTCGTGAACGTCAGGCAATATACAAGGCCATTTTGAAACGTTATGTCACTTTTAGAGTATATGAGAAACCACATAATACAGCATCACTTTCTCACAACAGTAACTATCATTTACGAACTGAAATCTCAGAGAGAACGCGGGAAAGAAAGCCTTTGGCTTTTTGCTACGATACTCAATTTAAAGAGCTGATAATTTTACAAGATTTTCCTTGAGGCTTCACTTGTTAGTATATGCTAATCACATTTTTGGACCGTTTAGATTTTGTTCTCACAGAAATACTTCACCAAAATATCCAGGACGTTTCACTGTTAAGGACGCCTACAGGTAAAACGAATTTCTTCCCTGTTTTGAAATTGGGTTTCTTGGAAGTAACAGTCATTTGTCAATGCATCTCTTTTAGCCCCATCACACCCAAATCTCCTTCACAGAGACGGGGAAAACGCAGATATGTTTCTGATAGTGAGGCCAGAGTTTATTCCCTCAGGTCTTCAAGTCACCATTCAAAACGAAAATCGAGTTTAACCCCAAAAGCAGAACAAGAAACGGCTGGATACAATTTAAGGCACCAGAGGCACTTTGAAGGAGGTTCCAGAACTCGATGACAGCATTATGTGAAATTGGGGCCAGGTTTCAGTAGCTTAGATATGGAGCTGGCGTTGCAAAGTTAAAAATTATTTATATGACCAAAAATGTGTATGCTAACAAATAATATGTAAATGTTTCGGTAACCACTGAAAACTCCGTAAATAGAAATCATTTTTAATTCTCAACATTTTGACTATCTTGTAGTCATCATCAGGAGTGAAAAAATGCTATGTGATCTATTTACATAGGGAGAAGGTGGGCGGAAATCAAATTACTGTAATTAACGAAAAATGATCAGTTCTTTGGAGGCTTTTGTCCTGTGGTTGAGTAGTAACCTTCACAGTTAATTTTTAACAATTGTAAAATAATCAATAAAGCCAAACACAGGACATTTTTACTTTATAAAGAAGCGCTGTCTATTCACCACGAAAAGCAGCTACTCAACCATGGGACAAAAGCCTCCAAAGAACTGGTCATTTTTCATTAATTACAGTAATTTGATATCTCTCCGCCCACCTTCTCCCTATGTAAATAGAGTAGATCACACAGCATTTTTTCACTCCTGATGATGACTACAAGATAGTCAAAACGTTGAGAATTAAAAATGGTTTCCATTGTTTTGTAATATGTAAATGTTTGTGCATTTTTCTTTGGAGTTACTGCTCTTTAGAGAGGTAAAACCAAGTTGTAAATATCCCATGTATATACAGAACCGAGTTGCTGTATAAAAGATAGAAGTAAACACCACAATTTTTTCATTGTCTGAATTTAATTATGCATTAAGTGGTTAAAAATTTACAATCAATCTGCAATCCTGGAGTGTAACAGAATAGTACTTTTTGTATTAAATATTAATGAACAAAAAAGAATGTACAAGGTTTGATCTTTTTTTTTATTTTCCCACTGTAGTGTAATTTAGTGCTATAATTTAGTTCACTAAATATAACCTACTTATTTTCAGACAAAGCAGATTTTACACTTTGTGGTATCTTGCTTAAGAGATCATCATGACTTGCCAGTGTTCCAAGAACTCCTCTGCAGTTCATATAATCTTGGCTTTTGTCGTAATTGTATTGAATTGGTTTTCCTAAGATGTCAGTGAAATTGCCTCCAGCAGCTCGTAGGATTGCTTCTGGGGCACAAGTATCCCATCTCTTGGTTCCTTTGCTGGCATAAACGTAAGCATCTGCCTCGCCAAGTAGAACAAGAAGTGCTTTGTACCCAGATCCCCCTACTCTAGTAATTTTGCTTGGGTTCATAGCTGTTATGGTATCCAAATTGACTTGACTGGAGTGAGACCTTGTTGTTACAATAATAAGCCCTTCATGTGTGGTTGGCTTGTATCCAAACGACCCAATGCCTTGAACTCCCCATATAGTACGACCAACAGTCCTTGAATTGTCTTCTGTTTTGTAAAATGGTTGGTGAATCACACCTGCAATGGGCATGCCTCCGTGTGATATTCCAATCAGCACCGTAACATGTTCAATTAGACCTAAAATTCACAATTTTTTAACAAAAGTTATAAACAATTTACTTGCTTATAAACAGAGGTTTCAACATTTTACTATCTGTATAACCTCTCAAAGAGCAAGTTAGGGAAAATATAATGCACAGGAACCTTGAGAATGGTGTCTGTATTTTAAACCATGTATAATTATACAGTTGACACTGAAAGCATGTTAAGTGTCAAAAAATGTTATTCTGCTAATTAGCTTTAGTATTCTAATAATTGACTCTTAATTGTCAGTACATAAAATTAATGAACAGATAACATGATGGCTTAGTACAATTGGTGACTTACGATGTAACAAAAGGCCAATTCTCTTATCAGTTTTATAATTATTTTACAGTTATACCCATCTGCCTCTTGAAAACACAATAACATGTGCCATAGGAATAAGGAATCTTCCCTGCAACAATATGTCATAGCATCCTAGCTCATGTAAAAAGCTTACAACTTTTCAGGTTTGTTCAAATAAAAAAATACTAGTTTTTACCATCTGTAAATTCTCTTGTGCCATCCAGAGGGTCTACCCATATGACAACCTAATGGAGAAAATTGCTTAGCATTATGAAGATGTTAAAGCTGTTAAATTAATGTCTGGAGAGATTTTAGGTAATAGTTAAAATATGAGCGGCCGGTCTTTATGGGTATTTACAATGGCGAGTGCGAAGCACAAGCCATTGTAAATCCCATAAAGATTGGATGCAAAAAGAATGAAGCTCATTTATATTCTTAACTTTGGCAGAGAATACTAATAAGGCTAATTAGTATTCTTAACTTTGATAAAGATCACTCTTGTCCAACTGTTGATCTTTATTGAGATTTACAAAGGTATACATGTGACTGGAATGGTCTGTTTTGATTGCTTGCTGCTCTCATTAATTATTTATCAATTTGATAAGTTAAAATTAGAATGCAACAGCAGTTTAATACTTCTGTCATAATAAAGCACATACATTGATGTATGGTAAACTGTTGCCAGTTATCATCAAGAAGATTAGTTCTCACCCTATAGATTTAATTCAATTTATGTACTGAAGCCTGTATTTAATTGATTTTAACATATGCATATCAAGTAATTCATTATGGATTACAATCAAACCTTTGTGTATCTCTAGTGAGAGTCCAAAAAAGGGCTATGAGTATAATATGTGGGTAGGGCACTGTTATACACTACAGATCCTCTTAGTAAATTAGGTTTTACTTCTGTTCATCAACATAGATCACAATTATGTCAGGGTTTCTTTGGAAAAGATTATATTGAATAGGTCCTCTATCTGTTAATTACAATTGTTAAACTGTAGCTTTACATAAATAAAGAATTTTTACTATTCACAGCTGTAAAATGAAAAATTCTGTAACCCTTATTATTGCAAATGTACAATACTAAAACTTAGTGTAATTCAATTTTAGCAACTTGGTATTAGAGTACTGGTAAATTTCAAACCTTGTAATACCTCAGCAGTTTAGTTTTATACAGCAAAAGAATATCAGTTAAAACTATATGTCATTGTAATCTATCATTGTGCTGAATATAATTTCTGGCATTGTTTTTAATCAGTGTTTAGTATATTATAAAGAACAACTTACAGATCACATCTGCATGTGCAAAAACACAAAATGTGTTTACAGTGAGTTGTTAACAGGTGTGAACAGTAATATGCAGCACCCCTTACAAAGTTGTCCCAACATTGTTCAACCATCAATACTGTATCAGCTTTTCAGCAAGGTCAAACAATCATATTAACAATAGTGAAAATGGATTTTCTTTAATGTATTTTTTCTTGTCCCAGTAACTGTCAACAACCATTATTGCTTCATCAGGGCCAAATAATTTCATTGAAACAATAATAAACAATATTGTTGGCTCATCAATGGAGTTTATCCATAATAACAATGTTCAATTTTAGCATAACATGTAGAAGGGACAAGTGACTTTCATCATCACTAATGAAGTGATGTTCAGCTAGTATGTATAAAAAACTGGGTTGATATTTAAAGACTGTTTCAAACACTTAACCTCTTCTTCCCTGACATTTATTAGCTGTGGTGGACACTGTTGCTCCAGAACATTTGAATCATCCTCTGTCTCAGCAACTTCTATTATTTCAGAGCAGTCTTCCTACAAGCATCAACAGTTGTATTTCAATGTATTCTCTTTGTTAGATTTCTACCTGACTGCTAACACAAACATTAAGTTTTTGGAGCACATTTATACTCATGCTGTGTAATAAATTTTGTTTCCTTTTCTAATCTTCCAGCTAAATAAAGCATTCCAATTGTTGTTTAAGACTCCATGGCTCCATATCATTGTTACAGTACTATGTTTTGGAAACTTTCAGAAACTTAGTTAATACATGTAGGTTAAACTTTCTTCACATACTTTGCAGATGGTTCAATGACTTATTTATAACTTTGCTAGGGATTACAAATTGTTTCCAAAATTGTTTCTAAGGAAAAAAATAAAGCTCTGTACCTGAGGATGATTATGAAATGAATTGAAGGTTGTCTTAGATACAGTAAATTTCTCATTGTATACATAAAAAACATAGTGAGGTAATTCATGGCTTACTTTGCTCTCCATAACAAAGGTATGTGTTCTTGATTTTACTAATTATTCAGACTACACATGCCTAAATAATTTTATGTACAGTACCTCAAGAATACACCAATTAACATCAAATATTCGTTAATACCATTGGGCATATGGTATTATTCCTACCTCTTCTCCCACGATTTTTACAGCTGGAAACTTGTTTTGCAAAGAAGTAATAATACATTTCTGAGCTGCTCGGTCA
Organism: Nanipora kamurai; assembly: GCA_036872915.1. Taxonomy (NCBI): domain Eukaryota; kingdom Metazoa; phylum Cnidaria; class Anthozoa; order Scleralcyonacea; family Helioporidae; genus Nanipora; species Nanipora kamurai. The sequence continues at coordinate 1,221,903 of JBAHVQ010000166.1, forward strand.
GCTATAGTTTGAGGATCAAACTCTCCTTTTCCACAGCCCTATACCAGAAAATTTCAGAATCATAATTTATTAGAGACAGTGGCCTAGTGGTGCTGGAGGTAGGGTTTTTAAGCTTTGATATTGCAAAAAAGTGTTGGGGACATTGTCTTCAATCCCTTGCTCAAGAGTTTGAGCCATATGTTTTGTCTGGTGAAAACCTTTCTCATCTGTTCTTGTTTTTTACTGTAAAAAGAGGTAAATTTTATAGCATGTAAACTTCCACACTTGAGTCAAGTTACATGAACATTCCAGTATGGCCTTAATTATGAGACATTAATGAAAGGTCTTGGGTGGTTATGTTGATCTATATCAGCCATGTGAGGTAACCATGGAGTCTTCAGTAACTCTTTCCCAAATGTCTCGTCAGCTATATTTTGCAATCATTGGTTAGGTGATTTCAGTCTGTGTTGATTGTGGCAAACAAAATGAAGGACAGATGGGAAAATCAATGTTGCATTAGGTAATGTCATTTGTGAAGCCAAAATTTATCTCAGTAAGGAAGATTTTTCAATGTTTGTTTCAATTCAACATTTGCTCATCTTGGTCTCAGGGGACCTGACTTGTCAGGCTCTGAATTTTCAGATACCATGAGATTCACTGCTACTACAGATTGGAGGTTTTCTCTTGATTTTTCCCTCGTATCGTAACATACGCTAAAAACACTTTTTTGGAATCTTTTGGCCGGCTGTCGGGCGATATGAATACTTGGATTTATCTGCAAAAACGAAAGTCTATCATCCTAATTTTACTCTTCGTAGAAGAGATAATGGCCCTCATGTAAATTAATACATATGTCACCTTATCTACAACTCCAAGGTCACCGTTCTGTAAAACGTTGCGAATGATAGCTCCAGCTTTATTGGCGGCGGCCACCGAACAGGAAACAAGTCGAAGAACTAACGGAACATTGCAACTAACAGCCGCCATATTTAAAATCTTGCTGAATTTTTTGGGTCGGCACCATTATGCACAAAACTGCGACTCCTGTTTATACTGGTCAGCGGTGTTCCTTTAAACCATACTTTGTATAATTTCGTGTCATTTTATGTAAATAGTCATGTGAACAGATTGTGTGTTTGGTATTTCAGTATTTGCATTGGTATTTGCCTATTTGGAAAATTTTATACCGTAATCAAAGACATTTATGTGGATTAATAATCAAAATTCAATGAAATTTAGTGAGTTAGTTATCGGTAAGTAACACTTCGACTAACTCTTTAAAAAATAATAAAAAATTAGTAAATATACTATACAGTAAAGGATATTCAAGTAAGCATTCACGGGTCAAATGAGAAACTTATTGTGTTGAATATTAGATAATAAATTAAATTGAAAAATTAAGGCAAACTGACATAAATCACACATATGTTTGCTAAAGGCTGAGTTACTTACCTGGTCAAAATTTATGTTGAAAAAAGTGATCTAGTCAAATTATTTGACTATACAAACTTTAACAGCATAAACCAGCCTTAAACAGGCATTTATTAGGTCACAGTGAACCTCCCCATCCACCTTATATATGACATTTTGTTGTGAATTTGTTGCAATAATTGCAATAAAGTCTTACCTGTATTATTCATTGTATTCTTTATGTTGTATTCTTTAACCATGTTGTATTTAACCATGTTGTATTCTTCATGTTGTATTTTTTGACCCAATCGTGCCTACTTGATGAAAACAACCCTCCAGGTTTTATCAAATTTTTCATATCAAGAATTTTGTTTAGATTCTTTTCTTATATTTTGTGGTTCCTAAAGGAACCAGTTTTGCTTGAATTTGTTCTTTTCTGGGTTGTAGTTGCATCAAAGGTGGAGTCAAACTTGTTTTTGCCAGCTCTCTCATGCCATATAAAGTTGTCAAGGTGTTCGGGGAGTAACTTGAGAAAATAAGTGGAACATAAGTGTTTCACATTAGATATCTGTGGCACTGTTTTGCCTCCAGGTTTTATCAAATTTTTCATATCAAGAATTCCGTTTAGATTCTTTTCTTATATTTTGTGGTTCCTAAAGGAACCAGTTTTGCTTGAATTTATTCTTTTCTGGCAGCAAATTAGGCAGCAATCACTTTACTCTACTTGCAAAACTCAAATCAACCAACGTTTTTGAAAATCAATAGAGGTCCTTGAAAGTCTGGAAACTTACTTTTGGCATGTTAATTAAGATCACTGATTTTGAATAAAGTTTGTTGTTTCCTGGTGATAGTCAAAGTCCTTTTGAAGTCTTGCAACTTTTTTCGAAACAAACATTCGACAGTTCATGTATAAGGAGACATGCATGCTATTGGTGAAAAAGCAAAATACATGCCATTTTTAAAGACTTTTTCAGCGCAAGGACTAGGTTGTTGAATTTATTGGAAAAAGTCTTTGAAAGTCCTGGAAAATTCCTTGAATTCCATGTTGGTTGAAATGTGGAAACCCTGACTTCAGTCGTTTGTTTCTTTTGCGTCATCTGTGCGAGTAGCTGTAAATTTAAGATGAGTGTATTCATGCCTGCGAAATAGCTGAATAAAATGCTAAAGTTTCGTAATGACACCTGTGGTCAGTAGCGAACAACATCTCTTGACTAGTTACCGTGATTGTAGTTGACTAAATTATTGTAAACTAGCTGCAATCTTAGTGAATTACTCCATATAAGTCAATCAAACCCTGCTCTTTCTTTGATTTATTCACTATTTTGCAAAAATGAGACTGTAGAATAATGCAACCATAAATGACAACGACAATCGCTATAACGAGCAACTGTTGTGGTAAAATGGGCATAAAATATACAGAAGGATGTTAATACAACACTGTTTAAGTTCCAAGAATGCTTGTGATGTTCATAATGTGCTAATTACCTGTAAAACATGCAATGTTTTAGCTACCAAAACTGCAGTCAAACTGTCTCCTTGGCTACCAAGACTCTTATCATTCATTGAACAAAAAGCTTTCCTTCTATTTGAAATTTTCGAAAGTACTAACTAGTTCTATTTTGTTCGCTCGTCCACGTTCACCGTTTTCCTTAATGAATAGATCCCACTACTCCACTACTTTTAGCTATTAGCTTCATATGGCAATGGTCTTCTGATCGCACTGTAAAGTTTCTCCCAAAATCTGTCTCTGTTCTTTTCATCCGTCCAGTCAAGGTAGACAATATGTGCGATTTCCGAAGGTATTTTACATTTCTCGTACATTAATACAATCACTTGATGGCCAGTTCTGCCAGCGGCCAAGGCCTGACGAAGTTCCACCCGTGCATAAAAGCTCTTCAAGGAGTCGTTTGATAACACGAAGATCGTTTTTCGGCTTCCGTAAATTGCGTTGACAATGTTGTCGCAAATGGCCAGGCCAGCTTCGAAGTCATTGAAGTCGATAAATGAGTTGAAATTTTGTTTGTTTAAATTAGCAAGGAGTATATCGTGTACCCATTGAAAGTTTTTTGAACTATAGCAAATGAAAACATCGTTTGATAGTGGGGTTTCTGGTATTTCTAACGAAAAAAGTAAGAAAAAAATAGTAAAATTTTAAGATGCGTTTCAAACAAATTTAGATATTGAACGGCAGCAATTATGTGTCTATCTAACTTACTTGCCTTAAACCGGGCAACATTGCACGCAATTATATTTCAGAATCATCCTCAGGGTAATATGAAACGATAAATTCACATTTAACCTACACTGTTGACTTCAGCAGTATAGGTTAAATGTGAATTTGTCATTGCATGTAGCGTTGCATTTTTGTCAAATTTTGCCATCTTGAAATATTCTCCTTGTGCATATCAGGGTATCACGCAATATTGCTTACAATGTTGCACCGTGTGTTCGCGATTTTAGTGTCTGTCTATCTGTGTCCATATCTATCACTCCTATATGACATAGTCCTACTTGATGATTGGGTGCCAATCCTCTATTTCTTCCCTATCAATAGGACATCCTTGACTCAACCCACTGTTAAACGTAAACCGTACAATTGTGTCCTATGGTACTTTCTATGAGCAGATAATCGCCATTGTAGCTTTTTTAGTTCAATATTTTATCAAAAATTGTCACCGGCAGATAAATCTTTTGTCACCAGTGATTAGTCACCAATGATTAGTCACCAGTGATTAATCTTTTGAAAACGGGCCCCCATGTGAGGCGACGTCATCACCAGTTGCAATCGGCAAATAATAAATATAGAATAGCCAATCAAACTCATGGAGTAGTGAGAGTAAATGGCAAATTTATACTAAATATGAACGTACATACAATTACGACATCGAGAAATGTCTCGGCTCATCTTACCAGCATTCGAAGCGAATATCTGGCCAAATTGAGGATTAGCCATTTCAATAAAAAAAACAATCAAACGAAACTTAACTATTATCTTTTTTCCGACAGAATTTTTCACCATTTGCAGACTAAACTTTGCCTGAGGTAGGAGAACCTCAGGCCACTATACTACTGAATCTGTTGGAACAAATTTAAGTCATAATTTTACTTGTTATATGCAAACGTTAAAAGATTTAATCGCCTATATTAACTTGCCAATTTCAACGTCTTTTGGAGGACCAAACAGTTTTTCCTGAAAATCTTTGGACTTTTTCCAGCTTCGTCGCCATCCAAATAAAATTGGTACCGCCATCAGGATAAAAAAGACAAACGTAGAGATCCCGACAGCAATTTTTTGACCTTTAGACAAGCTGGACATCTTCCCTGAAATTAAAGGACGTAAAAACAATTCAGTAAACAAAGTAAACTAGTTGTGGTTGAAACCTGGTTAAAATTGGTGATGTCAAAAACGACGTGAGCATGTTCAGTTTACTGAAGTTTTTAGTGGGAGTTTACTTCGGCTTTGATTATCGTTCGTTAACGATTTTGCCGTTTCAAGTGACTTTCATGCTAAAACTTTTCAGAATGTGACAAAGAACATTCTACCTTGAGGTAACAGAAGAAAATGGGGTTTCAAAGGGACTAAGTTTAGCAGGAGAGAAGCATTTAACTACTTAATTCATGTTAATATGTCAATATTTAGTCGTAATTATAGCTAACAGGTTCGCAAAGCACTGTGGTTAAACGTGCTGCGGCCATCTTTTTCAGTACAGTCAGTTCATTGTAACGTCTTCATCACTCTTCAGCACTTGATAGAGCTGATTTAAGTTTTCAAAGCATTGTGGTTAAATGAACAATCGCTATCATTTTTGGTACCGTCAATTTGTAGTAACATCTGAACCGTTCTTCAGCACTTAATGGAACTAATTTAAGTTTGCAAGGTACTGTTGTTAAATGTCCAGCGAAATGCCTATAAGTCATGTGAACTTTTTGTCCCACTTATCATTCCTTGGTGCATGACCTCCTTACCTGGGGTTTCGACATCTGGACAATTTTTGCTGAAAATTGCTGCCGCTGTACGGTCGCGTTTTTTCAACCCGAGCTTAAATTCATCTCTTCCGTGCGTCGGACAAAACTGACAATGGGTGACGGACGTGGCATTGTTGTATTGGGAAAACGTTCCTCTCGGACAACGTTTGGCTGTGGTGGCGTTCAGAGGACAGTAGTAACCCAGGAAACAAGGAACTATGAATAAGATTAGAAAAGAAAAACTCTAACAATGACAGCAGAAAGAATTCAACACTGATCACTTTTTAATGACCCATTGTAAAATTATCAAGAATTTTCAATTAATAATCCTCTTTGGCTAGAAGTAAGCAATAGTTAACCACCTTTTTTAAACAAGCGACCACAGACGGTTGCATTTGCGTACCACACAACTTCTTGTAGCACGTAGTGCATATGTTATACCACCTGGTACATGGAAATTAGTCTCTGACTTTTTATATCACCGGTTTCCCACAGTTCTTGAAAATCCTGGACAGTCTTTAAATTTGAAAAAGAAATTCCAAGCCTGAAAAGTCCTTGAAAATCATAAGTCCTGGAATTTTCTTCCAGCTACGCGGATCTTTAAACATGATAAGATTACTGATTTTGAATAAAGTGTATCACTGGCAATAGTCTAAAACTTCCGAGGTCAAGGGATTTCTTGAAACCAAATTCTGGCTTCATGTGTGAGGAGACATGTATGTTATTGACCAAAAAGCAGCAAAAGAGCAATTTTCAAGGATTTTTTCAAGGTCCTTGATTTTTCTGAATAAAGTCCTGAAAAAGCCGTTGAATTTCGTGTTTGTTGAAGGGTGGAAAACCTGATATCAAATCCACAATTTACCACCCCAGTGATTTCGATAATAACAGTAAAGTTAATGTTCTACGAGGCACATCATCTCTCACGCAAGCGGAAGTAACTGCATCATATAATTTACTAACTGTGATTCACAACATAATTTGGAAGAATTTAGGTAACGAAATCATAACTGCAAGTGAAACTTATTCCATCAATAGTGTTTCAAAGCAATGTATATAAAAAAATAGATTAATATCGGCTGTTTTCAATAAGTATGTAGATCTATTACCAGGGGTCCCATTAACGCACGGACTTGCGTTCCTGACGTATTATAGCAACTTGTTGGAGGCCCGTTGGACGCAAATTAATCGCTGCCGAAACCACAGCAGAGTGCTCTGGCTATGGATACAGATAAACAATCTTGTATAACATAAAAATTGAAAAATGCTCTCAGCAACTGAGCATTTTTGAAATTTAATTAAAACTTTTCAGCTTCTTTATCCACTTTATAAGTTCGAAAACAATTTTCCTAGCACTTTTCTTGTGGGCTGATTGACTGAGTTACTTGAGGGACCTCTTAAAACTACCTGAGGACCTTTCAAAGCTTTCACCAAGGGGTCTCAAGGCCCCCTACAACTATTTGCTAATGGCAGCCCGATTACAGTGTAAAATTAACCTTGTTTCCATCTCTTTGTCTCGTAGTCGTAATAATATGCTTTGTAACAATCAAAGTAATTTAGATAAATTAACCCTTTCCTGGCCGAGGACTTTCCCCTTGACGACTAAAATCGTCTGGCTTTAGTCAGAGTAAAATACTAAAGTGTCCATAGGTCACTGAGGACATATACGGACAGGAGGGAGTACATGTTCAAATTTTAAGTCGGCCTCTTAAAAATAAGGGTCACTTTTCGAAAATTTGCCGTGTTAATGTCACAAAAAAAACAACCAAGAAATAAAATTATTTTTTTTACCGATTAAACTGTACATAATTGAATGTAATATTTTTATAGTTGACTTTAAAAAGGATTAAATCATAATAAATTATTAATTTCAAATTAAGTTACAACAGATTAATTAATTAAAATGATTAAAAGTAAATACGTAAATAATAATTAAATCAAATAATGCACAATTGAACGAATTTAAACTCACATTTTTATCTCACCTGCATGAATTTCAATTGATAACACAGGGTTTTTTTCTGTCCGATGCGTGCCAACCTTCGGAAATCCAACGCACCCGTAAGTCCCTGTGTCGTTGGCTGTTACGTTCCTGATGACGAGTTTTCCCTTGCAGTGTTTAAGAAACTTATGAAATTTTGGCTCATAGTGAATCCATTGAATTCTTTTGTCGGCAGTTTCTTGAAGTGTTTTGCCGTCTTTAGTCCATTTGATTCCGCAGTCGAAATCGTGGGCGCACGTAATGTTTATCGTCGAACCGATCTTTACCTCGTTTTCGTTAACACTTCCTTCGAGTTTTATGTTCTCCTTACTCGATGAGTACGCATCTACGGTAGATAAGGACAGACAAAGAAGGATTTTGACAGAGAACGATGAGGAATCGAGGAAGGTGTTAGATCTAATTTTTACGCTAGGTAATTTGGCAACATTGTATTATCACTGACAGCCATCTACACTGCAGTGTGTAACTCTTTGGGTACACGGAGAAAAGGTCTTCTGTCTTTTTTATTGCCCCAGATTCTGTAGTGATATGTATACAAATACAGAACTCGTGGCCATGCTATCGACAACGGCTTTCTAAGCTCTTTTGGGAAAGCACTGGATAGGATTTGCAGAGTTGCGGATTCTATTCTCTACCCAAGAGTTACATTTTTCACAAACTGTGCCTGTCGAGTCTTAAAATGTTTGATTCTGTCACTCGAAAATTTACTTTCACTTGATATAGGCTAATTTCGTATGAATAAATTTAAATGTTTCATCGTCCTTGAATGTGATCGCCAATGAGTCTAGTTCCTTCGATGTGGGAGCCCTTTAAATTTTTTTACGAAGAAATCGCGCGGACTGCGAGACCAAGTAAGTTGACTTTAAAAGGTCCGATATGTATGCGGGAGCTAAAAGGGTAAAACATCGTAGTAAATCTTCCATATGACTGCAGTTGATGAGCATCTCACCTTCTCGCAATACTAGCGTCGTTTTAGTTGCATTTCCCCGACTGTTTCTTGCTACGCAAGTGTAATTCCCAACATCTCGTTCGCTGGCAATTTTCACCAGTAGGTTTTCTCCGCACGACTTCGTTATCCTTGCTTGATTCTTTTTCGAATTCAACGGTCTCTCGTTAAAAAACCATGTCAACGTTGATGGCGGATTACTTTGACATAAAGGACACTCAATTTTGACCAATCGATTGCTGAAACTGACGTCCTTTCGCGTTATGGAGAACTTAAACTTAGGGGGACCTGTTGGTAAAATTACATCAGAAAACATGGTTATTTAGAACTGAAATTATTATTATAGTTAGTATAACTTTGTTATTTACTGCTGACAAACAAAAGAAACCTCGAGCTTGCTATTTCATAGAAGTTTTTGGAGTTTTTTAATGGAAAACTTAAACTTAGGGGGACCTGTTGATAAAATTACATTACAAAACATAGTTATTTAGAGCTGAATGAATGAATGAGGTTTATTTCAGTTGGGTAGCCCATTCAGCCAAAGCTTGTATTCAGAGGGGTCCTACATCATTAACTAATTACATTTCTAAAATACACAATTAAATAGAAGGTAAAAAAGTTCAAATCACCAAAGCTAAAAACTAACTTCGTATCTGAGTTTTAAAACTATTCAGTGACAAAGATTTTTTTATCTCCATTGGTAAAGAATTAAAATGACTAGCAGCTGAATATTTAAAAGATTTCTTAAAAATTTCAAGATTAGGTTAAGGAAGATAAATGTTGTTAGATTGTCTTGTATTACGCCTATGGATTAAACAAAGTAGGTGGGGGAAAACCGCCGGGAGCCGCCTTCGAATGAAACCTCTGGCAGAGCAGTGCAGTTTCTATAACATTACAATATGATATGAAACGTACCGTATGTCTTTCCCACAGAATATCGTCCACTGATTTTCTTGCATTCCTTAGAACAACTTATATCACCTATAAAAACAAATTATCATCAAACCGTGGCGTTGCTTTAAATCATGAAGAAAAAGGGGATCAGAATTCCGAACGGTACATGATGTATCGTGGGAAGGTCGCAAAAATTTTCACGAAGGCCTGTCCGAACTTACAAAAAACACGGCGGCCGATTACATCATCCAAGAAAATATTAAAATTTCAAACAAAAGCGGTATTTCCTTATTTGGAAATCCAGTCCGGAAAACTTCAAAACCTTCCGATTCAATTATTGCAAGATCTAGCGGTTCTCCCGAAACTGTGACCTTGCATGACACATCACGACTCTACCAAGTACTTCTCCGAATACTTCGGTTTCCACCTGTAGCAACATTGCACCCATGAGGGACATGAATATTTTGTTAAATACGATTTTGCATTAATTTTTTCTCGAAGGGTCTGGAATTCCTTACCGACTGATTTGAAACAGTCAGATATGACATTAAGTAATTTTAAAAAACAACTTTCGATGTTTTTAGATAAAAACATTTATGTTCTCGACCAATTTTAATCATGTTTATAAATATTATACCCTTAGTTATAGTAGTTTTAGAATATACAATGTGATCAATAGTTGATAGTTTGTTTTTTATAATTGCAGATAGTTGTGTTTTCTTTTAGTTATACTTGTATCTTTGTAACACGGGCCGGTGAAAATCAGCTTTTATTGTTGTTATAATTTTGTACTTTGTGCTGAACTGGCTACCGTGTATAAATGAATAAATAAATAAATCAATAAATAAACAGTTCTTTTCCATACGCGTGTGATTTCTTGGTCAGTTGTAGTTTCCTTTGATACTATTGCCTCGGTGGATTATTCATATTATTATTCATATTATTATTCATATCGGATATTCATATTCATATATAACAGATTATTCATATCGGTGGATTATTCATAGTATGTGATTTCTCAGTCACCATCAGTGAACTCTAAAAGGACTGAAACGATAACTCCAGATTGAATTTTGAAGCCAGCCATGGAGGTTGACAAGTAGGCACATGCCCCAGCGCCTTTTAAGAAAACAGCACTACAAAAACCTTAAGTAAGTCAAAGATTTTATCATTTTACGCCAAGTTTTGTTTTTCTGAGACAGCTTTCCATAGCAATCATTAAGCTCTTCTTCCCTTTGACACAGGGATTCATCGTCATAGCGGTACTGAGACCTCAGACTTGGAAACCTTTGAGTCTTGAGTCGACTTTCCTCAAAATTATTGACCATTATTACATCCTCTTGGAACGTTTTAAATTCACTTGAAATAGGCCTTGCAGTATAATGGTGTGATTACTTATCCTCAAAAAGCCACGCGTTATTTCACATAAATCTTTTGAAATGAATGAATTAATGAAAAGAATGCTGTGATAATGTTGTAACGATTTCACCCTAGTATCCGACCAACATGGCGGCAATCTTAGAAACTCTGTCTCGTCTTTACCGTTTAGTTAAGTGTGAAGGTATCATACACCGGACATCGGAACATCGCGGGTCATGGTTCCTTACTTTCGATTTCAAAGCAAAACATTCGCTCGCTCCAGAAGCAACTATTTGCAATATTACCTCTCTTTCCTTCCTCCATAATTAAATTATCACCCTCCCTGCTCCCTTCGTTTGTCTTTACACCCTTACAGTGAGAATGCATGTTCTGATCATATTTAATATCATCTCGTGGTTTGCAGTTGATATTATTATTTAATTATTACTGACAATGACCCCAAGCCGACTGGATACAGCCACTGTGGACCGTTTGCATAATGATTAAAAGCCCGCCACAGTGCGGATTAATATTTCTATAATGTATTTCTCTGTGGATGAATTTACAGAAGCTTGGTTGCAGTCGTACACTGACATATGTGTCAATGCTTGTCGGTAATAAATTAAGTAAACAACAAAGTACAAGAGCAAAAGTACAGCGACAATGACTTGTCGTAGTTTTGATACCGTCTGGACTACATCTTATCAATTTCGTCCAGACTGTAAATCCCTGTCTTTGATCAGTCAATACATTATCCGTGTACTTGATCGTACAGTTCGGTCATTAGAGCGTGACTATGTGTTATTGTATTTGGACGGCCTTGCAAGTCTTCGACACACCAGAATACATAGTTTCTCATAACTCACCTTCTGCTGGAACGGTTAGAAAAATGCACACCAAGAGAATCGCCACAAGCCACAGGAACGAATAACAGCGATACATGGCAAATCGACTTGTAACTGAACGACAATACGTGCGGACAAACTAACCTCGTGTGTATGTTAATCAAACTTTCCTAAAATAGATTTCTGATTATTGTTATCAACTTCTTGGTAATCGTAGCTAGGTCTACTCACCGTACGGTTAAATTACCCGTCTTAATTACACTTGACAAGACGATGGAAAATACCCAAAAAACTTGCGAAACGTCTGTCAAAGACATTTGTAAACAACGTATATAGATGTGATTTTATTCTTTTCGCAGAATAATACAAAACAGGAGCATCTGTTTGCTAGGATATACCTGGAAGATGTCAAACATTAGAAGGAAGACGAATTTACAATGGTTAATAAACGTATCATGAAAGCGCTTTATCTTCTGGTTAAGCAAGCGATATTCAATTTAAAACATTATACGTTAAAATAAAAGGTGAATAGGAATGGTTACAGAAAAACCACAGGGGTTGGTGGAAGAATGAGAGCTTGTTAACCTAGATGTACATCTTTATAAGTATTGTTATCTTGAGTTTGCTTTTATTTTGATTTGATTGAGTTTTAGAAGAAACTCTAGGGGCTTTGATCTTCCGAATATGATATGTTAGATTTACATTATGAAAAAGGTGGCTGTCATATTATAGTTCCCAATGGCTACATTGGGCTCTTCAACAAAATGTCTTGTTGTAAAGCAAATTGTATTATGTTCATCGTCACACAACAGCACAAGGATTTCTCCCGCTAAAATACGCGATTCCACTTCATAGTTTTGTCCGTTTCCATGAAATCCGATGGGGACACGTAAGTCACAACTGGCTTGAGTTTCAGTGATTCCTTGTTTCAAATCTTCAGTAGTCACCCTTCATAAGAAAAAATCCTTGAATTTGCTTGATGAAACTGAGAGGGACCCTGTGACACTGTTATCCCATGGTGACGACAAACTGTCCTAACTATGGCCAAATTTGAAAGGGGAAGTTGTGTACACAGAGCTGCAGCGAATGGAGGAATCCTCGTTATTGCCTTTGCTTACAAACTTTTTGAAATGAAGATTTTTACAACTTTTGCACACGAAACGATATATCAAACATTAATGAACATAATTGTTTTTGACTCTATACATTTGACTCTGATTCTAATTAGTCCATAACTGGCATAGAGTCAACCCGAACCCTGTCAGCAGGAAATAGCGCCTGACTTGTGAAGCTTGAGTCAGATGCTATTTCGCTCCTCAGAAGTCACTTTAACTCGGAAGCTGATTCATGCCATATATATTTGCAGCTAACTCGGTTGACTCGACGTAAGTGACAAAGTCTCGGAAGTCAGTCACTACTTCGGTGAAATTTGCATGAAACGTTTCTTTCTTTCTTTTCCTGGAACTAGAATGATCTACAAGTCTCTGATCAACTTCGTAACATTGTATTAATTGTCTCAGACTGTAACCTTCGCCTCACTCGCACTGGAATCACATTCCTATTTTTCTAAACACTTGACTCTCCGCAAAATTATTCCTGAAATTATTTGCTGTAATATGCCTGTCCTTCATCTGTCATCACCGTCCAAACATGACCAAATAATGCTATCGCAACGTTGATTTTTGTTACGTTGACTAAAGACAATAATAACACATATTTGATATTGCTAGATCAACGCACTGCTCTGAAGCTTTTGACTTTAAGGAGATCGAAGGACCCAGACCTGGGGTTTGAGTTAGGATTTAACAAACACATTACAATACTCATAAATAATTAACGAGAAAAACCCAAAAGAATTACCTCCTAATTATTATGCTGTAAATCGGATATAACACCCCCTAATTTACTTAAATTTTATTTTCGATTTTCTCAGCTAAAACAGCTCATGTCACCTACATAGCTGGTAATCATGGTTATATGGATGCAGTCGTATTTTTAAGAAAGATACAACATTCACGTACAAGCTGTATGGGATTTACTACGGTTCGCCTTATAAGTTCTGTACAGTTCGGCCGCTCGTATTGTATCCATTGCTTAAATATTCGAGTAGAGAGGTTATAACTATTGATGATATACCAAATACTTTTAATGAGCCCTTCACCTGACTCGAGAAAAACGCTTTCTCGGGAAGTTACATCTTCTTTCAACATAGGAAATTATTTGAAAGCAAATAATTCCTGTAAGTTTAGTTTTAAGAAAATAACTGAGTGATAGCGAGTTCTCGGTTTATTATTACAACTTTCTACATCTGAACAAACTATGCTTCACGGTTTGTCGACCAAAATAAGTTAAGTCTGTGGTGCCAATTGATGCAGCAACACTCACCAAAATATTTAATCTGTCATTAGTCGAATATTTCCCCATAAATGTAAAGTAGCTGCTAGAGTAACTCTTATTTCCAATAATGATGTGAAGTAATATATGATTGATGAGAAGGAGTGTTTCATCAGGATATCCAAACACCGAGAAGTTTGTTAAAAACCGAGGTGATAGTCGAAGACGTTTTTACAAACTTTGAGATGTTTGGATATCTGATGAAACACAACTTTCGAGTGTATGATATTGCATCTCAAAAGAACCAGTATTTGAAGAGAAAGTCGTGGCGAAAATTGGCTTAATTTACGTAATTTCTTCATCGGATATCCAAACCACATTTCGTCGGTGATTTCCTTTGTGTTTTTACTCATGAATTATTAATGAATTTGAGACGAATGATGTGAGTAATTATCGACTATTGTCAAACGTTTCAGTAATTGCTAAAGTGATGGAGAGACTCGTACATGGGTAACTGTATACAGTATTTACTTCTTTGCAGCAAATGAATCAGAATGAACCACAGTGTGGCTTCAGACCCTTACACTCTACACTCGTTGCTTTACTAAAAATTACTAACAATAGTTCATCGACGTGGGGAAATTAGATGGAGTAATTTTTCTTCACCTAAATATATCCCTCGATACAGTAAGCCATAATAATTTAAATTATCAATGAAAGTATACTTGGATGATATTATCGGCGTACCTAACGAATGGTTTGCGTTTTATCTATCTGACAGAACCCAATACTGTTTAATCTCTGTTAATGACCTGGTAAATTGTCTTGAAATCTACACGTTCAGATCTCTTTGCTGATGACACGCAAATTGTTACCTTGGCTGACAACTTATGTGCTTTTTAAGAAACTTCAAATGATGAATTACGGACGTCGCCAACGTGGCTAGCATCATGGTAAAACAGTTTGTCTTTAACTTTAAAAGATACAAAACAGAGCTGATCGCGTTGTGGCTAGAAGTGGTAACGACATACCTTCCTCAACTTAAATAATTTTAACTAAATTAATTGTTCTTCAACTAGAAAAAGGAGAGATCAGCACTGTCGTGATGATCTCTCAAGCCATGAAACCGAATATGAAACGCCTTCATTAGCAACAATTAGATCTTATTGCTGCGACACTAATCTGGACATGCTAGATTGTTTCGAGATTGCTTTGGGGGTCTGTTGAGATTTCTATGAACCGATTAGTCGGTCAGCGGATTCTCTTGGAAATCGGACTCCTGCGAAGAAACTGAGATTTGCACGTGGCTTTATATCGACCGTGGCGTTTTTCATGTCGTATTGTTCGGCGCTTTTTCAACTTAGCTAAATAAGTCTCTTATTGTCATGTCAAACACAAGGTTATTTAAAGCTGGAAGTATTCGTTAGAGTCACGAACGTTTTAGTGAACGAAAAAAAAACCCACAGCCAGCCGATAATTTGAAAAGTATAACACAAAACATATTCCGAATATAATCATCTTGTAAAACTCAAGGTATGGGCCAAAAAACAAGAGAGAATGTTTAAATGGTAATATTTCGAATTTATTACAAATTCATCATCACACCAAGTCAACCAAGTCAAACCAAGTCACTTGGTCTGATGATGAATTTGTAATAAATTCGAAATATTACCATTTAAACATTCTCTCTTGTTTTTTGGCTCATACCTTGAGTTTTACAAGATGATTATATTCGGAATATGTTTTGTTTTATACTTTAGTGAACGTTTTAGTGATTTGGGGGAAGACAGTGTTCTTTCATGTGTTTTTCAACATTGTTGTGCATAATCTTTAAAATGTTGGACAAAAATGCGGTGACAAATGTTCTACTAATGTTCGATTAACATTGAACAACAACGTCAACGATTCATGCCAAAGAACAACAATTCTTCGTTTGACCAATGTTTTAAAGTAACTGATACTTGTCATTAACTCCATATCTATTTATTTGTCTTGTATAAAGCCAGCAGGGTCAGGGTCTCTTCGTCAGAACTTGGGTTATGTTCTTCTCGGCTCACAGCACTTATTTTATATTAGAAACTCCTTGTTTACATTTAAACATGACGTCAGCAGAAATTTCTATCAGAACTACACAACAAACAACTCGGCACATTGATTACTCGAAGCCCGCCGAAAACCAAATTATCCTCACTGTTTGAGAGAACAAATCAAGAGGACAGTCACAATTCTAGGCAGGCTAAATATGATACCGTACTTTCAAAACCAAAACAAAATATATGAAAAACACATTCATTTGTAAAGGTTTGATGGAGTGGAATAATCTACCTATTTATTTTAATTAAAAGCTAAGAAAATAAAAAGAAAAATTGAAAAGAAAATTAGCCGTTGCGTGCATTAGTTTATGACGATTTTATATTAACTTTTACGTCAGTAGTTCGGTTACTTTAACTTGTTTACTATTATATTATTTGTTTATATTTGCTTAATATAACTCCTTCCTGGCCGTGTAGGTCCTCAGTGACCTACCAAAATGATTAGATTATTGCCTCTCAATTTCTATGAGTCAATAACTGACTCGTGCTTTATCCTCACCAACTATTACTTCATTTAAATTTCTAGCTCATAACCTATTTGTTAATTACAAAACCCACACTTCTAAAAGTTAAAACAAAACTTTTAGTGTGGACAGTGCTAAGAAAAGTGACGAGAAGGTCAGTGTTATTGTATTAAAACAGTTTACATTACAAAAACTACGGTACCTGTTTTACGAAAAACGTTGTAACATCAGGACAATCGCACATTATTAAGATAAGTTTAACTCCTTCCTGAGTTATAGGTCCTCATTGACCTATGGAGACTTTGGAATTTGACTCTGGCTGACGCCAGGCGATTTTACTCGTCAAGGGGAAAGTCCTCGGCCAGGAAAGAGTTAAACCCATTGTGATATTTATCAGTGTAATATGTGGGTACACGGCCCATTGGAAGATCACTGTACTTTTGTTAGGTATCTGTACGTACTTTTCTAGCAGTGTTGGTTTAGTAAGGCTATGATAAGACAATCTCTGTTGCTTTGCCAAATTCTGACCAAACTGTTCTGCTTGTAACATTATATGTTATAATTTATAAATTGTATACTATGGGTTCTGTTGAAATCTGGAAGAGCAAATTACAATTTGCGCTGCTAAATTTTTCCTTATTTGTTGTACTTTTATTCATTCTCTTTTTTAAATCATGTAAAATAGAGTTCAATTGTTGAATTGATTTTCTTTGTATGAAAAGTTGAATAGAGACTCAGCCAGTAGTCTTAATAAAAAGCCAGTTCTAGTACCCTAAAAAATTCATAGGCAAAATGAAATGAAATAAGATAAAAAGGAAATGATGAAATGGGACCATATTCAACTCCTCCTTTACGGTAGGTCAGAAAACAGTTAAACACGTAAGTTACGTCCCATTTCATCTTTACAAATATTTGTGAAGACAGTTCATCTAGACCTTGTCGGATACATCGAAACAGCACAGTTCTGTTCGGTACGAAAGCAATCATTGCTCACATTGCTCCGGCCCGCTCTGGTCATACGCACGGTAAATACGTTTTAATTTCGCTTAGAAAGCTCGACGAACGCTCGAAATTTATGTTCGAATACAGTGCCCAACTTGACGTTTGAAGCTAAGCGCACCGGATAACATTCTTTACGGACATCACGATACGGTATACATCGGCACAGCATGCCCTGGTCACTTTTAGTATCACCTTCACTGCGGAAAGATTTTAGTTCGGATTGCTCCGTCGTAATGTAAATGAAGTACTTATATGGTACGAAAACACCGTAACCCGGATCCAGGAAAATTTTGGAGTGGTACATATTCCGGTTTTGGAGATAAAACCCCCAAGGAAATTGTTGTGCCGTGCCCTTTAAGTCCGATGTATGGTAACACCCAAGTGATAGTCGAGGAGAATAATAATCAGACTTAATAACATGACTTAATTTATATTATTACTCTGAGTAAAATCGCACTTACCGGTAATAGAAATCTGACTCAGTGTAAGTGCACCGATTGCAATCGCCTGGATCGTCCCCAGGTAACTGCACTTGACAAGTAGAACAGACAGGTATAGGCCATAGAATCTTTTAGGGGCGTAAGGCGAAATTATTCTCCGGTGGGTTTAGAGTAAACTAACCCCCGTATGGAGGGAGGTTTAGCGTCAAACATTACCTTTATTTTACGATTTTTTGGGCTTCCTGGCCCAGTTTTTTTACGTTTTGTGGAGGCAGTAGTAGTTCAACCCTCAAACATCTACGCTACGCCTCTGGAACTATTTATGAAGGTTTATTCGTAAAATAATTTCAATTTCGAATATCTTCCGTTTCAAACACTAAAATTCCGGTCACGCCCTGCATTTCGTCCTCGACTGAATTGAGAAATATTTCTTAAAGCACCAAAGTTAACAACCGCCTGTATATTGACAACACATACGAGAGTTTTCAATGTTGATTTACTTCATGCTCGACGGATCCAGCTGTTGAATCCTGTTAATGGTAACTGAATTTTTGACTAAAGAAGCGGGCAAGGTCGATTGAAGTGTAAAATTAAAAACTGTGGTATTCATTGTCAAGTTCTCGTGATCTCTCATCATGGCTTCTACAAACCTCGCAAAAACATTACACAACTGGACGTCTTAATCAGAACAGTGACAATTTTACTATTCATCGTTTGTGTTTAAAAAATGAATTCCATAGATATGTATATATATATATTTATGTATATACATGTGTATATATAAATATCTCTTAACTGGACAACTATCCTTCCACCTAGTAAAATAGTTCACGCGATATATATATCCTATTAACCTAGCTACGCTCATCGTTCATAACAGTTTTCTCATATATGTATGTATGTATATATATATATATATATATGTATGTATGTTTATCTTGTCTAATTAGCATTCGTATACGGAACTGTTTTTTTCAGAACTTTACTGAAACTGTCATGTTAAGATACGAGTAGCGTCGAGAGTACCTTTGGTATGACTAATGCCTGGTTGTCAGAGGTTTTTCTCAAGAGTTACTCAAAGAGATGAGGGTCGCAGCTGCTGAGGTACGAGTATCGTCTTTATCATGTGTGGTAGTAGAAGTGACAGTTTTACATTCGGGGAAATCGCATTTGGGAGAGGTATAGTAAGGAAAACTGCTCCTTGGCGAAGTCTGCTCTCGGGAGATTCTTGGTCCGGAGAAAAAATACGGAGGGAGAAAACCAGGTACACACAATCCGCAGTTCTTGTTCGGGGTGATGGGCGCATGCGCATAAGGCGGCATGAAGATTCCCGGAAATGTCGGACATCTACCGTGCGTTCTGTCCAAGGTGTAAGGCGAGTATCTAAACGCATCTCGTTTGTCGTGCATCCTTGTCGGGAACTTGTGAGATCTAGATAGGAGCATCATCTTCTGTGGAGATGAGTTGGCTTTTATGTAAGTCACATGGCCATTGTTCTTGGTCTTCTTACAACACGGCAGGATGGTTTCGACGGTTTTAATCAGATCTCCATCGCACGCAGCCAGAAGCAGTTGCAATACTTTCACTTTGATATCCGGAAAAAGGCGTCGAAGGATGTTAATGTAACACGGCTGAGGATCTTTTTCATTCCATTCCTCTAGTTCCGCCATCGTTGTTCGAGCTTCTTCGGAACCGAAATGCAGACAGATGTATTCTCTTACTCCCGTCATATCTTCCTTTAATTTTGTGATGTCTTCTGTAAAACAAATGTTAAACCATACATGAATTACAATGAACATTACGATATATTTCCCGCAAAGATAATATGTATATTGATCCACGTACATCAAAAATGGTAGAGGAATTTGAGGCAATACGTACATAAATATGTCTAAACTTCGGCTATACTAAGATATATATATATATGTGTGTGTGTGTGTGTGTGTGTGTGTGTGTGGTACACACGTGCACATACACATTGATTTATAGGTATTGATGTATCTATCTCTCTCTCTCTATATATGTATATAAACGTTCCTGTACTATAGTTTGACTAACAAGCATATTGTATACATGTTCCTCTGGTTAACTAAATTCAATACATCGATACTACAGACCATAATCTTATAGTACATTCCCATTGTTCGTCGAGTACATTTATTCGTGCTGTCATCGGGTACTGTCAACTATATAGCCAAAATACCTATGGCATTGCCTTAACATCTCTACTATGGAGACCAAAAACTAAAATCACTCGTGCTTGTAATTAAGTTACGATTGGTAATTATGATACGATTGCGATTCTTGGTCGTGAAAAGTAAAAACAGATGACACTGGAGAAAATGTGTGGTTTGAGCGAACTCACAGGAACTGAAATACCGTCTTAACAACTTACCACCTTTAAACTTGTAAAACAAACAACAGGCTTGCTAAACCGACCCAGTTAATTAACTGACGAATGATGAACTGATTCCTGAATATCTTGGATATATATCTATCTTTTAGTCGTAGAACTCTTTGTCGAGCAGTCAGGTATGTGGCGATGCCTTGAAACACGTTCTGGTTCGTTCAGTTGCGCTTACGCATTAAGAAAGAATGTTCGAACAATCAGCAGTTTCATCGGTGCGTGGGATGGAGAAAATGGGCGTAGAAGGGTCACAAGATTTCAAGAGCGGAATGCATGAGTTGTGCGAAAGCGGAAGATATCGTCAGCTTAATTTCCTTTATTACAATCGCAGCAATTGTGACTTTGGCGACAAATTGAACGATTGTGGACCGAACAATCGGCACATAGTTTTCTTTTTGGTTGCTATTTATGCTGTTCTTGTCTCCAAGAAGACAGTTCATCTAGACCTTGTCGGATACATCGAAACAGCACAGTTCTGTTCGGTACGAAAGCAATCATTGCTCACATTGCTCCGGCCCGCTCTGGTCATACGCACGGTAAATACGTTTTAATTTCGCTTAGAAAGCTCGACGAACGCTCGAAATTTATGTTCGAATACAGTGCCCAACTTGACGTTTGAAGCTAAGCGCACCGGATAACATTCTTTACGGACATCACGATACGGTATACATCGGCACAGCATGCCCTGGTCACTTTTAGTATCACCTTCACTGCGGAAAGATTTTAGTTCGGATTGCTCCGTCGTAATGTAAATGAAGTACTTATATGGTACGAAAACACCGTAACCCGGATCCAGGAAAATTTTGGAGTGGTACATATTCCGGTTTTGGAGATAAAACCCCCAAGGAAATTGTTGTGCCGTGCCCTTTAAGTCCGATGTATGGTAACACCCAAGTGATAGTCGAGGAGAATAATAATCAGACTTAATAACATGACTTAATTTATATTATTACTCTGAGTAAAATCGCACTTACCGGTAATAGAAATCTGACTCAGTGTAAGTGCACCGATTGCAATCGCCTGGATCGTCCCCAGGTAACTGCACTTGACAAGTAGAACAGACAGGTATAGGCCATAGAATCTTTTAGGGGCGTAAGGCGAAATTATTCTCCGGTGGGTTTAGAGTAAACTAACCCCCGTATGGAGGGAGGTTTAGCGTCAAACATTACCTTTATTTTACGATTTTTTGGGCTTCCTGGCCCAGTTTTTTTACGTTTTGTGGAGGCAGTAGTAGTTCAACCCTCAAACATCTACGCTACGCCTCTGGAACTATTTATGAAGGTTTATTCGTAAAATAATTTCAATTTCGAATATCTTCCGTTTCAAACACTAAAATTCCGGTCACGCCCTGCATTTCGTCCTCGACTGAATTGAGAAATATTTCTTAAAGCACCAAAGTTAACAACCGCCTGTATATTGACAACACATACGAGAGTTTTCAATGTTGATTTACTTCATGCTCGACGGATCCAGCTGTTGAATCCTGTTAATGGTAACTGAATTTTTGACTAAAGAAGCGGGCAAGGTCGATTGAAGTGTAAAATTAAAAACTGTGGTATTCATTGTCAAGTTCTCGTGATCTCTCATCATGGCTTCTACAAACCTCGCAAAAACATTACACAACTGGACGTCTTAATCAGAACAGTGACAATTTTACTATTCATCGTTTGTGTTTAAAAAATGAATTCCATAGATATGTATATATATATATTTATGTATATACATGTGTATATATAAATATCTCTTAACTGGACAACTATCCTTCCACCTAGTAAAATAGTTCACGCGATATATATATCCTATTAACCTAGCTACGCTCATCGTTCATAACAGTTTTCTCATATATGTATGTATGTATATATATATATATATATATGTATGTATGTTTATCTTGTCTAATTAGCATTCGTATACGGAACTGTTTTTTTCAGAACTTTACTGAAACTGTCATGTTAAGATACGAGTAGCGTCGAGAGTACCTTTGGTATGACTAATGCCTGGTTGTCAGAGGTTTTTCTCAAGAGTTACTCAAAGAGATGAGGGTCGCAGCTGCTGAGGTACGAGTATCGTCTTTATCATGTGTGGTAGTAGAAGTGACAGTTTTACATTCGGGGAAATCGCATTTGGGAGAGGTATAGTAAGGAAAACTGCTCCTTGGCGAAGTCTGCTCTCGGGAGATTCTTGGTCCGGAGAAAAAATACGGAGGGAGAAAACCAGGTACACACAATCCGCAGTTCTTGTTCGGGGTGATGGGCGCATGCGCATAAGGCGGCATGAAGATTCCCGGAAATGTCGGACATCTACCGTGCGTTCTGTCCAAGGTGTAAGGCGAGTATCTAAACGCATCTCGTTTGTCGTGCATCCTTGTCGGGAACTTGTGAGATCTAGATAGGAGCATCATCTTCTGTGGAGATGAGTTGGCTTTTATGTAAGTCACATGGCCATTGTTCTTGGTCTTCTTACAACACGGCAGGATGGTTTCGACGGTTTTAATCAGATCTCCATCGCACGCAGCCAGAAGCAGTTGCAATACTTTCACTTTGATATCCGGAAAAAGGCGTCGAAGGATGTTAATGTAACACGGCTGAGGATCTTTTTCATTCCATTCCTCTAGTTCCGCCATCGTTGTTCGAGCTTCTTCGGAACCGAAATGCAGACAGATGTATTCTCTTACTCCCGTCATATCTTCCTTTAATTTTGTGATGTCTTCTGTAAAACAAATGTTAAACCATACATGAATTACAATGAACATTACGATATATTTCCCGCAAAGATAATATGTATATTGATCCACGTACATCAAAAATGGTAGAGGAATTTGAGGCAATACGTACATAAATATGTCTAAACTTCGGCTATACTAAGATATATATATATATGTGTGTGTGTGTGTGTGTGTGTGTGTGTGTGGTACACACGTGCACATACACATTGATTTATAGGTATTGATGTATCTATCTCTCTCTCTCTATATATGTATATAAACGTTCCTGTACTATAGTTTGACTAACAAGCATATTGTATACATGTTCCTCTGGTTAACTAAATTCAATACATCGATACTACAGACCATAATCTTATAGTACATTCCCATTGTTCGTCGAGTACATTTATTCGTGCTGTCATCGGGTACTGTCAACTATATAGCCAAAATACCTATGGCATTGCCTTAACATCTCTACTATGGAGACCAAAAACTAAAATCACTCGTGCTTGTAATTAAGTTACGATTGGTAATTATGATACGATTGCGATTCTTGGTCGTGAAAAGTAAAAACAGATGACACTGGAGAAAATGTGTGGTTTGAGCGAACTCACAGGAACTGAAATACCGTCTTAACAACTTACCACCTTTAAACTTGTAAAACAAACAACAGGCTTGCTAAACCGACCCAGTTAATTAACTGACGAATGATGAACTGATTCCTGAATATCTTGGATATATATCTATCTTTTAGTCGTAGAACTCTTTGTCGAGCAGTCAGGTATGTGGCGATGCCTTGAAACACGTTCTGGTTCGTTCAGTTGCGCTTACGCATTAAGAAAGAATGTTCGAACAATCAGCAGTTTCATCGGTGCGTGGGATGGAGAAAATGGGCGTAGAAGGGTCACAAGATTTCAAGAGCGGAATGCATGAGTTGTGCGAAAGCGGAAGATATCGTCAGCTTAATTTCCTTTATTACAATCGCAGCAATTGTGACTTTGGCGACAAATTGAACGATTGTGGACCGAACAATCGGCACATAGTTTTCTTTTTGGTTGCTATTTATGCTGTTCTTGTCTCCAAGCATTAACCCAGACAACTCTGCACACATTATGAAACAAAAATCCAGCGATCAATAAACATCCGACCATATTGTCTGACGTAACTGATTAAAGATTCTGGACAAAAACGATTGATTAATTAGAGGATTAACTCAATGAAAAACATCACGCACAGCAATTTTTCCTTCCATATCTTGTCCGCTCGTACTTGTGGACGAGGGAATTTATAAACAAAGATAGAACGTCCTCGAGATTACTCGGGTTTAAAAAATAAAATACTTAACATAAATCTACAAGGCGTCTACCAACGTGGTTTCTGAGGGAGAACACAGTTCTTCAATATGATATCCGTGACACGGCATAATTGCTTTTAGCGATGATTAAGCGGGAATGAGGAAGCAAAGGAAAACCACATTTACGTTAGTCGAAGTTAAACAAACACAAGTACGCACACATGTACGACGTCATCGCCTCCACAACTTGAAACTAAAGGATTCTTTCTATTGGTTAGTAGTTCCATGGAGTGCCTCTCTTAAAATGAATTATCCAAGTAAGGGAATATTGGAGCCTATACTCGACAAAAAACAAGTACGATGAGCTTTTATTGAGCCGGAATTAATCATAACTTGGATTACGGTTTCAATGCTGAGTGTAATTTGAAACTAGCCTAAGTCTTTAAGATATTATTGCCGTGTGTAACAATCGTTGCAACCGCTTTGAAACAAATTACTAGAGTTTATCTACTCGGTTGATCGACAGATATGGCGATACGGTACATACGACTATCTAATCTATATGGTACATATGATTTCCTTTTGGCACAAGCAGAACCCTCCACGTGGCCTTGGAACAGTAAACGAAACCAAACCATCTGTCTTCACTCGGTGTTGAAGCTAATTAGGATACAACTACTAGGCAATCAACAAGACAGTTACAATTAACCATTCAGAACCAAGCTTTCGAGCTTGGTTCTGAATTTTTCGAGCTTGGCTTCTTTCAAGATTTTGGTGAAGTTTTTCTTCTCATGACCTTCTTATTAACTTATTTTCTTTATTGATAACACAAAGTACAAGTTCACCACAAAAGACAAACCGTTGCCAAACCGCGAACCTTACCTTGTTTACGTGGCTTTCTTGGGAAAAATTTTTGTTCAAACTTTGTTGTCTGACGTATTACAACTGTACGGTTTCTTCTAAGACTACCCAGCATTCAAGATAGGTTCGTCTGCTTATTTCTCGAAGGCTCGAACAAGTCTGCCTTTGCGTGAAATCAAATCTGGAGTAAGTTTGTCAAAACAACGGATGTTGTTGAGTTCAATGACTCGGTTCAGACAATAGGGAAGTATGTGAAAGTCAAAGGCCAAGGACAAATCGTGGTTGTATCACGTCACGTCTTGTTTTTTCACTGGCCTTCAATGACAAAAACAACTTATGCCACTAATTGATATCTTTTATGCCTTTTATCTCCACAAAGGCGCCCAGATCACGTGAACTTGTACAATGTGCCGTACAGCTTTCCGAAATGATGAAATTTGACCAAAACCGATGAATTGAGGCCTCAGTTTACTAAGCTAAACACAGATTTAGCTACCGAAAATAATTTAACAATCATTTACTAGCTACGTATTGCGTGCGTTTACTGGCCCTATCTGTTGGGGTGTTTGTTAGGTAATTGTCTTTATTCTACCACACAATAATAGCTTTGGGGCAATAACACTTATATATACAAATTTGGAAAGTTCAAGTCGTTGATTTTCTCTGCTGGTCGATTGTCAGCACTTTCGGTCGTATACTTGTTTGTTAGTATCACAAAACTCATAGCGTGACGATGTGTAAGAGCGGAAGGATTATTAAGAATGCTGGAAATATTGGTGTACCTTTGAAGAGGCTAAACCCAAGCAGTTGGCGTTATAGTAAAAACAATGACGGAAATACTAGAGTTTAAGGAGTACAAAAGGCAATTATTAATCAATTCTTTAGAACATTGGCAGTCTTTCAAACATTTCGCCTATAGCGCATGCAAATCAGTTAACATTTCGCGTCCTTTCTACTTGTACTTGTTGCTGTAATTGCCATGGTGTCAACACAATTGCCGTCTAAATTTAGTCCCCGGAACAAAAATAGCTCGGACATTTATAAAACTTGGTACTGTATCAGGGTTCATCTTTGATATCCAGCTTTTGAAGTGATGGGAATAAGTTCTCTGGCCAAATGTTGGTTAGACACGGCGACGCTGTAATGCACGTCAATTTATCTCACTCATGGAGTTTAACCTTTTTCCGTCCAACTTTTTTAAAAAACCAAAGCCATTTTACCAAACAAAAAGAGTGAAGCTCAGAGCAAAGAATCACAATTGTGAAAGACAGGTTCGCATTGGTACCAAAGTATATTTAAGTTTTCCATTCACAAATATTGAGCATTGGTAATTGTTTTCATTGTGTTAAATAATCTTTCGTAAGAGTGATTCTACGCCATCAGTTTCCTTCGTCATTTTGTATACTTAAATCGTAACGCGTTCTTTATATTCAGTTACGCGGGATACCAACATCTAAAAATCTTTGTCTGTGGTGTCAAGAATTGAACCGCGGGGGCAATTACGTCATGAAAAAAAATCATCTTCCTGGCTTAGGGTGGACGCCTTAAGTAAATATGCCATAATTTTTGTTTTGATTAAAAGTAATGTCAACAATAATGTTCGAACTTCGAACAGACAAATTGCAAGGCAGCTATCTCATTCTGGTGGATGTCCCTTGTGTGTTAGACCGTACGTTACATTACAAGCATACACGATGAATATGTCGGAAGATCAGCAGTTTGATTGACGTATATTGTCTGGAGAGGTGACACGTTACTGTTGGAAGGATCAGATAAACTCATAAACAGTTTTATCGAGCAATTACACACTCCAGCGAATGCACTTTGAAATTTTGGCCAGAACTCATGATGCCGTTGAAAAGCCTAGTCTTTTCGTTTGCAAAAGCTAACAATTTCGAGACTTGTAAGAAAACAGATCAGCTAAGTTGAACATGCAAGCAAGTCTGTCTTTGAAACAGCATCCAGCCATCTGTTCGTGCCGTGTAACGAAGGACGGCACTTGAGGACATCAATCACCGTGTCGTTCATACGTTTATTTGATATTTACCCTTACCTAATTAAGGCACCTCGGCATTACAGATTAAAGACACAGCCTGGTGAACCAAGTGAGATAGCTCGTTGGCTCCAGTTAATTTACGAGACAGCAAATGTTCATATTAGAGCTGATTTATGGCGAAGGCACGATAAACTGTTTTCTGTAATTATCTTTGAATTGAGTAACGCACAATACGCAGCATGAGTATACCGGATTCCATGTATTAGTGCTAATCAGTGTGCTGGAGGCTTTGGTAGGGCGTTGTACAATATTCCTTCATGTATTTAAAAATACTCCACAAGACTTAAGATACACGTGCGGTTACTGTAGTGTCAGTGTTCAGATGCTTATCAACCACCAAAGCCTACGAAAATATCTCAAACTGTCAGCAACCTTTATCCCTGAGGAAATGCTCTTAATAACAAACTATTGAAAACTGGGTAAATCCGGATAAGTTTTCACGAGACTAACGCGACAGCATGGGAGGTCATCGGCTTTTAACTGCCCGTTACCAATTTTGATTTGACTTTTGTTGCTAGAACCCCAAGTCGTATCTTTAGTTCAAATGTCTACTGTTTTTACCTTCCTTTGTTGACGGGGACTGTAACCATGCAATTTGTAATTAAGATCACACGCCAAGAATCAACGTTATTGCCTATTCAAAATTGGCAAGCTTGATCTGCGGTACTATGTTTGACTCCAGGGGAGCTCTCGGTAAATCAAAACGACATTAAAACTTTTGGAACAAGTAGCCACAAGCCTATCATAAACAGATAAGACTGACAGTCTTTTCTAGCGACTATAATACTATCTCATCCTACCTATTCAATAGTATCTTGTAGGAACCTACGCGGCTCTAAAAACTGCGGATAAGACCTACTTAAACTAGGCTTGTACTGAAGGACAAACAACTTTTTTGGCACCTATCGGGTAACAGGGAAATTATAAGGTGTTTCTGTGTGACTTTGCAGTTCTAAAGCCTACCGAAATCCGGAAAGGTGTTAAGTTCGACGTCAAACGGTTTAGAAATCTTCGTGGCTTCCGGACAGACGTGCAATGCATCTCGTCTCGACAAAGGGATTTCAACGTTCATTACTTCCCATGAGATAATCCCGACTTAAATCAACTAACCACTTCAACGGTATAAACCACGCGGTTTTGTCTTAATCCTTGAACGTGATAGCAGTCATAATACTTTTTTGTTTTAAAATAAAAGGCAAGGTTGAACTCAAGGTTATCCGAAAAGATCCGTTGGATATGGAGCAACGTGGCGTGTAATTGTATGTACGAGTACTAATTTATCGACTTTCAAAAGACGATGCTTTTTTGTTTTTCTTATTTTGAATTCACGATTAATCCTTTTTGACGGAGAACCTTAAATTCAAGATTATTTGTAAAAAAGTAATGTATGCCCAACCAAGTTACAACTTAGATGCATCAAGCATTTGCAAAAAGAGTACAGATAAACTGTGTATGACCTCTTTCAAAGTTTGTTATAATTTTTTATATCTGCGGCAATAAGTTGTTCTCGTTTAAATAAGGCGATAAAGGATTCCAGGAGAAATGGATTGTCTTTTGGTTCCAAAGTCTTTGAGGAATAAATTCATCCAGTTGCATGATTAGTACATCGCAAACAGTTAAACTTGAAGATGAAGTTTCCTTCAAGTTGAAAGAACCATTTGTCAATCAAATCAAGTCTTTTGGAACGACGTTTCACTGTTTCAGTTTAAATACCAGATTACAACATGTTTTCTATGAGCGTTTCCTTTGATTAATTGTATCTGGTGTTGCGGGTTAACGTAAGTTATGACCAACGCTTTACCGCCAGCCTATTGTACTTCTAGTCAACTTGTCCTAATTTTACCTACCAGACTATGCGTGCTATAAATATACTCAAAAACTAAAACGGTCATTACTTAACTATCGAGTAGAAATTAAACTGAACGTAAAAGACGTCAATTTGAGTCAATTTTTTCTTTGGTACGTCCATTGGCTTCTCTCTCTCTCCCTCCCTTTCTCTCTCTCTCTCTCTCTCTCTCTCTCTCTCTCTCTCTCTCTCTCTCACTTTCTCTCTATATATATTTTACGATAAACTTACCACTACTTGGGGTATTTGGCGAAGAAAAGTTGTACAAGTCACGGTTCCCTCTACTTGATCTGGTTTGCTTTGCCATTTCTTTAAGAACGCTTTGTTCTGCTGCCATAATCTTCTGTCGTTCTACTATAAGCGAGCAGTTTGGGCAGGTACAGTTCTTCCACTTGCATAATCCTTTGTGACCTTTCAGGGGACAAATCATACCGTGGTTCTTACAACGAGCACATTTCGGCGAGACTACGGTTGTCTCCGCGTTTCGGATGACGTCGATTTTCCTGTGCGAAGAAGGCCTGCTTTCTTTTCTAAAAGGTTGACACAGGTCAGATGATCGAGGCACCTCAGCCATTCCTTGTGCATTTCCCTTCATCGCTTATATTGTATATAAATATGTATTTCTGTATCACTGACTACAAGTCTATGGTTTTATCGTCGAACAATTTACAGTCAAAAAAGAAATCTCGACTCTGAGTACCGAAATGAAGTTTTCAAAATCTTATCCCTCGGCCAAGCTGTTAGATGAACTGAACTCTGTGCGACACGGAAGAAGAATTATAAGACTTCGCCCATTTAGTGCTCGATACGCATTCCTGTACGCGATAAATGCAATCCCACGCAATTTAATGGTCTTAACAAGACGGTTACTATAAAATTTGCTAAGTTTAACAATCTGTGCTATACTTAGTAACGATCTGAGAGATCATGTTCCGTTACATTCCATTCATACTGTATATGGCATAGGTCGCAGCGGCAGTGACCGCTGAAAGCATGAGCTGGAGTTTCTATGAGAGCAGGAAATGTCTCTTTCATGACGCTTGATGTTTCTTTGATCTGTGGTAAGGGATGGGAGTGCTGAATAAAAAAAACAAAAGTCGATCTTACTGTGACCGGCTTCTCGAATGTTACTGCTGACGAGCCCACAAAAGAATTCTCGCGTGGTCTCCAATAGCACTATGCCAATCCAAAATTGACATCCCGCTCGACAACTAAGGCCATTAGGGACATTTCGGAAATGTTTAAACGGCAACTGGTTAAAGAAACGAAACGTTTAGTTCGTTTTTAGATTAACTGAAATAGAGAACTTTTTTTCCCCGAAAACTTGATGAGTTTAAGAATAGAAGACAAGTATGGTGTATGTTTCACCGATTTAGGGTTTTACATACGTAGTGATGACTAAAGTTGTTGTTTCTTGTAACGGTTAGTTAAAATTGACCAGGAACCAATAGCCAACATGCAACTAAAACAAAAAAATTAGAAAATTAAAAACAAAACAAAGAAAGTGAAAGAACAACCATTCTTTAAATAGTGAATAGTTAGAAACGCTTAGGACTCG
Source organism: Nanipora kamurai (assembly GCA_036872915.1). Classification (NCBI taxonomy): domain Eukaryota; kingdom Metazoa; phylum Cnidaria; class Anthozoa; order Scleralcyonacea; family Helioporidae; genus Nanipora; species Nanipora kamurai. The sequence goes on from JBAHVQ010000166.1 coordinate 1,252,360, forward strand.
AGGGGTAATTCGATTTATCCCTTCTAACAGCATTTGTTCTTTTCTGGATAAAAGATTTTACTGTGCATGGAAATGAAAGTTCATTCAGTAAAGTATTGGTCAGACTTAGACTTCAATATGTTTTCATTTAAAGTGTTAGGACCCAAGGCTATATTATGTCGATGGACCATACAATTAGATGAAGTCATTGAAGATCATCGATATTTCTTATCTCGACAAAGGCGAAGCATTTTAGGAAGACATTTGTTTCAAAGGGAGAATCAATATAATGGCAATATATCAGCCCTTTCTAGTCACAGTAAAATATCGATTTCAATCTCCGAACGCCGGGCCGTTATAGATTAATCCGGCTCCTTCTAAGCAGACATTGAGGCGCTAGCACCCGTAATTATGAAGAAATCTATGTCCCCAGCGTGTCCAATAACGCTGAAGCACTTTAAGTGGGAACAAAGAACCTAGTGATTTGCATCTTAATATTGATTAAACGACTAAAGTACTTGTGACAGTTTCTTTGGATATTTTGTACACGAAAAGCCGGCAAAACAGGCTATTATGTATTAAAGTGTAGTTCAGATGCACGAATGAAGGGGGAAAAAAGTCTGCTGACTTTGTTCGACATAACGAGTCAGATTTCAACGAGCGTTCGTTTCAAAGGTTTTGCAAGTCAAGTTACCGCGTTTTCTATGCAAGCGGGAATGTATGCAAAATTCGTTTCAATTCGCGGTTATTCCAGAATAGACGTATTTACATATAAGCTCCAGCGTAATGAAAACCAAGGATAGTTTTATACTGATCTTTGACTGGGAGATTAAGACTTATAATCCCTGCACTTCAACGGAATCTACAATGAAAGACAAGAACAAAAAACGACTGATTGATCGTCTGCATGTCGTACGACGAGTGAATGCCATAAGCGACTGCGAACTCGAATAAAGTATACTATTTTTATCTCATTTTGATGAGCTTCCTTAAAAGTTTTATAAAATTATTAAAAATGGTTAATTGACATATACACGATTACATATGACGCTATATATACCCACGCATGCAATAACCGTGAAACTGATAGTCATAGTTCGTGGGTTGACTCGTGCCAAGCTCATCTAAAAATTGCCAATAGGCATCCTGGGAAAACACGTCGTGGTCTTAGAAAGAAAATGGGGAGGGGGGGGTTTAAAACCAAAATCCAAAAATGATCGTCAGAACAAAGACGTCATTATTCAGTGGACTTTTTTTAGGAAAACAGACCAAAACCCTTTTAATCCCACGCATATATTTTCGTTTTCAAGCGAACACTCCCGTTAGAGAAAATTCAGCAAGACTAAGGACGAATGTCGTGTCCTGCCTAATGTCTAACACATCATACTTAGAGACCGAAGTACAGTTAGAAATAATTACAATGAGAAGCTCCGGGGCAATACGCCTCACTCTGAAAAAGTTAATACAAATTTCCTGGAGTGAAATAGCCCAAAGCCACGTGGTTTCTTTGTGTGCAGTTAGTTTCCGCCGGTACACGCGAGATTGCGACAGTTGAAGTGGCGTGTTTGTTCTCTGCGGCCTTGTGTAGAGCCAACTCGACTCTCTCTCTCTAGATCCACTATGTTTGGCTTTGAATAGTGAAAGACAGAGAGAGTGAGTCACATAATTATAGAAAAGTATGCACGTCGGAGTTCTCTTTGTCTTGCCGTCTCCGTGAAAAAAGAGCTATTTTTATTGTGATGGTTGCTGTAATGATGTGCGCTTTTGAAAGGCAAGGAAATTGATTATCGGTAAAGCTTTAAAAAAGGTGCTGTTTTTATAAATAGAATAACATATTTTTGTAATTCTCGAATTATGGTTTATGTAATCGCGAGCAGGTGATGCTATAACGGGCCAGCGAAATCTACTGTTTTTTTGTTTTATTATTCGGGTCTGCATGCGAAACTCTTGCTAATTGCTCCAACCAGAGGTTCGATAATTTATTTGAATGATACAGAACCTTGCGAACGTCGTCCAAGCGACGCTTCCAGGCTAAAACGGAAGTATGTACATCTGCAGTGCTATTAATGGATCTCTAAAGTTCAACACGAAGCAGGCTTAAAATAGCCGATTGGTATAATTATACTTGAGGTTTCCCAAAATGTCAAGGCCTTGTACACGAGCATCCTAGTTTTAATAGAAAGCAGATGGAGCAGTTATAAAGATTAGCTGAAGATTCGGGTACTGCAAGATTATGAGGTGGTTTTCCATAAGTTTTCGGTCCTTCAACGGAGACGACATGTTAAATTTAGAAACCCACGTGTCAAAAATAAATCGAGTGTGTTACACCAACTTATGTAATTTGTGGTTACCCACGCACACATGCAAACACGTGTTCCCTACCATCATATATATATATATGCTTAGTTTATAAAAACATGTTCAGTTTCATATCGGCACAAACGCTTATTTAAAACATTATGCCACACACACACGTATAGATATATATCTTCCCATAACTTCCGTGTCAGTTCGTTATTTCGAAGAAAGATATCAAAACTAAATCTCTTCTTTAACTTCAGTCGATATTAGTGCGTTTAAAAGAAGACTAATCAACCTGTTGATTAAAAGAAATTCGCACTTCCCCGTTCATCTTCCTGTAGATTGCTACGATATTTATCTTACATGAATATATCAGTATCGAGATCATAGGTTTTAATTCTTAAAAATAATCCAGAACTAGTTTTAGTAACTTAACTATTTGTCTGAAAACTTTAGGCTATACCATAAGTGGCAGACAAATGAGTCATAAAAGTATCGGTTTGTTTCGCGCTTCATGGCGTTCATAACTTCCTTGTTGAACAAAAGAGCAATTTCTCATGATTATTTTTCCTCTGGCTGGCGGTTAGGGTAAATTAGTTGTTTTAGACGAACCCTATTGAAGAAAAGTCGCCCGGACTAGCTCGGAGAAGCCCTTTGCCTTGCGTCAAACAAAGAGAGCTGTGCCTGTGATTGATCTACAGCACGACAGTAAAATTCCATACCGAATATCGGGACACGAGGCTTGTCGCGGGACCGCTCTATGTGTTGCAGTATTTAAACTATCCTGAGGGGAACACCTCTCTAACCCATTTCTTTCTTAGACGGCCGGTTTCATTTCTTAATTCACGCCGCTAATGCTCCGATGATTTTATTCAGGAAAGAGAAGCTGCCGGCCGAGCGTCATTACAGGAATGAGTTATTCAATGAGATCTGCCGTTCCAAGGAAACGATCATTCGCCGAAAGGCAAATGGCAGGCGAAGACAGAATTCTTTTTGAACAAGATATAACGATCAACAGGAAGTTCTCTCATTGAACTAATCGTAAAATAATCATCTTGACTTTAGTCTTTAAAAAGCAAAACGCAAGGTCAGAAGTGACCAGGAAAACTCTACAAACTAAAACAACTCTGTTATTTCAGCGAGCTCTTCATAAGCGCGCTTTTTTCTGGAGCAAAACAGGTCTGATTTCAACTAGATAGCGAGTTTTATTGCGTAACCAGCGAATAAATGCCACATGACCGATGCCGACGACGTCTTATCGTTTCAATAAATTGCTTGCCTCTCTCTCGGAAACATTCCGACTGATCAATGCCCATTTCCCTGACATATCGCCGATATTATGAACGTCATAAATAGGTGTTATGCATGTGCGAACTGTGAGCTATGTCAGGCGATGAGCATTGTCCGTCATAACTCTAACCTCGAATGTACATAAACTGGAAAAAGAATAAAGCATCACAATAACGACGGTTCGAAGTTATTAACGTGTTCATTGAGGCTACCGCCCAAGTAGTATGTAAATACTTATTTGTAACTTTCGTGCTCCGTCTGAATCTTGATAGCTCAATGGTTACAACGTCTCAGTGGCATGGGCATATGCAGAAATTTCTCTTGGGGTCAGAGTGAAATATCACACGCCCCTCTTCGCTACGCCAATGCTCAGCGGTAATCAGAAGGCTTCGGGCTCGACCTCAATCTGTTGAGTGTTGCTCGGAAATACTTTCTGAGGATTTGGCTTGACGCATGATTCGTGTAGTTTCACAAGTACCCAACGCCATGCAATCACTCCAAGTTGAACGGTTTGTCTAGGACGGGGTGCGGAAAACTTGTAATTAATCTCATTTCTTATTACGAAATCAGACAATAGCTAAGTCGACCTCATAAAACGTGATATTTTCAGTAATTAGTAAGACCTCGTGTAGACCTCATGTCAGCTGGTGAGATAACTAGTGCAGATAAAAGTTAATGGCGACAAGAGAGGCTGAATATTTTCGATGTTGTTTCAAAAAAGGCGCACAGAATGCATGCACATGGAGATTTACGGCTCAAGAGTGCCGCACCACCTGGGACCTCACGGATCCCTATGTTTTAACGACAGCTGCGTGTAAAACGGGTTACCGGGTGTCACTTTAGGATCGGGTGTATTTAGGACCATTCTTAGAAATATTTAGAAGCAAATTGCCTCGGGGAAAACTGTTTTCCATTTGGTTCAAAGCTGTCACTAAGAGCCGCATGCGGCCGCGGAGATATACCAGTAGAGACGGAATTTATCTTTGTCGTCTGGTAAAGATAGCTGCAAAGGAGACTTCGCGAGTTTATAATAACACCTTGCACCCGCTGGAAGCTGCGATAGCTTGCGACATTCCAACTACCAGCGATCCAATGGAAATCAGTTAACTGGTCTTTTACAAAATAGCAGGTGTTCAACAACAAGGCACAGGTATCAAACTAAAAAAAGATTTGTCAAGTTTCATGAGGTAAAAGTGTACCGGTATCTGCGCTTGTCTCTTGGAATTGATACGATTCCGTGTATGGTTGCCCGGAGAAAATTATTCTAATTGGTAATGACCTTAAGATATAGTTCGTATGAATTATTGCCTAAATTTTTTACATGTTGACTGGATCTAAAGCTCAGATTCATGAATTTAGCAACCCGTATGAAAGAACAGCGCTGTTGCTCCAAAAGTCAAATTAAAGAATCTGCTGTAGATAGGCATTCCTTAGAACCCTAACACGTCATAAAATGATACCAATCTTCGCTTCTAACCTTTCACAAGTATTTTCTGGACTGGCGAGAAACTCAGCTGAAACTACCAAAAAATCTTCGAATTCACATCTCAAATTCATTAATAATTCATGGGAAAACACAAAGAAAATCACAACCGAGATCTGGTTTGGATATCTGAGGAAGAAATTACATAAATTAAGCCAACTTTCACCTCAATTTTCTCTTCAAATACTGATTCCTTTGAGATGCGATATCATACACTCGAAAGTCATGTTTCATCAGATATCCAAAAAAATCTCGTAAAAAATCTCGACTGTCGCCTCGGTTTTCAACAAACTTCTCGGTATTTGGATATCCTGATGAAAAACTCCTTCCCGTGTATGAAATATTACAGGAAGGCCCACAACTAAACAGCACGTAGTCCACTTTCTTGGCTGTTGAGTCTTGGTGTTCCAAAGTGTTCCTACGTAACAAATTTTGCGGAACAATTACATTTGTTTACTGCTGTTTGCCAGATTTAAACTGATGAAGCCTTTTGTCAACAAAGTAAAAGATTGGCAAAAAACAATATGCGAGATATATTGATATAGTTACGAGTTGCCAGTCACGTGTGACCAAAATTATACAATATGTTATTCGGAGGGAAAACTGGTACAACACTTGGTAAACGATATCGATTACCTTTCGGGAAACTTTGGTGAAAACGATACGGCTTCTCTTACGAGATAATCATGGTCATTTTTAACTGGAGGGCATTAACGACCTAAATCGAAGTAGACACGTTAAACTGATCACCAAGAGATGTAGTTAGATAAAATATGAATAAGGACCTGGCGGTTCACTGCTTCAAAAGACAAAATTAAGGCGGATAATAACAGAACTAGTTATATTACGAGCACGTGGTCGAAACTGGAAGGGATTATCGCGGGTATTAAAGAATTTGGCAAGGAGGACTCGAATAAAGAGGTCATGAGACACAGACACGATATTGCTTAGGAATTAATTGTGTACGGCAGTAATAACTTGAAAAAGAAAAAATAGTGATTTTCAATTATCGAAAGAAACAGAATGGGCAACAATCACAAGTTCATGTGAAGTTGGTAACGTTACAAGTTGCAGTGAGAGAAACCATCGGTTGGACAAAACAAACAAAGATAGCCGTCTTTATACCCAGTAGAAATGTTTTGGTCAGGGCTGGATAGAAATCAGAATCATGACTTATTGAACATTGTTACGATACATTACTGTTGAAATAAACTGTCGTTAGAAGTGGCGAGTTTAATAATGAACTATTCGTTTTTGTTCCATCTGTTACGACGTGAAATAATTGTTTCGTAAATGTTTGCATGACCAAGATGAGAAGGAAATTGTCGCTTCAAGGTTGGATTAGAGCTTGTGTAGTAAACGCTTCCTTACACACATGTTGTTAAAGAGAAATAGATATCAGCTTATACAGTGACCACATACAATATTCCGGTGTTCCTGATTGTATGTACTTGTTCATACAAATCTTTGCGTGGTTTACCAAACGAACCCAAATCCTAATCGCAAAAACATAACTGAGCAATCAGTTGAATCGCTGTTAATGCTGTGTTATCGGAAGTTGTGGTTACTCAGTGCAAAGTACAAGTACTTTAATCTCTTGTTATTTTCCGGAGGTCATTTTTAAAGAGCCACTCCTTTCTGCCTATTAGGCAATTCTACAAGGACTTTATTTTTTAGGTACATTTAGGGAAAAAAAGACAGATAACTAATCTGAAAGCGCTTTTCTCCATTTTAACAGTAAAATCCTACAACTTATGTCTGATCTGTATTTTGGCATTCCATTTCTTCTCATTTTAAAATCTGTTGCTAATTAAGTTCATCTACAATGCGTGAAACAGACGAATCCGGTGTGGACTGAATTCTTTATCAAAGTGTTACAAAGATAGTTGCTAGGTAACACATACTTAGACTTAGTGTTGGAGGCATCAATCCTTTTTTCTTTCTTTCTTACAAAAATATTCCTGTTAAACCTGACAGCTTACTTGGTTGCGGTGCATTTTCAGTAACCACTTGGAATATTTTCTCTAACCCCCAGTGCCATCCCAGACTTGCTGGCTGATAATTGTTATTGATGATAATGGTCATGTGTGGCCTTTCAAAGAACCGAAGTAGTGCAAGGCTGCCATATATGGTGATAATATAGATAATATAACGTTTGGAGTTATAAGCGGCTTAAAGATCTGTATTGTTGTGATGGCAAACCTCGGAGAAGTCGAAAAACAGGAAATTTAGGTCGATTACTGATATAGAGTGAGCCTCAACAGTCTGTGTCTTTGATGAGATTTCGAGTGCACGAAACGACAATCAAAAACAAAACACTTGATGCTTCTTTACATTGAGCTCCTCAAATTCTTGACTCACAGGTTGATCTACCTCTGAATTTTGCAATCTGGAAGACTTGATTTTTGAACCGCATTTACACGTAGCATGTATATATGGGTCGTTAATATCAAAACGCAAAGTAGTTTTCAATGCTTGCGGACTTGAACAAGAAAGCAATGGTCTGACTGTTAAACACGAATGTGTGAATGTAAGAGCTTGGTATTGCCACAGACGACTTGTGGATGTTTATCGAGCTCGTCTCACCAACCCGTTCATGCGCACAGTTGTTGTGTGACAAGTTTATTATTTTACTCTGTCTTACGCCAGGCCGTTCTACTCGTAAAAGGGAAGACTCGTGGTCACTCCGCGCAAGATGGGATTGACATGCGGGTCATCTCCATTAATACGGAATTTAAGGTTCCTACAACGGACTACGCCTACGGTTGAAGAATTTCAAGTCATAGGAACTGGTGATATACAAGTAAACGTTATATTATATATATATATATATATTAACGCAAGGACTCTTTTCGGAAAAGAAAGAGCTTTCACAGCCATGTTTCTCGCGAGAATGAAATCAAGTATTGCTGACGTTCTGTAGCCAACCCAACCCCGCGTTGTCTCTGATACGTTAAATACTTTTTGTACGTTGTAAATGGAGTCATGACGACGTGAAGATTTCTCTTGGGACAAATTTTTGGATGCGTTCTTTGTACTTGGCACGGCATTCTATTGTCGAAAGACGTAACCGTAGTCGTAGTGTTATCTTAAAGTCCCTTTTATCATATCGTGGCCTCCGCAAAGACAGCACATATGACGAACCTGCACGTGAGCTCACCATCTAAGCCTTGACACCTCAATGGTAACATTGGTAAGAGCGTCTTACCGGTCATCAGAAGGTTGAGGGGTTCTATTCCCCTCTGGGGCTCAGAAATCGTTTTTCGTACGACACGAGCTTGACGAACGTGCACGTTTTGTCTTAAGTAAGATTATGAGAGACAACTGTGATTGCACTGGCATTTAAATAGTTAAAATGAAAACCGGTCTTTGTATGTCTCCAAGTTAATCAACGTGTGCGTTCATATTTAATACGGTACCAGACATTACGTTATGCTGTGCTATATTGCGTCGTAAGATCTTATTAGACCTGATGTACACACAAAAATCTCACAAGTACGCTGTTACAGTGTTGCTCGCTTAATGTTGCTACAACACCGTTATCCTCGGGATGAATAACACTGGTGAACCAGCAATTACGTTCTTTGTTGTTTCAGCGACGTTCAGGATTAATAAAGCAACAACGGTTTTCCACGGCATCGGGTTGTTAGGACAGCGTGTAAAACAACATTGATAGAACATCTATGTACGCTATCGTTAGTATGATTGTTCGACCTTGTGTGGACCTGCTGTTACAACATTGATTGTTGGGATGTTGGTGGCACAGTGTTAGTGCACGTGTTTCTCACCTCTGTGACTAGGGTTTGATTCCGGCTCTGTGCTGTTTTCTAATTAAAGTTACCTTGGTCACATGTGAGAAGAGTGTTGTCCAGTTTGACTCTACTAAACATCGCAGGTTTTCTCCGGGTACTCCGGTTTCCTCCCGTAGTAACACTGGACCCATGAGGGATGGTCCATACTGGACCTCTAGGGATAACAGCGTAGTTTAGCTGATGGAGTTATCCAGTATAAATAAAGGAACTCCAACAATGCATTAACATCTTTATAACGGCTGAACAACGTTGTTGGCACCATTGTTCACAGGATGTAGCACAACATTGTTCACGCCTGTCAACTTAAATTTTACCAGCCGAATGAAGAATTATTCACTTAAGGAAGCCATTCGGTGGATAAAATCTTAGTTCAAAAATATTGTAATTGCAGCGAGGCATCTGGAATAAAAATTGTTTTATTAATAGTTTTGACACAGTCTTGGTTGTTAAAAAGGGTTAAGACTAAAATGGGATGACCTCTTGACTCTTTTCAATAACAAAGCCTGTGTCAAAACCATTAGCAGAACAAATCTAAGTTCGGTTTATTTTAATCAATGAGGATAATGTTCGAATATCTTCGAGAATGTTATTAAACATCCGCCAGCAGCTCTCACATTGAAACTTTTTTTCCGTTTTGGTTCTTGGGACCATTAATTTCAACTTATTACTCCTAGTTTGATAGTTGGGTTGAATTACTTTAAAATAGCTAGTGAAGGGATCAGATTTGTGTGTATAGGTTTTAAAGTGAAGAAAGCGGTACGTACGGTTCTTCTACACTCATTTTTTTAATAAGAAACTAAGCTCAGACCTCAATACTGAAAGTTTCTTAGCTTTCCCAGAATTTGAGTACTAAAAGTTTCTTAGCAGTTTCTTAAGGTTTCTTAAGCTGGTTTGTACAAAAAAGGAATTTTAGGCGACTGCAACATATATAATTTAACAAAACATGGCGAATGACACTTTCAACAAAACTCAAAACTAAACAAATTTAAAGAGTAACATAACATAATCTCTTGAATACTACATAAACAAAACTCCAATGTTTTAAAGCTCTAAAGTATCAGAAGAATGACTTCAATTCTATCAATTTCAGCAACTGAAATGTAGTCATCTGTGTCGTCTTCATACGCAACCTTGTTTACATGAGGTGTTCGCTTCGGACGTTGCTCAGATATTGGGCATAAAGTTTCTGTGGTCACAGTTTTGTCGTGTTGTGCAAAGTTTTGTACGAAGAAAATATTAATACTGTAGTAGAGGAGTTTCTTAAAAATCTGAGTCCCAGCACTGAAGTTTCTTAACTTTTTGTCTATCTCAGTAATAGTTTCTTATAAAATGATTTCTTATAGAAAAGAAATGAGTGTATATGATAAAGATAAGGGTTAGTGTCAACTGTTACTCCTCCGTTACACTTTATTTGTTCCGCTTTGGAAATAAGTCTTTCAAGTCTGGCATAGCGAAGTCAGTACGGTTTAGGCAGTCTCAAGTGTAGTTACAATATTCTAGTATTGGAATGATAGCACTATGTCCGAAGTTTTAACAGATAACTAAAATATATGAAAGGCAAGTTTTTTATTCAAATTTAAACCTCATAAGAGATAAGGTATTAATTTTGTTATTGCAGCTCAGAAAGCAAACAACAGATAATAAAAATTGAAAAACGCTATTCGAATTCATGGCTTAAAAAGCTATCCTATTGTGAATAATGAAGAAAAGCTACGTTTGCCCTGTGCACTGTTTATTTCATCCGCATTTAACACTGCCATAGAAACTATCATTGGTATAGAAACTGAAAGCATGCACCACCCACCCTCTCTTAATGCTCCCATAAGAAACATTCCGTAACAAGACAGAAAAGAATAACATATTACTTGTTCAGTTGTAAGATTTTACGTCACGGTACAAGTGGTTAAGCCTTGTAAGACGTTACATTATTTATCCTGTAAGTAGATGCCAAGCTTCAAGGCGACAGTAGGAGCTGAAAGAGAAAGACCACGGTCAAGGCGATCATTGGGCTACTTGAAATGTATTAAATGGTAAACACAAATTTTCTTGATGTGGGAGCTTGAAGTATGTCAGGCGGCCAGCGAACGTTCATCAAGCTTGTAATCTCAGAAAAACTATTTCTTAGCCCTTCCAGTTGATATCAAATTCTACGATTAGCTTTCACCTTTCTGTGACTTAACTTCGCCAAGATGCTCTGAGCGACATTGAATACTTGGTACTTAGAATTATCCATTCTCTTTATTTCGCATGACAAATTCTGTCAATTGAGGGACGTCACCTTTGACATCATTCCATTGCAGTTAGCGCAAGGTCCCCCGATGTTTGTTTTTCGCCCTCGAAAAAGTTTGAGAGTGTTGGTAACTTCGTGGTTTTCACAACCTTTTTTACGGGTTTTCTTTCAATGTTTCTGTGACGTTGCTATGCATGTGTTCGCAAGGATGCTCGAAATCGCAGTCTAATGACTTATAATTTTAAAACTTCTTGCAAGGCATGCCCGTGGACTCCTCCATAGTGGTTTACTACGTCACCATGACCATTTAATTTCACAATTGTGCGCCTTTTTTTTCAGTTTGAAATCGCGTGCTGCGTTCCGTTGTAACACGTTTCAATACACCGTCAGACGCCAGCGGTCTGAACTGAGGCACGCGATATACAGGATTACGTGAAACGAAAGGTTGATAGATAAATTGAATTGCTGCAACAAAACCAATGAATTAAAATCTCGAAAGCCGGAAAATGCTATGAGTTTCTCAAAGGAAAGCCACGTTCCTGCCACCGAATCGGTCAAAGAGCAATGAATATGAAATTTTCTGCACCCAGATCATGAACCATGCGTATTTCCAATCAGACTGTCGACAAAATTTCATTGATAAGTTCGCTAAAAAAGAAGGGAGAGGCACGGTCTCCCGCCCCGTGACAGAAGTCCTACTCCAACCTACTTTCGTTCTGTCTCGTACACAACAACCGGGGCGTCGTAAGCGAGAATAGGGGTACGGAAGCCGTATAAGCCTCATAAACTCCAACTAAGACGTGGTAGATATCTTTCGACTTCAGCATATAAACTGTATTTCAGAGGATAAGTATGAATGTGCTTATCTTATTCAATTTTCAGGGCCCTGAAGGTCAGTTTCACACGTCTAAACATCTCCATTCCCCGGAGGGTACAGTACCAATACCCTTTTCTGGAACAAAATTCTTTGTTTCTCTATAATAAAATTTAATGAATTTAATAAAGGATTAAATTAATTAACATATTTTTGTTACACTGATAGCTCCACAATTGTTCCAAAACATTAAATTCAAATAAATTTCTTATTTCAGTGGCCAAATATTTTCAACATTGGTGGCCGCTCAATACCTCAAAACCTTCCCACGTCACTTCAATACAAGTAGCTTCCATCGTCAAATTAGTTCCTATTAGGGTGTCACGAAATTTTCGAGATTTTTCTTTTATGGCTAAGTCTGTTGTTAAATCTGATATTTGTGAAGTAGCACCCCGCTTTGGTTCAGAGAAAAGTAGAGAATATTGAATATGTCATATCGTAAGTCTCATTTTTGCGTGGAGGACATTCTTAGCATTTAAGCAATTTTGAAGTATATATACTTCTGTGCTTTATCATGAGCACAGATTTCGAGTTTTAATTACGTTTGAAAATTATACGTTTTAACCTTATGAGTTGAAATTTGTTTGCAGCTCACCACTTACGACGTCAGAGTTAAAATTTATGATTCAAAATAAATAAGATTTGTGAATCTCGAACTTTCCACAGCGTTCATTCAATCAATTTTTGATAATGTAAGCCTTAAGTCGTAGCACTTAAAAACTTGTTGCATTTGACGCTTAAAAGATAAAAATAGTATTTTGATACATGATTTTCAACCGTAAATAGCGAAGTAGGTTCTCATTAATTGCGTAGGTAGAAATGTAACGCGGAGGTAGAAATACGAGATTAGAAATGTTACAAAAAGTGAGCTCTGATAAGGAAGTTTGACTGAATGTCTTGAAACACGTTTAAAATGTTGAGCTTAACACTTCTAGTCTGTGTTTTTCAAATTTTGGCACAGGCTAAAACGTAGACTACACTTAACCCATTCACTTAAAGTTTAGAAGGAAGCGAAAGTGCTTATCTCTGATCAAGGTGTCCTGCTGTGGCATTGTCAGCTAATTGCATATAGCCGACGTTTTTGCTAAGCAAAAGAAATATTCGAGTAGTATGTACAATATAACTGAAAGCGTACATTGTTATATACACCCGCAAACTCTCAAATGTTGCTTCAGGAATGTGGGCTGATCAACGTTACGCTGAAACGACGTTTTTGTCAATGATAAGAACGAGTACTTCATCATCCTGTCGACAATGAACAGGGAATGATACAACGATAGACCAAACGTTATAACTGCTTTTCACATGGTAGTTACACTTAATGAACAATTTGTTACGGTGTTACAGGGATGAATGACCACCGGGGATGAGTAACCCTTGGTCACTTATCCTAATATCCTCAGGCTTCAATGACCCACGTACGTTGGAAACTGAAATTAACCCCTATAAAATCCAAACCGTAAGCCTAACCCTAATCTTAACCCTGATCCAAACTCCAACCTTGGTTCTAACCCTAATCCAAACTCTAACATTGTTGGTTTCATCCTTGAAGTTGGTCACCAGAAAAATTGGGGATTGATGTCCGTGAGACTTTGGTAAATGAGTATTAGGTAACCCGGAGTTTCTCAGTCATCTCCATGGCAACTGCAGTAATAGCCCAACCGTAGTATAACAGCATTAGGGACGATAAGATTCCCAAAACGGACTACGACTAAGGTTCAAGAATTTAACGTGATAGGAACTGGTAATATACAAGTATACTTTAAGGCTGTCTATTCGGCCACAATGCTTTGCGAACTGATATTAGCTCGAAATAATATTTCAAATAACTAGTAGGAGTGAAACGAGAATAGGATATAAAACACGAGGTGACCGCCGAGTGTTTTACATTCGATAAACACCTACTACGAGCTTTTTTGAAGGGCTTCGAAAACGAACCGCTCAACACGATAAGTCGCGAAGAAAGTCCGAAAATTAACATGTTCTAAGCCTAGAAAATTCGACGAAAAAATCGAGGGCGTCTTTATGACGTATAAAAGTACGACACCATTATGATTTTCCTTTTTTTTGAATTTTTGTAGTTTTTGAATTACAACTAAACATTGCTCGACATGTTAACATGAATTAAGTCGAAGAGCTTCCCTACTACTAAATTTAGTCATTTTGAAATCCCATTTTCTTCTTTTCGTATATTACTCTAACTTAGAATTTTGGATGCGT
>JBAHVQ010000166.1:1266648-1291765 GCA_036872915.1 Nanipora kamurai
TTGATTCTCAAGAGTTCATCTTTAACATGATATTAAATGAACATTCTGAAACTCTTGAAAACTTGGCACCCTTCTCACGATTTTCCAGTTTAGTGGCGGTGTTTGGCCTTTACCGAACCTTGTGACACATCCAGGGCACATTGGCAAATAATTGACACCTTAAACTCGATGGTATTAAAGATTTATTCAAAAAAAGTAATTGTACAAAATTCAATTTACAAGTTAGATGCTCAAAAAGCTGAGAGAAAAGTTCACAGACAGAAAAAAACGCCTTGGTAACTTTAACACACTTGTTTAAGGAACGAACGCAGAAAAGATTCATAACTTCACAGTGTAATTGTTCAACTCGAACAATAATGCAGAAAAACCAAGATGTCTAAACTAAAGAACCAGTGTCACCGAATCAAGAAAAAAGAGGTCTTTATAAAATTTTCACGTAGATGACATTTCAAACTGAAGGTTTCTATAAGTAAGACTGTTTGTATGAGTGGAGGCAGCCTGCATTACTGAAACTTCATGGTCTAGCGAAATAAATGCAGTCTAGGATTTACGGAAACGTCTAGCATCTTAATCAAGCAAAAACGGGCTGATAAGAAAATACTTTCTGCGTCCTTTCTACAAGGAAACAGTAAATTATTTCCTTTTCAATGAACTCATGCCAGACTGTGAATACATGCAGACTGTGTCGAGCACCATCTCACACAAACTCAGCTTGGATATCTTATATTTTCTGCAAGTCAGCAGGGCGTAAGTGATCAGAAAAAGAAATACAATCTTGGACATTTGAAATACAACTACTTTGAATATAGCCAGTCCACTTTTCTGGAGATTCGACTGGGATCAGAAAGGTACAATGATCTCCCGGTAAGTCACGCCGGAACAACCTGAAAGCTAACTAAGGCTGGGATTACACACTGCAATTAATCGGGGTGATTTTTGGCTTCGGTGCATTTTAAGTTGAGAAACAGTCAATAGAACACTTCTTTGGCTCAAATTAGCCTCCTTTTTGTTAGTTACCATGCATCCAAACCAGAAATCGGCTCCATTAATCGTAGTGTGTAAACGTATCTTGACACGGCACGATCCTCGCATACCATTGCTCATTCTAATGCATCCAATTTTGTCTCGTTAGGACACAATTCCTGCTAGCGATTCGCCCGTTAATGTAACAATTCTTGGTTTGTACACTGTCTCCATATATTTAAATGACAAAGAACATGGCGGCCATGTTTATGTCCATAACAACAAAAAACTAATTAAAAATCTACTGTTGGGGCCAGAAACATGGCGTCTATGGCGTCGCGAGCAAACTAGGGTGAGTTATACGTCAGAATGAGCCATTGGATGGAACAATCGTACAGTACACATGGTGCCTAAGAAATCACGACAAAAAACGATAGCAAATGTGGTGGCCTTTGATGGAAGTAATTTCTCCTTACAAAAGTTATTCAATAATATGTGAAAGCATTGCTGTTTTATGAATATTGTGTTTTGCACTTTCCTGCCTCTTCCAGACCAAGGGAAGTATTCAACAATCACAGTTGAAAACACCAACAAGGATTTCGACTGAGGCAAGGAAGGCTTCAACGAAATTCGCATAGGTCTCTCTCATAATTCGCATTCAACCTATGCTTAAACTTATGAAAGTTTTCTCCTTTTAAAGGAGAAGCTCTTCTTAATCGCTGAGAACATCTCTCTCGTCTCGAATAGTTTTAGTAGTTCTAATCCACACATCTAGCTTGCAGGTCTAACAAGAAATCCCACTGGCCTTGAATTTTCAATCAGTAAAAAAAGCTATTACAATTCCGAACAAAATAAACCGAAAGGATCCGCCCCACAATAATCACCTGAAAAGGACATAAAGGAAAATTTTCCCGAAACTTACAAATCTCTAGGAACGGAGAAAACACCTAGCAGAGCGAAGTATAACTTATTAATCTAAATCATGATCAGGGTAGAAAAATTAGAGCTACTGCCGATCGAAATATCTGATGGTTGTCTTTTTTTTAACCCTAACTTAAACACTGACGCCCAGTTTTTCCAAGCACTTGACTCCTTTCTCTTGATACTCCTGTCTCGTGATCCAAAAGTTGTCCTTATCTTTCATGATGTCCGCCAGCACGGCTCCTCCAAGGAAAACCATATGCTTTCGTCGGGGTGGATCTTCGATGCGAATCTTGAATTTCTAACAAAAGAAAGGACATTCTAGGACTTTAAAAAAATTGATTTATACTTGGTGACTGACGGAATCGAATTAGAATATGGAAATAACCCTTCGAAGTAACCCCGCATCCAAACGTTTGCACATGCATAGGCCAGTTTCAGAAGCCCACAGCTGAATTGTCAAAAGGGTGAGTCAGACCCAAATATTCACCACAATATTTCAAAGTGGGTTTAGAAAATCACGTGGGTATAGACATAGAATATTTTAGAATGATGTAAATGAAGTCACTGTGGATTACCAACCTTTTCTTTTCAGCAGTTCTCGTGTAATCCGGACGATGTGTTCACGGCCGCTACAACGTCATGTGCAAACGATCTTTTATGCGCAGCAGGGTTTCCCGCACTTTTCCCAGTTGACTCTACCCGATGGACCCCGTGTTAATAATTATAAACCGCTATTTATTTGTCGTGACTAGGGGGATGTTGAGTCCTTCGTGTAACAGAACTCTCACAGTTTGGGAGGTCTACTTCGTCAGAGGTCCAAAAATATTTTCAGCAGTGAATCAAGGAAACGTCAAGTTTCCTCATTTTTTTGAAGACTTCAATCTTATTCAAGAGATGCAAGTGCTTGATTGTGGATCGTACAAGGAAATCGGTTGGTACGAAATGTGAAGTAGCTCGGTTGCTAGCTAATTCTCAAAAAAACCGTTAGTAGTAGTTATGTTTTATAAATTTTTAATGTACATCAGTTGTATTTTATTGGATTTTTTATATTTCTTATTTCAGTTTTATTAAGGAACTGTCGCTGTTGCAGGAACCTGTGACGGATTCCCTAACAGTAGTTATTTTTGTCATCACTGCTGAAGCTTAATAAATCATAAATCAGCAAAATAAACCAACACCTCTGACAACGCAAACTTACAGCTAATTTAGTCCCATCTCCTTTTAGTACTCTCTCCAAGTAAAGTTGTTTTATTTCCCTCTCTAGTCTGCTTGGTAGACCGGGGTACATGGTAGAGCCACCAGATAGCACAATGTGTTTGTAAAATTCCATGCGGGTATCAATATCAGCTGCCTGAATGGTGTTGAATAGCAGTTCAGCCATTCCCACTCCCTCGACGTTGATGAGGTGAGGTTGGAAAAGGGCCTCGGGTGCTTCAAAACGTTCTCCGCTCATCTTGACCACACGTCCATCTGGTAGCTAAAGGTTAAAGATCAAACATGTTCATAATTTTTGTTTTGAAATATTTATACGCACAAAGTAAATACAAATTTATCAGTAAGATGCTTCACATTTTGCTAGGTGTACGTGATTTTGATAACCTGATCGCCAACCACAAAGTGTGTCTTTGTAATTTAGTGCCCGTTGAGAGCTGCACTGTGATGACAGACCTTGCGTTCAGTAATCAAGACTATCCAAATAACATCCATATGAAACATGTTTGCATGTGAAACTATCACGGATATGCTCAGTTGCGTTTTGGACCCGATCTCCTTTAAAGTCTAATCGAAATATTGATCTCGTGTAATTTTGTAATCCCCTGGACATTTTAGCATACCACACCTGTGTTTAAAAAAAAAAACCATGACCAACCGACAACTTCAGAGTCTTAGGAAATTTTTGCTGATCAAACTGCAACCCAAAATTCAAAACTTCAGAAAATATAATTAACTTATATCTTAAGTTGAAAGATGACCTTGCTTTTCGGAATTTACACCTGTATTTTTCAGTGTTCTTTTGTTGTAGACAGAATGTCAGCTAAAGGAAGTGTGATCTCTGGAATACAGGTATCTTGTTAAGCATGGAGTATTGAATACTGAGAGGGAATTTTTTTCATGACCAGTTTGATCTGTGGCACTTTGTCTCAGTGCGATGCTAAACGTACGCCTAACTACATGTATCTGTGATATCTTGAAGCCACTTGTGTGACCGCCGATATCCGTTTGAAAATGTACAGGGAGAACCATGGTAATCGTCATTTTTACCGTGTATTGCTCAACAAGTACTGTTGTCTCTAATGCAAGCTTTTGTTCTTGCTCAATATTATACCTGAAATAAAGCAAAGAAAAATAATTAGACATACATAAAAGCATCCTATTATTATTCGGGTACACTCCACTCCAGAGCTCTGTCACCATAAATCCAAGCTAAGTACGTTTTATAAATGTAGAGTGCTGTGTTGGCAGTATCGAATGGCTTCTAAGATAACCAAAAGGGTTGGGAAAATGCCGAAACTTAAATTTAGAGAAACTAACCGTTCAAGCGAAGGCCCTTTGTCAGTTTCTCTAACTCTAAGTTCTCACAGTTTTCCAACCCAAGTGCATTTTGCCAGAGAATGAGCAAATAGAAGTAATCTTTGGAGTGGCATAATTCTAAGCATATTGTTAGTATGATATATGATGTTTTTTTTCAGAGAGGAAACTCATCAGTCTCTACCATTTAAGGTGCAGCAAACAGCATGCGTTCACTACAGTATCTATATAGACAGAGGTAAAATAAGAGAACAATTCTTAAAATTCTTTAATGTCTTTTCATGAAGATTGTGTAAAGTCTTTAGAAATTTAGTCTGGCCAGCACCAGACATTTATTTTTACTGATCAGAGATCACTGTCAGATGCCTCCATTTAATTGAGGCTCCATGGGTGAAAAACCACAATTAATCCATCACCAGTAGTCCCACATGGCCTATTCTCAGTTTGTTCAGACTAATGCCATACAGCTTTACAAGTCAAAGGAAAGAGATCTTGGATAAATTGCTTTTCCAAACATAACATTGTTAAAATTCTAAGCCCCGAAAGCTGTGTTTTTTGGCAATATTTTGAAATCTATACAATTTAGCTTGTTTGCTTTTTCATCTTTGTACACACCACAGTCATAATAAAAAAATAAATTATTTAACCCTTTAATACCCAAGGCTCATCTCTGTGATGAGTAAAATTGTCTGGCATTACCCAGAGTAAAATGCTAAAGTACACCCTTATGCCTTAATAGGTGGTGTGCAGGTTACATCATGGCCACCATGTTGGATGAACTCAACAAAGGTTTTTCTTTATCTGCAATTGTAATCTCATCCAAAAGGGCGAAAATATCTTTGTCCTTTGAATCTCGAGGGATTGGTTGCACATCACCTATAGGTTAAGCAAGTTTACGTTTCAACTTACCCAACATAACACAGTTTTTCTTTCATCATTCGGACTGTCTCAAAATCAGCTGTGTGGTTGAAAGCATATCCTCTTAACAACAACAGCTGCACAAGGTAACGAAATAAAGAAATTAATATTAATTTTCAGGGTCACATTTGAGATTGCAACAATAACATCTTGAATTTTTTGATCCTAAGTCTCTCAAAGCTTGATGAATATCATGCATCATTCATTGATATCACCATAAATGAGAAATACATTGAAGTACTGTAGTTCTACAAAGCAATACTTTATTTTAAAAACTCTCACAAGCATTAAAAATGACCAATTAACTAGTGTCTGCACATTTACACAGAACAAATCACTTTGAAAGGAAACATTGCATTAATGTTATGATAAATAGGTTTATCATGTGGCTGTTGTGATGGGAGGTCCAAACACAAAAGCCCTGTACTGTAATATGTGTTGTATTAACTTCCTCAGAAGTAAAACTGCCTAAATACAGCAACAAAATGTTTGTGCAGAATAAAACTGCTGAAATTCTCTAAACTGCAGACAGCATTTTAACCTGCAACCTCACAGGATCCATAGGTTACATGATCCATAGCATGGCATGAGATTTTCAGAAGCTCAATATCCACAAGACTCCTTATTGGATACTAGATGTCACAAGCTGATATTGTGATGGGACATAATGAAAATTTCACCAATCTGACTGGTTGTAGCATTGGAAACCAAGCTATTTTAATGCACACAATAAAGAACAGAGTAATCTTTTGGATGATAGAGACCTTTTAACACATGTCAACATTTGAGTTAACATTTTACTTATAACTCCAAATATAATGGGAAATCAGGTCACTTTTTCAGCAAATGTATGTTTCTGGATATTCATTTACTGTTGGTTAGTTTGCCCTTTTTTTGGATGCTACTGATTGGACTGTTAAGTTTCCACATATAGGATACTGGATTTCACAGGAGATACCAGATTCTGACAGCCTAGTATCCAATCTGTAGGATACTGCTCAAAATTTCATCCCCCACGTGGTTGTAGCTATGTGACTACAGGTTACATCACCATTGCTAGCAGGTCAATGAGTAAGATGTGCTAATACACATAAACACAGTGAAGGGTACAGTGTCATGTCTTGTCTTTACAAAGTTTTTTTTACAGTTTACAAAGTTTTTGAACAGCAAGATAAATCAAAGCCTTTAAATTCCATACTTTCCAAAGTCTAATAAAATGTCAGCTTATAATGGACAACAAAGCATTTTTACAGTATTCATTCAGATTTGATCAAGAATTCAGCCTGTATAAGCAAAATATTGGACCACTGTTTATGGAACAAACCTTGCTTCACTCTGCTTGGCTTAGTGTCTCCTTAAAAACAATGGTGCAGCATTTCACTAGTACTGACCTTGCCACTTGGTGAATGAAAAGTAAATGACTCATGTAGTATAGAAATAAAAGTAATGCTAAAAAGTAAAAATGAGTTATTCCTTTTGTAACTTATTTTGATCTGATCGTGTAATCTATTTCAGCTTAAAATTAATACAAGATGAGTGCTAGTGGACTCCCTCAAACTTTTGTTAGCATTAAACCTTTTTAGAACTTTGTATTGACTGCTCTGTACTGTCATGGTGAAGTACAGTACTCTAATTTCTATCCCTAACACAAGAATGGTGAAAGAGCAATGTTATATCCTTGGTTCTTATACTAACAAGCAGCTATGGTAATGTGAGAGCATTATTCAGAACTGGTAAACCAGCTATCAAATGAGATACTTTAAATGTTACATCAACCATCCAAAATACAAACAGAAATTTCTTTAACTTTGAATATACAAGTTTGAAGCTTTTAACCTAAGGCAGTTACAACCATTTGCATTCAAGCACAAACTGCAAAACATCTTGGCAAGTTGTTTCATGCTTAAAACTAAACATTTGGGTGGGTCATTTATCTTGTTTTAACCACTCAGATTTTAAAGATGACTTGAATGATATCTATAGAGTCTACATCACAGGAATACTAGTATTTGATTGGTTAAAGGGAGACAAATGACCCACCCAAACTTTACTTCTCAAACAAGAAATAACTTGCAAGAAATGTTTGGAGTTTGTGCTTGAATGCAAATGGATGTAGGATGAGTCACAGTGTTTGAATGTTCTTTGCAAAACTGCACATTTAATTGGTTGCCTTATAAGTAAAGGGACAGGAAAGTTTGTGGAAGGACAAATGAGTGACATTGCAGCAACAGTTCTTATTCTGATTAAACCTACACTGCCAAAGTCAACTGAAAAAGTTGACTCGAGCGGGATTTGAACTCGCACCTTCGGGAAGCTGGTCCGCCGCTCTACCTGTTGAGCTATCGAGTCTACAGGGATTGGAGGCGAGTTATTATCCAATTTAAGTGGACGAGAAATTCTTGCGACAACTTAACGCTATCCGTGAGGATGTGCAGTGTTTCAATTCTATTTCAGAATCAAATTCATTTCATATTACCCTGAGGATGATTCTGAAATAGTTCTTATTCTGTGGTCTTGATTTTATTCACATCATATGTCAAAGCATGCAGAAGTTGGTTAGCCTTTATTCAGCCAAAAGACTAATACAAAGTGGGGTATTACAATAGGCACATGTATAATACAGGCTTACTTTGATCAAATATTTGGTGATATCTCGTCCAGCAATGTCCAGTCTTCTGGTGAGATGTGGCAGTGCAAATCCTTCATAAACTGGACAAATGTGGGTTACACCATCACCGGAATCAATAACAACACCAGTTAATAAACCTAAGAAAGATACAGCTTTATTAAAATCAACCATCTATGGTGAATTGACAAAATAAACAACTAATATGCATGGAAAATTTCCACTTTTGTATTTTCTGCATTTTAATTTCTGAACTTTCAAAAAGGATTTTGATTACAGCAGATTGATTCAGCAAAGATTACCTTGAGCATACAAAGTGAGAACTGCCTGTATTGCAATATATACACCTGCCATTTCATACTGCTCAAACATTACCTAAAAAAATAAACGTAACTTTACTACTTAGACATACCATGCAAAAATCATTTTCCTCTTTGCATTTAATTCATACAGGGGTCTTTACCAACCTCAATCATTTTTTCTCTGTTCTTCATGGGATTCATCGGTGGTTCGGTAAGTAAAACCTAAAAGGCATACTTCAAAATTTTAGCCCAAGGCAATATCCACTTCTAGAAGACAACATCAACAAATGAAACAACATACAACACCTTGCAGTTCTTCGTGTTAAGATTCAGCTTAGTTGGGCCGAAGGTGTAATCCCAAACATGTTTCATATCCTCCCAGCTCCTTACAATGCCGTTATCCATAGGATAATTACATTCTAACATGTGTCTTAGCTGGCTGGCTTCGTCTCCAACCATCAAATCCTACCAACAGGAAGTAAAGGATATAAACTCGAACCGCAAACTCGCTAAGGTTGTGCATTTAATCTCTCGCGACAAGTGCACAGCAGCATTGGGAATCGACTATAAAAGTTTACCTTGACTTCTATGTTGCCAACTTTTGCAGTAGATCGAATGATAGGTCTTCCCACCATCGAGGGAAAGATGTGAGCAGGAAAGTTTGATCCTGCAAACCCACATTTCACGAACTGAAATGTACAATCAAAAATATCAGCAGATATTTCCAGGATCCCCTACGTTAACTCAGTAAAGATACGTACCCCAGTTCCGTTGTCACAAACGACCACATTGTGCCCTTGGGAGTCCATTGAATACAATTGAATTCCGCTTGACTTATGGATCTCTTTCGCTCTAGTTCAGGGCAAAGATGGCTGCAAACCGGCTTCCGTTTCTCCACCGCCCCAGTTTACTCGATCCAGGCTGCTTCGCAAAGTTTGATGACGTATTCTATATATTTTCTGTTTCATTTTTACCGAAAAAGGCATGAGACACGAAGGCGGTCTTCAGACGGAATATCAGTGGGTGGCTATGCATCTTTTTTTTTAATTACTGAATTATACAATGCATATGTAACTCAAATAAATTCAGGCACTTCAGAAAGAGAAAAAGAAAAGTCTGCACACACATAAATCACAATGGCCTAACAGTTTGTGCAACTTGAAGACAACGTTTACACATTTTGGCAACCTATGCAAATCTTTTCCATTGCGAGGCCTTAACAAACCGGACGTGGACTACCTTCTCATTTCACTGACTTCTTAACTGTGCACTCTTGGAGTTGACAGGCAACCCCCTTAAATTTTCGATACAGTGGTGGTACCAGGATTTCCCTGACTGGCGGCCAATGCCCCTGACAGAAGGACAGAAAAGTTTGGTCTGTAGGAAATCTGAGATAAATATCTAAAAAGGGATCAAATTATCAAAATCATTCTCTTCCAGACCCCTCTCACAAATATTTCATTATTTCATGGTTGAGCATGCATCTGCCATGGTTCTATATTTTGAGCTGGGGGGCTGGGGCTAATTGCTCCAGGCAGGCCAGTCAAGGAGGCAGAGAGCATGGGTCAGTGAAGGCTACCCCACCCACATAAACAATACCATTTCATTATACCCCTCAGTTACTATTGACTTGAAATAGTGGAGTGATGGGACTCAAATTGCATACCCTTCTGGTTGTAGAGCTGCTGGGATTTAAACATTGC
This sequence comes from Nanipora kamurai, assembly GCA_036872915.1. Taxonomy (NCBI): domain Eukaryota; kingdom Metazoa; phylum Cnidaria; class Anthozoa; order Scleralcyonacea; family Helioporidae; genus Nanipora; species Nanipora kamurai. The sequence continues at coordinate 1,276,614 of JBAHVQ010000166.1, forward strand.
CACAAAATCTTATTTTTGGGAATTACTGGTACTGAAACAACCATCAAGTTATCCTTATACATTTTAGCTTTCCCAGGGAGTTTGAAGTATGCTTGTCCAGTTGTGGAAATTTCTGTGGCTTCTGATATGGTATTTTTCCACATAATTAATGAAAGCATTTGAAATTATGTATCCTTATTACAATGTATCTTATTTAATGTACCCTTATTATCATGTTAAATGGATTTAGCCCTTTCACTGTGGAGGTGTCCCTTTGAGTAAATTGTTTACAAAACTGACAAATAATTACTCAAACCTTTTTTTACACTGTACATGTAGATTTTTACACCTATTAGGCAATCCCAATCAGTGGTGCAACCCTTAGGAGGTTGCCACCCCTGCCTTTTTTGTAGGTCTTATGGGTGCTCTGTTAGCAACAGTATTTTACCCCCATTTTCCAAAGATACATGGCTCTGCTGTCTTTAAAATGGTGAAAATTATCTTGACTGTGCCTTTCTTTACTCTCCAACCCCTGCCCTCCAAAGTTTCAGGCTGCACCCCTGCCAATAACCAAACTGTTAATAGTTTAACACTTTAAAGCTGTATTTCCAAGACCACCAATTACTGAGGAATAACCAAATGATTTCACTGGATTTTATTGAGGGTTGGTGAATGTACAGAAGTTATTATTCATTTCATACAGTTGAATTTACACAAAAGGAAATCCTGCAGAGAAGTCATCATACACATTGTTATATAACACTGTATTTAAATATTATTATCTACTCTAAATGTTTGGTCGGTATAGTAACTGATGTTACTTGAGGACAGCAGAGATTATTTAATGGCAATGAAATAGTCAGAATGTTAAAAAAGGCAGAACAAGCTTAGCAAATTAAAATTACATAGGGTCTGAAGGTATACTGATAATTTTCACTTGATTCTAGAGATTTCAATGATTAGGGGCCTTCTGACCATGATGTTGCATGCAACTGAATGTAAAAATCTGGTATTTGTTCTACATTTCCTGAATAGCTCATCCAACTGATGAGTCCATTTAAATGAAAAGCACTACCAATGCTTTCAACTGCCTAATGCAAATTTTATCTGCTGAACTTCCATAGTTGGTTGATACATCTAATTCCATTACAGTTAAACATGAGTTTTTTGCTTTGCAAGAAGTGCTTTTAATCTACATCCAGCTGCATATTGCACCATGATCTGAAGCATCCTAATGGCATACATGCAGTTCATAAATATCTGTAATGAAGCAAGGCACCCTTTATGAAAGGTTTGCTGCCATTTCCTCCAAACAGTACTATTAAACTCCTTCAAGATAAATAGCTACCTCATAAACATAAGGGCACATTCTCATGAAACTACTCCAGAATACAAATTCTTAGAATGAACAGTAACCTGGGCTAATTTGGCTTTGTGAATAACTACCCATTCTGTTAGTTATTTGAATGAGAGAGAGCTAAAGCAAGATGTACTCATGATTCATTGACAACATTTTCTTTCTACACAATTTTCATTCTGAACAAAGAAAATGAATAAGTTTTGAAGTTCCAAGAACATTGCTGAACAATGAAAACAATTATTTTTCCACTCCGTACAGTCATCACCATGTTTTCACATTGTGTAGATGATCTTGACTCCTAGAATGTCAACATCTTTTAGGCAACTTTATCATGGATTAACTGATTACATTTGTCTAAATCTGTGCTGGGATTTTTAAGTTATTCACTGTCTTTGTTTTCCTGAAAAATTCTATTGAAAGAATAATGCCATACAAAGTCCATGATTCAAGAATGTCCAATTCTTAAATCACCTCACTGATATCATATTGCCATTCATTAACAACATTGCCAGTAATTCATATAGCAAGATGGTCAATTTAAAAACCAGAATCACTGTTTTTAAACAATGGTTTTACTTATACTGTCTTACAGAAAACCCAAAACCATGAAAACTGAAAGCCAAAAAAGTCACAGAATTTGACATTGCAACTACAGAATATTAAAACCATTTCAAAAGATTGAGACTGTTTAATTTATGAGAACTTGATGGCCCCATCTCAGAGGACGTGTTTAAAGTGTTCCTGATATTGTTTACCAAGCCAGTTAGTCAACAAGTTGTCTACCTGGGTTCAGTGACATCTGGCTTTGGAGTTTACACAAAAGCCACATGTCATTACCAAAATGGCTAATGTTTATAACTGTGGTAAGTGCTTTGAAACTTAATGTTTTAAGATAAAAACAAGTGAAGGTGTATTGTACAAGGCTACATGATCAAATCAAATTCTTATTATTGGGGACAATTCCTTCAATAGTTGGAATCAAAATATGTACTGTATTTTTTGCTATACCAGTACATTTTGCTGATAGATACCTTGACATTCAAGCACAGTGTAATTCACCAATGAAAAATATTCTACTGGGATGAGCATAACTGAAATTGGAATGAATTAACATTCATTAAACTTCTTGCTGAGGACAAATAACCCAGTAAAGTCATAAATTTCTTCAAATACAATTTATGATAACTTATTATGAGCAATTTAAAAAATAAATCCTACATCTTACTAACTGCAACCTATAATTAGTTCCAGTATTACAAATAAATTTCATTGGATTTTTTGTACTTTGTTATGGTTTCTGGTTTTCTGTTTATATGCCAAATCACCTGACTGAGTTTTTATAGCAACTTTCAACCACTGTTTGCACTGCCAGAAATTCTAATTTAAGATCTTTTAAATTACTGATATTCCATCCAATAATTTATCTCTTCCAGAGTAACAATCATAGCAGGTCCATGAGAATGTGCCCTTACTGTAATGTCAATTGATCATAGTTCCATTAAGCATTACACATTCATGTCAAACTAAACCACCGTTCCACTTAAATGGCTATTCTACAAAAAAGAAGCAAAACCAACATTTAATTCAGTGTTCTAGCTAGGTTGACAATATGAGAGGTTGGAAAATTTGCATATTGCATTCATGTACCATAGATGAGCATACACACAATGCATCACTATAACACTATGTTTACTATGCTGCTGACCATGTTATAGTGATGTAGAAAATATGAGGGCAAACAAATAGAAAAATCACAAGGTACTCGCTGAAAAAAAATGGGGTGGCAAAGTGAAAGGACACTCCCAAAAATGGAAGGGTAGAATGCCCTTTTGTTTATTCCTAGCTAGGACACTGTAAATGTAAGCTTTAGTTTATTGGAATAGCATAAACTGAATGTACAAGGATAGTTTTCTGAGAATACTTTCAAAAAAAAAGTCTTTTAGCATTCCAGCTACAGGGATGTAGTTTAATTTCACAATTGGTCAACTACTTACTGCTTTTCCAGGTCTTGCCCATGTACTAATGTACCCTTCTTGACAAGCTACAATTATGCAGTCTTCTTTGAATTCAAGTCCACAAAGTCTCTCCATAGAAATCTTCTTGGCTATAAGTGGTTCTAACTGAGGGACATCATCAAAGACAGGACAAATGACTGATCCAAATGACTTATCTTCTAAATCTAATAACTGTTCCACTGATGAGCTTAAATTATGTGTTGTGATAAAATTTCGTATGTGGTTTCCATCCTTTGAAGGTCCATTAGAAACACTACTATTATTTCCAATGTGAGAATTAGATAAATTGTGTGTCCTCATGCTTCGTGCTCTTGGCTTTATTGGCCTTAGAACATCTTCTGTAAGGTCCCAAAGCAATAACATTGTATCCTGGCCCACTGAACCAAATCGGTATGATGCACTAGGTCTGTCCACCTCAACACCACTATTTCTGTTACTAGATGCCGTGCTTTGACATTGAGCTTCAGTTGTCTCATCATCACTATCATCCATTGTCCCACCACCACTGACACTTGTTAGATAAGGATCAAACCTTACCATTCCTACCCATGATTGATGGCCAACACCTCTTGCAATCACTCGGTTTTCATGAAATGAGAACACAGTTATAAGGTCATCTTCACCACCCGTCACAATATACTTTCCATCAGGACTCCAGCAAACGCACAGTAATCCTCCAAAATAACTCCTCATAATTCCATTCAGAGATTGTCCATCAAAGTCAAAAATCCTCAGGTAGCCATCTTGGCTTACAACAGCCAAATGTTTACAGTCTGGGGAGAAAGCAAATTCATTGATGCTTCCTTTTCCAACGACCCACTTACAAACAGGATTTCCAAGAGTTTTTGTTTTGTTACCATATACTTGGAAGCCTGGTCCTTGCTTGAGAAGAAGAAATGTGGGTGGATCAGTTCCTGAAGGATTCTCCTTATTGTAAACATACATGTTTCCACTCTCGTATGCAGCTAAGAACAAATTCTCTGAACCAGGAATCCACTTTATGCATTTCACTAAGGCTTTATCAACTTGTCTCTAAACAAAGTATAGCACACAGTGGTAAATACATGTAGAAGTCTGTAAAATATATAGTAAAGAATTAAAAAGTCCTAAAAGTAGCTGCCAATCTTATGAACACTTTGATTCATGATGGACACATTTTGTCTTTGGTAACTCTTTCGATTTGTTGGGTTGTTTCTGAGTCTTGAACAAGTGTCATGTTAACACCAAACTTGGGGCCAGCAGCAGAGTTGTCTGAGTTTTCAGCAAAGTTAACAACCTTTAATTTACTCAGATTGTGCTTCATAGCTTTGTAGTTTCGGAGGCTTGTTCGTGTGTTTATTGTTACTATATTTCAAAAAAGTTTATATTCTAAGTTTGGACAGTTACTCAACCCATCTGTATTTTTAAACATCATTCAACATACAGCATTCTACTTTTATATCATTATTTGAACTATATGAAGTTCTACACCTTCATGCTTACCTCTTCATTAAATAGCTTGTTTAAGTCATGTCCAATTGGATCAATGAGTTGGATCTGACCAGCTGAAAAACCAATGATAAGCTCAAGAAAGTCTGTACTTCTTGTAGGTAAGTTAAAGTCATGGCAGGTTGGACATGTTCCTTTGTAACCTCGTTTATCCAGTGGTTTGTTTAAATCTGGGGCCTGTTTCAAAAAAGACAAACATATATGCTTTTGAGTATCTGCCTAAAGTACATTGTAACCCACTTAATTGTTTGTGTTCATCTGTGGCAGGCTGACTAAACTTAGATAATCAAAAAGGTTAGGAAACTGCCAGAACTTAAGAATAAAGAAAAGGATGTTTCACTCTGATGAAGGGCCTTTGCTTGAAACACCAGTTTCTCTATTCTTAAGTTCTGGCAGTTTCCTAACCCTTTTGATTCTCTACAAGCTGTTCAAACCTGCCAACATAGCACTCTACCTTTATATCACTGTTTTGATTAAACTTAGAATCTTCCCAAATTTACATGGTCTCAAACTATTTATTACAAAACCATAAAAAAGTTTGTTCCAAAATTTTTTTAACCACACAGTTTCTCCTCATTTATTTAACACTGACATTTACAGATGGACAAAATATGACATTCTACATTAATCTATCATACATCTTTTATTAGGTAGATTTTTTTGTCAGGAACATTCACTCATTTAAATGTTTTAGATCCCAAAAATCGCCCCTTTCATAAACTGAAATGCTCAAAGTTTATGGAAAATTTGAATAGTTTTAATCATTAACTAATCACACATCCCAAGGTATTCCATAACTTAAATGTAGATATAAACAATACAATTCAGCATATTTGTGTTGAATGGCATCACCGGAATGATAACACATTCAGAAAAGACTTCAATCGCTAGTAAGTAATTAATAGATCAATATTTTCCTCTTGTTTGCCTTGGTCAAGGACTCTAGACGAACTAAGACGAAAGCACACTTGTAGATTTCCTCAAATTGTGCGGGTTGGCTAACTCCAATTTCGAAGCAAAACATGTCAAAAAAAAGATTGCTCAGGGCAACGAAATAGGCTCATAGTTCCCGAATAAAGCAGCGGAAGCTCGCAATTAAACTGTTTTGCAAAGTGACCGTGTCTATGAACTTCTGTGTTTTGACGTTAATGAAAAGGAAGTTGCTGTGTTCATACTGCAGAGAAAATGTCTTATTTCGTTTGATGAACAAGTACTATTCACAGCGATCCTAAAAGATCTATTAAATTTCATTTACATGCAAGTGCGTTCTTTCTATTTGACAAAATCATCATTCTATATCTTCCCCATGGAGCTGTCTAACAGGCCGTGACGTTCGATCATGAAAAGCATATCAGAAGTATACACTGACAACCGTTTTGCAACGGAGGCAACATAGACTTTTACACAGAATCAGTTATCTTTACGCATATACAAGGAAGCAGTGCCTATTTCTGGGTTACAAACCTACCTTCCGCACACCTTTGAAGACGTATGCATACAGTTCTTTGCCTACATTGAAAGCAATTCTGTCTGAGCTTCCATTAGGTTCCTTGAGAGTAACAAAAGAGATGCGAACAGGAAAAGCATGTTGTACCGTATACGGCAGCCTATTTGGACGGCAATATTCAGATAAGTTTAGCAACGTGTAACAGCCTTCCTTCGTAGCGAATCTGTTCTTAACATCATGGCTGCCACTTTGTTTCATGGATGAAGCCATCAAGACATTTGTCTAGTCTCCATCTTGCAACACGTCGGCTGCAGCACCCACCCGTCCGAAGATGTTGCATAAGCATTTTCCGGATAATCCCGAACTAATTTCGATTTCCCATTCGTCAATCCCTTCGGACCACCGACAGGGCCGTAGCAACCGAGGGGCTGGGGGGCTCCAGCCCCCCCATAGTGTCATGACTGACACTAGCCACTGACCTAATTACAGGTTTCTAGTCCTGAAAAGAAAGTTAGGAAATTCCAAGAAATCTCCTCGCACTGTATAGCGTAAACAAGTCGGTACTTATTGGAAACTACGTTTATTCACTGAAGCAAACAATTTAGGGAGGAATCGTTCATTTTAATATTTGCAGTGGTGCCTGTTGTTATCCTGAAATTACTAGTCCCTAATGATCTTACTTTTTATTTGATTTAAATTTGATTTTTATTTGATATTCGACGTGGCAATTCCAAATACTGCTCTTACCGGTCACTGCGCACGCGTGTTGCTAAATTAACATTCAAGATGGCGGCGAGTGTTCGAGTGAAACAGATAGGTAGTGCTTTCTTTATTTTCTGTTCATCTTTCCCCGGCCAATTGTCGCATGCTTTAGTTTAAATTTTGGTGTTGAAAAAGAATTCTACCATGTTCATCTTTTGTTTTTAATACTTAAAATATCACCATTAAATCGATTGATTATTTAAGTAACTGATTGAGTTAACTGATATTAAAACTGCTTAAACATTTTCCTGCAGTAATTTTTCAGCCTTCTCCTTTTAGAATGCCTGAAACGAATGATAAATCTTAATGATATACCCAGAAAGACATCGTCAAGCGAGCCTGTGTGGAAGGTTAGTGAAGTCTCGCACGTTAATATCTCAGTTTACTTGCATATATAAATTTAACACATGCATGTACACAGAATATCATTTACAGAACTATTTAAAATTAGATTTTTGAAAATAGTCATCTATCATCACAAACGCTGCATGCTATATTTTACAAAAACTCTATTTAATTAGATAGGTTATTGAGCAGTAAATTAACTCAACAAAGTTTATGCACTTTACTGTCTGAAATTACATTCATTTCACCAGTTCAAGTATTTTTATCCTTATAATATTATCTCAAAAAGAACATGTTCCACTACACTTTCTTGTTCACTTTCTATTTGCCACTGAGAATGTGGCTGCACATCAATTCTAACTCAACCTACTTTAGAAAATCAGGTTTTACTGCCACTTTTTAACACTAATTGTAGTCAAGTTATTGAATGTTAGCCAAAATGACTCCCATGTCCTTACATCATAACTGCCTTGAATGACCACCTGTCATTTATAATCACTTTTGCTTGGTGACAGGGGTGATTGTAAAACTCAGGGTCTACTGTATATATATATAATGCCTTTATTGCCACTGTTTAAGAGGCTGAGGGTAGAACCTCAAATGAACAAAGGCTTTATACATGTACTCATAGTAGGTAAAGTAGCTTCTAGAAACCCTGGGAAGTTGTTCTGTCTTTGGAATTTTTAAGGACTTGCCCTTCTTATTCCATCAGTGCAAACCTCATGTTAATTGACTGATGAATAGTAGTTGTGTGTAAATGTTGCAATATTTTCAATATGTTTCAGGTACTTATTTATGATCGCTATGGACAGGACATTATATCACCACTTCTAACAGTTGCTGAGCTCAGAGAACTTGGAGTGACATTGCACTTGTAAGAACATAACAAAAGTACATCTTAAAAAGCTTAGAAAGTACATCTGTATGGTATGAATTATGGATGTCCAATATTCCTTCTTCAATGGCTTGCATTAATGATTAGCAATACTGAAATTCTATGGTCAAATGAAATTTAGGAAGCCTAGAGGGTTTCTTCAACTCTTCCCAACAGAATACTGCCCTTAAAGTTGAACACGAACTTAGTTCCTGCCCAAGTGAAATGTCACTGTACTGTGCATGAGAATCTGTACCAGTAATTGAAATTGCAATGAATTTATTGAGATAATGTTCTTTTGAGGTTCTGTTTTGAGTTTCTTTAACAGTGGCACTAGTAACCCATTGAGGGGCAAGGGTGCACTTTAGTATTTTAGTCTGGCTAATGTCAGATGATTTTACTAGTGCAAGGTATGAGCCCTGCCAGTTGAAGGGTTAATGGTCCATTTTCATTTTGAATCCAACATTAATAATGCCATTAATGATGAACTTGTCAAGCTTATTTCCTCAGAAAAACAATTTCTGACCCCTAGATGGGAATCAAACCTGCAACCTTCTGATGACCAGTGAGATGCTCTAACCATTGAGCTACCAAGACTCAGATGGTGAGCTAAGGTGCAGGTTTGTCATACATACTGCCAAAGCAGAAGTCGCAATATGATAATAATGATTAAAATTTTAATTGCTGAATATAAAGTTGGTTCATGTGGGAGCTTGGTATATATCAGATGACCAACAAATGTTCATCAATCATCATATTGTGACTTCCGCTCAGGTAGTACATATGACAAACCTGCACCTTAGCTCACCATCTGAGTTTTGGTAGCTCTATGGTTAAAGCATCTCACTGGTCATCAGAAGGTTGCAGTTTCGATTCCCGTCTAGGGCTCAGAAATCATTTTTCTGTAGATATTAGCTTGAACATTCATTGGTCGTCTGATACTGTATATACCAAGCTCCCATGTGAACGGACTTTGTGTTCAGCAATTAATATTGATAATGTTAATCTGTGTTCCTAGATTACTTCATTCTGACAGAGATGTCATTCCTGATGTGCCAGCTGTGTATTTTGTACTTCCAACTGAAGAAAATATCAAACGGATATGTCAGGTAGTTAAGAGTGCTTTACTGAGGACATGAAAGTGGATTGCTGTTGTCGTATTTTATGGTATCTTTATTGTAATTTCTTGGATTGTTCATCTTTATTTGCTGCCTTAATTTATCCTTAAAATTTTGACAGGATTGTAAGAACCAATGCTATGAATCATATTACTTGAATTTTATAACTGCAATTCTGAGACGACAGTTGGAAGATTTAGCCACGGCTGTATTACAAGGAGATTGCGTTAGTCAAATTTCAAAGGTAAAGAAACAAGTAAATTTTATAACTTAAGCATGAAGGTATTGGCAGGAAAAAAAATAGAACAGGTTGTTGTAAAATGTAAGTGACAGGAATAATCTGTATGCAATTCAGAATGTGAAATAAAAGGTTTGATTAAAGGTCTGGATGGAGTATAAGGGGTCAGAATAAACAAAGATAAAGCCAAAAATTAAGATAGGGAAAATGAATGAGGTACATTACCAATTAAAGAGCCAAGGGGATGGTTACTCCCAGATTCTTTATCTCAGGGTGAGTAGATTTTGTATCAATATAACAGTTCAGTTTTTAACTAAGATGCTTGTTACACAACAATGGAAACTGTCTTGTTCAGTTATACCATGATAAATTTCATGCTAAATTTCATTCAAATCTCACTTACAAATTTTTATTTTAACATGTGGAAATCATTTTTACATACACCAAGGTTGCATATGTCTAATTTTGAACCAGCCTACATTAGCAGCATTTTATCCACAAAGTTTTCACTAATCCTGGGTTAAGCTAATTGCCCTTAGAACAACCGTGCCCTGAACTCTTATCAAATCTGGCCTCTACCTTTCTTGCAATTCACTCCATCTTAACTTCCATTTCAGGTATTTGACCAGTATTTAAACTTTATATCTCTCGAAGATAACATGTTTACCACAAGATATCAAGAAAGGGATTCCATTTCATATTACGGTATGACAAATTGCTCGAAGAAATCCCTAACAAAATTATCCTGCAGTTACATGACGAAAATGTCGGTCTGGGCAAAGTTCATAAAATTTTAGTCTGTCCGGCAGGATGAAATTCATGCAGTCAACCCTTCGGGTTTTGTATGCATCGAAAATTTCAACCTGGGATGAAGTTTTACCCTGGGTCAATAAACATCTCTTAAAAATTAAGTTGGAATGAAATGATTAAAATTTCAAACGAGGTTACTGTGTCAGCTTTTGAAATATCAGCACTGTGAGCTGAGACGAAATTCATTCGCCCCATGCAGGGTCGAATCTAATTTTGTTTTGCTTGATGGCCCATAAGGCAACCCGCTCCAGAAATCTGGTTACCTGATAGACTTTTGGTGGTCCACCCAACCTTTTGTTTTTGACGTTATATTGTAATTGAATGACGCGCTATAACGACAGTTTACATTATTACGGAACGGAAATTCTCTGGATTAAGGAAGGTGTACCGTATCGAAAAAATGTTTGTTTACACTTGCGAGCAGAACGCGGACTCGTCTTCGCATTAAACCAGATAAATCTGCTAAAATTACAACTAAAAGTAGCCATTATTTCCCTTGAACGTTTGAAACGGACTCGCATGTTTATCCGTAACGTACTGATTTGCATCAGGAGTGCTACACAGAGTGGCAAAGTTACGGCAAACCACTCCGAACTGAGCCAGAACAGTGTAAACACAACAACGAAAAGTAGTGATTTTTCAATGGAAGGCTTACCATACCATTACAGTGTAAACGCAGCCTAAGTCACGTTGTCAGATGCCAGAATACCATGCAAAAGCTTTACTTCTTGGGTCTCAAACCCATGACCGGGATACATATTACGATGTTGTCCAAGTTTGTTTTATGTATATAAAAGCGATAAGGGCATTCTGACTACAACTCAATTCTTAATGTGGCTGATGTCCGCAATTATGATTAATAAGTTTAGATTGTTTTGGTCGTCCATCGCGCCACTTTACTCGGCATACCAGGTTGACGGAGCCGATTTTCAGCTGATTTTGGTGTTAGGCCATCGCACCCACCGTTGTTTTTCGCGCCTGATATAAAGTTACAGCTGTAGAAGGAAAGTTTTGGATGTGTCTTTTTACACGGCATTTATTTCTTTTCTCCCCAGCACTAAACAGACCCGACGCAAAAGACACTGATATTGAAAACCTTCGAGATGCTCTTGTGGATAGTTTGTTCTCATTCCTGGTAACATTAGGTAATGGATCAAGTGTTAAATTTGGTATACGATACTATATTTTGGTATAAAATATTCTTGATTTTGATGTTTGTGTTTATTGTGCTTGCACTTTCTTATGCTTAGATTTGCGTTAATGTTACGGTTTGCGTTTACTTTGTTTGGGCTTGCAAACATGGTAAGGTCTGCAATTGTGTCTTCGTTGGAAGTTGAATTGTGGTTGGGTTTATAAACCTGTTGTGCCTAGGTTGAGTTTGCACTTTACTGTGGCCTTACGTCAGCGCTTGTTTCACTTTTTTATTGTGTTTTTCTCTTCCTCTCTATTATGGTGTATTACGACAACCAGTCTCGATCATGCCCTTCGTCACGTGTCTGTTAATGTGAAGTTAATCTTAGTTACTTACTATCACACTCGTGATGGAAGTTATTGCCCACCAAATTGTTTTTAGGCGGGCCATAATTGAAATGAAAGCGTCGGGAATCTTATGAACATAATAAATTTTTAAAATTTTAGTTATTAAGAAAATTTAATATGCTTGTACGATTTTCTGTTTGGTTATTTTAATTATTGCATTTCCCTAAATTATTAGCCAGGCAATAAATTTCATCACAAATCTCCGCTTTCCGTCTGGTATTTCAGTTGTCAAAAATTTTATCTCTAGTGTTTGAATTTAGTTTTAAGCTCGAGATTAGTGATACTGGTTTTTGTTTGAATTTATGGTTGAGTTTGGTTTTACGGTTAGGCCTAGGATTTGCATTAAAAATTACATTTTGTTTGCGTTTACACTCTGGTTTGGCATTGCGGTTATGTTAATGCTTGAATGTTCATTAACACTTAGACATGTTTGTAACATAACCTTGGTTTGTTTTGCACCTGGATATGACTTGACGTTCACCTTTGTGTTTGCATTTATTCTTGCATTTGTTATTACAACTGCGGTTATGGTCACGTTTGCGTTTGTGTTTACATGTACGTTTAAGTGTTCGTGTTTGAATTTGTATGTGTATACCAGAGATTTATAGATTGGAAAAGTTTTAATTCTCAGTGATTGTGAGTTGTGTAGGTAGCGTACCAGTTATCCGTTGTCCCCGGGGGAACGCCGCTGAAATGGTCGCGGAGGTACGTACTGAATCTTTGTTTAACGAATTGGTATTTGGTTCTCGTATTTATGCACATTGGTAAATCTCTAGGCCCTCGACAAGAAACTTCGAGAGAATCTTCGAGACTCTAGGAACAGTTTATTTGCCGGAGATGTGAGTACCGGGCAGTTCAGGTAGGTTCTCCATCTAATCATTTTCGGAATACACTCATGTTTACGATATTGATAAACAGAATGTAGTATTATCCCATTTAAAACAGTTTCCAAATTGAATTTAAGAACTTTAAACACCACAAACCCAATACAAGGTTGTAGTACACTTATTGTCTCTTTGTCAAAGTGAGTAAATATGAAGTATGCAAGTATTCATGAGTACCAACTTACCTACAATTTATTCTTGGTTGTCTGGAAGTTTGCCTGTGTTGTAAAGCTAATACAGACTATAAAAGAATGTCTTTATGGTATTTATCATATGTTAATATCTTATTAAGTTTTCAGAGACCCGTGCTTATAATATTGGATCGAAATGTCGATCTTTGCACTCCATTGCACCATACGTGGACATACCAAGCATTGTGCCATGATGTCCTGGTAAACTTTTTTAGTTCATTTACCTGTCCATTTGTACACCCGTTTGTTCGTTTGTTTGTTTTTTAATTTTTTCATTTGTCCCTTCCGTCTTTTTCTGTTTAGGAGTTGCATCTTAACCGAGTTATGATCAAAGAAAGTTCTCCTGACAACGAGACAACTGAACATGGCCATACTCGCCCAAAACCGACAAAAACTAAAACATATGACCTGAGTACAAATGATCACTTTTGGAATAATCATCGAGGAAAGTGAGTTGTCTGATAGGTCAGGTTTAATTATTGCCGATCGTACTATTTGTCAAAGACTAAAGTTAAATTGTAATGAAACTCTAACTGAAATCAAAATTTTGGGTTACTGTATCACTGTTGTACTGTTAACTTACCGAGTGAACAGGCGACAGCATTTGAATTTTATTCAATTCTTCGAACAATTCTACCAAAATATGCGAAACTAAACAGCAAATTACCACCTGTAGGTATTGGTGCGAAACTACAACAACATCAAATATTGCCTTGTTGTTCTTGTAGTTTCACATATTTGTTGGAAATTTGAGTTCTTTTGAATTTCAACGACTCCTCGTAAAAGAAAATACCGATGTTTCTCAGTACTACGCAGTCCAAAGCATGTGCGCCAAAAAGATATAGCGGTACACACTAAGTGATTAGAGTGTTCATCAGCAATGAATCGCAGGCGCACTGAAAACGAAACGGTCATTGATGCATGAGAAATTATGATGTCACAATGCGTTAGAAATTACTTATTATTACGTTTCGGGGAATGCGTAGTGGATTATTGCGATTGAGTAAGAAATACAAGAGTCAAAAGGTAATGGGTAGTTGTTTATGCTGTCGTAAGGAGGAAGACGACTTTTATGAAGTACGCGGTCCTAGCAGTTCTTGGCTAAAAACTCCAGATACGGTCAGTTTCCCAAGTTCTTGTCACATGCGCTTCAGTCTCGGAGCTTTATTAGACTTCAGTGACTCCGATCTGGCGAAGAGTAACAACGATGGAGGAAAGACAAGTAAGGAGAAAAGTGCAACACTAAGAGATCAGTCTGGCGTAAGGAAAAGTGCACCAGAAAACCCCAAGTCTAGAAAACAGGTTACAGTGACTGGAATACCAAAGGGTGACATAGACTGCACTGCACCAGAACGCGGCCAAGTATCGGTAATAAATCAGGTTGAGGTCAGAGACACTTCTTCTGGCAAAGACAGTCCGCCAAGTGGCGTTGTGGAGATTGTTAACAAGGATGGGACGGGGCAGCTACTCGTAAAAGCGCGTGACGAGTGCACTACCTCTTCTTCTGGAAAAGATGGATTGTCAGGTGATGATGCTAAGATTGTGAAGAAAAATGGGAACGAACGCTTGCTCGAAAAACCTTTGGTTAAATTCAATGACACTTCTGCTACCAAAGATGGTCAGTCAAGTGGCGATGTAGAGATGGTGGGCAACTGTGAGAATGAACTCGAGCTGGACATGAGTTCAATAACTCTTGTGGAAAGTCCTCTAGTTGAATTTAATGATACCTCTGCAGCCAGCAATGATGGGTCAAGTGGTGATATGGAGATTGTCATCAACGCTGGGAATGAAGACCAGCTGGAAAAAGAAGTCGAAAAACCTGCATCTGCGATGGAAAACACCAAAAAGTATGACGCCGATAAAGTTGCTGGAGGTGGCCTTAGTAAAGAAAACGTAGATAACCAACCACCCAGCGATGGCTGTGATAAACTGGACCCTATGGGAGAACCATGTACGAAAGAAGAAATCGAAACAGAGTCAGAAGAAAACTTACCTAGCAAGAAAACAGACGACAGAAAAGTTGTCAAAAAACTTGAAGTCGAAGATGCAGAAGAGGACACGAATTTATCGAAGGAGGTCATTTTTAAGAGTGCATCGCCAGT
>JBAHVQ010000166.1:1294630-1305546 GCA_036872915.1 Nanipora kamurai
ATTTTTCAAGTTGAAGTGATTTTAGCTTAGTAAATTGAGGAAAAAGTTTATGTAAATCAGGACGATGCTGTATCCGATTTACAGCTGTTGATTAAACATTCATTTCTTTTGAATATCTTCATGAATTATTAATGAATTCGATAATTAGAAATAAGAGATTGCTTGTCCAAATGTTACTGGAGTAATGGGTCGACTTTGAATTCGCCACTGATGTTAGCCTTCCAGCAGGAAAGCCCGAAATTTAACTTCTTAAATTGCATTGCAAGAATTATAGTTACTCCTTCAATACCATACCATACTTTATTATACTTATTGAATGCCTGAAAGCGTTTCATCGCTCTAACGATAGCAAGAGTCGAAAACAATTTCGAGTTAGCGGTGCTATTGCAGAACCCTTGACCTTTTTTGGAAGTATGACTTTAGCTACGTAGTGGAAAACCACTAAACCCTGTTGTCTTTAATTTCGATTCAGGACAAATCTGTGTTGGAATTCATTCAAGATCCGGAGGGTAAGAGTTGCACAAAATATCCTCAACATAAAAGTGCTCTGCGCTTTTCCACATTTACTACACTAAGAAATAGAAAGAACTCTAGAAGTGGACATAGAAAATACTTTAGAAATTGCTTACTCTCAGGCAATCAATATTTAGAAATGTTTTTTTATCGATATATCGATATTGAAAGTTGGAAAGATTGTCAGGGTGCCATTAAATTATCTTAACCTCGTGGCTTTTTTTCTCTATTCCACAGCTGGCACTCCTGAGGATAAACTTAGATTATTTATGATATTCTATATTTCAGGACCAACTATGTCTGCTGTAAGTGCCTTGTTCGAAATTGATCTTCATTTCTGCTGTATTTATAATTATTCACAACTTTTTCAAAAAAATTTTGAAAATATAAAATAATAAAATTAAACATATTAAACATTCTGATTTTCAGACTGAATTTGACCAGTATGCTTCCGCCTTGCAAGACGCTGGTGCTGATCTCAACCCACTGAATTACATCAAGAAATGGAAGTATGTCCAAATTCCTTCAGTTACGTGGTGGCCTGTTGCCTTCTGGGGTGGCCAGATCGTTTTTGGCGCCCCTTAAGATTTTGGTACCGTCTTAAGTTGATGGCTGCTGTAGGGGCATTGGGTCCATGTCTCCTGCCCCCGCACCACTAAATTTCTCGCCAGTTAGTAAAAATCGAAAAGCGGAAGAGTCACTCAATAAACCATTGATCTTGCAAAAGTTAAACGCTAACATCCCTCAATTTGTGTATTGCTTTCTTGTTGTAGAGCTTTTACAAAGATGACCACTGGCCCAGTTCAATCAGGAGGTGGAGGACAAAATACTTACAGGTAAGTTCTGCTGTAAAATTAACAATTGTTAGTTCCTGCTGCAAAGTTGTTTCCTTTCGTACCTCCCCTTTCCCTCTTCCTTCGTCCCTTCCGTTCCTTTCTTTCTTCTTGTTTCCCGTCTACATCGGTTCCTTTGTTTCTGCCTTTTATCTATTCCACATAACCATTTATTATGGTCTGCTTCATTCAAGTGGTATGTTTTCGAAAATAATGAGCACTGGATCACAGTTTGTTATGGAGGGTGTAAAGAATCTGGTTGTTGGAAACAAGGTAAAGAACAAAAAATAACTCAAAGTCTAAGAAACGAAACTTATTAATTATCAGCTTACGAAATTCCGTTTTCTTTCTGAACCAATTATTCGTAACGAAATCTCTTTCCATGGTACAACTAGTAAAAATGGCCTTTGCCTTCTTTTGGAAGATTCACATCAGTTTTCTGTGGAAAGTATGTTCTCTTCAACAATATTTCAGACGGTGTAAATTGTTACCGACATTTCCCCGGAGGTCTTTTTAATCCGGAAATTTTGTACCCTGTACCCCGCATTTACTGTAAAATTGCTGTTAATTAAAATATTCCTTTGTATTCCTCTGCCTTATTTTTGATGTGCTAGTATGGCTTTATAAAGTGTCCATGAAAAAACACGCAACCCTATGAAAATTTTGTTAGTATGCTTTAGAAGTCTCTCATTCCGCTGATTTGAAAGCCCTTGAAAAATTTTTCAGCATGTTCTATTTTTTCCTTAAGTGTAACCCTGACTGTCATTATCATACCTTCTTTTTCTCCCGATGGGGGAGGGGAATAGAGAGAAAGCGTGATACTCAGGCTACCTTAATTGTTAACAACTGATATTTTTCACGCTTCCGCCCCTCGGATCGTCGAGCGACTTTCAAATTGATGCAGTGGTTGTTTTGTACAGATTGTTAGAATTGTGTACACACCGTAAAAGCTTTCGTTCAAGAACAAGAAATTTAACCGCACTTTAGAAAAAAAGTTTTGATTTTAAAATAAAGTGTTTTTTCACTTCATAAAATTTTTCAAAATCCTTAGAATTTGCCTGTTACAAGAATAGTTGACGCTATTATGGAGAACAAATCAACAGCGGTAAGTACTGCAGAACAAAACATATTCCGAATAATATCATCTTGTATAACTCAAGATATGAGCCAAAAAACAAGAGAATGTTTAAATCTCTCTTGTTTTTTTTGGCTCATATCTTGAGTTATACAAGACGATTTTATTCGGAATATGTTTTGTTTTATACTTTTTCAAATTATCGGCTGGCTATGTTTTTTAAGTACTGCAGAGATCATTGCTTTTATTTGATACAAGAATAATCTGCTTGGGCGACTTCTGTGTTGTTATACACAGTAAACGTCGTTGTAGTTGAGAAAACTGGACAATCTTCTTTCAGCTTCTCTATCGAAAACGTTCACACTTCACTGCATCGATAACAAAAAAAATAACTTCAAACAAAATTTGAATTTAGTAACAACAATTATGGTGTCGTGGAAACTAAAAAGAAACTGTCAGCAATAAAAACAATATAGTTGATGATACTATAACTACGATATTTAATCGGATAAACAACAGTAACAACACTAACAACAATAGCAATAACAAGAATTACAGTAGCAATCACTATCTATACCAACAACAACAACAACAACAACAACAACAACAGGAGCGGCAGCAGGAAGAACGACAACGTCAACCATAACCATCACCGACTAACCAGGTTTATCATGCACTCAGGCCACAGTTTTAAAAAAATACCTATGAAATACGTCCACCAGCAGAGAAATAAGTCAGATTGCCTCCAATTTTTTCCCTTTACATAGGATGTCGAGGACTACAGATATTTTGACCCTAAAATGCTCAGAGCAACGGAGAGGTTTGTCTTTAGTTTCGTGATTAGCAAAGTACAAGGTATCGAGCATTATCTAATTTAATAGTTCTTCAAACTTTGCCTTGCAGTTATTCTGTTCCGCGAAATAAAACTCCATTTCAAGAGGTAGTGTATTCAACATGCAATTCTTCACATATCAGCCGTTAGGGGCCGATTGTTCAGAGCCTGCAGGTTGATGTCTAAATTTCATTAAATTTTAGGCGATTGTATTCGTCGTTGGCGGTGGAAACTATATTGAATATCAAAACTTGTTGGATTATGCCAAGGTGAGAAAAAATATTCAACTTACTGGAACATATTATCATTAAGATGTAACCAATTTTTAACCAAAAACGAAACCGAAATTATAGGCCCCGTTTAGACTACAGCTTTTGGGCACGGCAAGGCGATTTAGGCGTATTGGGACCTACATCTATGGTGGTGCTCGGCACGGCTAAGTTTTTAGGTACGGGCACCCAAATTTTAGCTGGTTCCGCACCGTTTACACTGAGATAATTACCTTTGCTGTGCCAGGAAAAGTTGTAGTGTAAAACGGGGTTTAGAAATAAAAGGTATACGCAAATTTTGACGATAGCTTTTATTCTTTTTGTCGCATAAAAGCGCAATCCTTCCAATCCAAAAAACATTGTGTATGGAGCAAGTGAGATTTTCAATGCGTCACAGTTTGTTAAACAAGTAAGTAGGACGAATGCTGTTGTGTATATAAGATAACCCAATGTTAAGTACGCAAGTTCGTTTATAAGATAACCCAATGTTAAGTACGTACCCAATGTTAAGTACGTACCCAATGTTAAGTACGTTTGCCCATTCATGGTTTGTATTGTCTAATTTTGTAGCTAGGAATTCTTGGACGAGATCCTCAGTGAAAATAAGCTACCTACGTCTATTTGTGTCCATGGCTAAAAAAATCACTCTGCCTTCACGAAATGGGACACGATGTGGACGTGTTGTGACTGCAGGGAAATGCCAACACCGTCTTTATCGTCGGAAACGACTACTCAAGAGATTTGCGGAGGCTCAACGACAGTCACTCTGAATGTTTCCCCAAACGTCAATATTTGTCAATTTCTCACTCGAGACACACGATTGACAACACGTAGAACAAATCTTCAATTCCCATTCAGAGATAGAAACACCACAGTTCGCAGAACTACTAGTGTTTTTTTCGGCTACGGTATATCGAGTTTTTCCAGTGTTCCACAAGTATTTCTGCAACTGTACGGAAACTAGTACAGATATGCTGATGTAGGAGAAGGAACTCGGGTAGAGAATAACTATGTTAGATACATATCACTCCGAGTGACGAACCATACCAAAACTTACATGTCCCGTTATTGAAGAAACTAGTCTGTTTCGAAATATCAAAGACCAAAGTAACATCATTACATCATTTCGCGACGAGCTCCCAACTTGACCTGTAGTTCAGTTGGTAGAGCAGAGCGTCGTACTAGCAAACGGAAGGTCGCGAGTTCGAATCCCAGTCGGGCCAAGTGGAGTTTTCGCAACTTGTCCGGTGTGGTTTGTCACTCGGAGTGACATGTACCTAACATAGAACAGATATTTTCTATTTCGTTTATGAAATAACCTAAACAAAACAAAAACAATATTTAAAAAACGCTCGCTGATTTAGACTCGTCGCACCGAAGATTTTATACTCGAAAGCGGCAAGTACAAACATTTTGATGTGCTGTGGGGGTTTGATGATTATCTCGATATTTTGACGAAGTTTTTCTTCATTTCTAACAACATCTGTCGGGAAGAGCGAGTTCCTTCATGACTTTACAGGTTCCTGTGGTGTAATGGCGCAATTCTGTTTATCCGTCAATGTTCTATGGGGGCTTCTAAATTTCGTATGCAATGTATATAAGATTCGTAA
Organism: Nanipora kamurai; assembly: GCA_036872915.1. NCBI lineage: Eukaryota > Metazoa > Cnidaria > Anthozoa > Scleralcyonacea > Helioporidae > Nanipora > Nanipora kamurai. The sequence goes on from JBAHVQ010000166.1 coordinate 1,299,763, forward strand.
TAGTGTTCAGGAAATTATTGACCTTGTGATGCATACTGGAAGAATTAAGAAGCAGATCAAAAGTAGACTTTTATTTACTTCCTGTCTCGATTTTTAAACACAGCTCAAGAAGACAATGATGATGGATAAAACATTGAGTCGCCCTTAAGTAAGTTGGTCCCCTGCACTATGTCGTCAAAAATATCCCTGTCGAGAATCTCAAAAAAAGCAATTTACCGCACCTTCCTGCATGAATGCTCGTGTTTCTCGCGGGATTTTTGATAGGAGTGTTATTCCTACCAAAAATCCAGCGAGAACCACACCCATTCCCGCAGGAAGGGGCGTGGGGAATCTTCCATTGATAAATTCACGTGATAAACATACGCTTAATTCCGAACCTTGTTGAAATTGTGATTGATTATGTTTCAAATCTGGAAAACCTAGTAGGAAATTTCCTAGAAATATGCAAACGTTTCTAGGAAATTTGGAAAGTCACTTCAGCAACATGAAGATTGGTACGTCTATGCAAGCATGACTTGAGCATGCGTAAACGTCAGATTTGCGCAGTAAACACTATCTACCGAGGTATCTGTTCCGATTAAATCTGTTTTGATCTGGGAATTGAGTAAGGTTGAGTGCAAAGGTTCGTAGTCATCTTGACTAACTTAACGATGTCGTTCTGGGATATACCACTGCAGAACCCTTATCGGTGAGTTAAGCTGTTCTTGTACATTTGCATATTCTTCATATAAACTTGGAATTGTGCTAAGTAATGTAGGACCCTTCGAGGACACAACTAGCGAAGTATGCTGTCAACCTGTTGGCTCTACAGACCTACAGCAAAGTGAAATGCTAACAGGCTAAAATTATAGGAATTTATCGCGCGCAAAGTCTTTCTTTCGTTAGGAAGCAGACCATGATAAATTTAATTAAATTGTGTAAGCATTTCATTTGCCTGAACTTTGCAAGGCATAAAGGTTTACTTGGTGGGAGCGATTACACAATACCCCACCACTTTTAAATGTGCTTTTCGACACAATTACAGTTTGGAATACTCCAAACACTCTTTTAATGTAAAGTCGAAGGTTTGAGTTGTACATGCTTGTTGTTTTTCATGCGGTTAACGGACTAATTTTAAAGAGCGAAGCAATTGTAGGCTTGGTTTTAGCCAGCAAATTAACGTTGGATTGCGTTCACATTGGATGGTTGGATGATGATATATGGTCAATTTTCCTTAGTCTTTAACTGATCCTGTTAAACCGTTAACCTATGGAAGTCATAACAGTGGAGAGGTATTCTTAGATAATCTAGCGACGTGTCTTAAACGGTCTACATAACTTTCATCGTGATAAGTATTCTTATGAACAGACATGGTTTTACGCCACTCTGGCTTAAAAAGTTTTGAACGTAGCTTACAAAACTACCATTCATGACCCAACGTTTCGACAATCGTGTCTGGTGTCTTCATCAGGTGTGATTGATCTGAGCATGAGGTTCCTATTTATATCCTTAGAGAACCAGTGATGGAGTGGGGGCACCACAGATATGCTGTGCCTGCAGCTCCAGACATTGTCTTTGATGGTAACACGGATTGGTGATAATAATCTTGGAACTTTCCCATGCAAAAGTGTTGTTGGCTTGACACACATTCTGACAAAGGAGGATTCTGGTTTTTTTTTTAGACAAGAGTGTCATTAGACAGGAGCATCAAAACACTGGGTCACAAACAGTTGTTTTGTAAGCTACATTCAAAACTTTTTAGGGCAGAGTAGCCTAAAGTCATGTCTGGTTATTTGGCTGCATTGGGAAATTGTTCACATATTCTTACAAACTCAAACACATTTGTAACTAAGTTTTCTGAATCCCCTTTCAGTTTTTATCCAACTGACTCTATGGCTGAGGCCATGGATGAGATGTTTGATATGACTTTCCCACCTATCAGATATCACATTCCAAGATACTTATCCTTACTTGCACAGTCCAACCAAGCTGCTCAGCAACGACAGGAGCTGCAGCGGGCAAGTTCTAAAGACACTAACAAGCTCCAAATTGCTCAACTTGATGTCAGCCACTACAGGCCAGAGGAAGTCAGCTGCAAAGTTGAGCATGGCAAAGTAATAGTCACTGGAAAGCATTACTCTGAAAACGAATTTGGCTATGAGGCAACAGAGTTTCATCGAAGTTATAATTTGCCAGAGGGTGTTGATCCACTATCTGTCAAGTCACGAATATCCAAGGATGGTGTACTACAGATTGAGGTGGCAAAAGAACAGCCCAAACCTACCCATGTGGGTATTGATGAGACAGATGATGGTAAAATGTCCTTGAAACTCAACCTAAGTGGCTACAAGCCTCAGGAAGTAAATGTACAGGTAAAAGGGAATGAACTTACAGTAACTGCAGAGCACAAGTCTGAAGGAGAAGGTCATTTTACTCATCGCCATTATAAGCGGCTTTTTTCTTTGCCCAAAGAGGTGGAGACCAGCACTTTGGTATCTCGGTTTAGTAAGGATGGCACACTGACTATTGAAGCTGAGAAAAAGGATGTGCCTGCCATTGAAGAGAAGCAAATTGAGGTCCAGCAAGACGAAGAAATGGAAGGAGGTGACTAAGTAGATGCTTTGCATAAGATTGCTTTGCTGTGATAAAAACTCCTTCAGTTTTTCTTCCTCCAGCATATCTTTACACAGCTGTTGTAGCAGTGTAGCCTTGGTGTTGCAGTTTTTTAGAGAATGGAAATGAAGCAGCTGTTGGCTTTAATACATTTTTGAACAGCTAAATGTGCCTATAACTTTGCATGTGTTTAATTGCATAGTTTTTTGTTTGATAAAAATACTGTGGTTCTATAAACAAATGTAATGAAGGCTTGCTTTTGCAAATAAAAGACTAAAAATCCCAGATTTAGTCCTGCTGGTGTGCTTTGTATAGGTTTAATTAATGCTTTGATGGCCAGATGTCTCCTTTTGACCAGTAAAGTTGCCTGGTGTTAGCCAGAGTAAATACCAAAGTGTGCCCATGGCAGGTGAGGCGTTAAAAGATCAAAATTCACCTGCATGTTGCAATCACCAGAAGATTAAGTGGTGAAACAAAACAAAATTGAAACCTATGATCTATCTGATATTTTTAACAGAAGATTAAATGGTGAAACAAAACAAAATTGAAACCTATGATCTATCTGATATTTTTATATACTGTTTAGTGTTAAACTGTGAAAAATGCTGTCGTATTGGAAGGGAGTATTTAACAGATGCTTTCTATTCATGGCAGATTAATTTGGTGATTTAGTGGCAACATTTTTGGCATAAGCTAAATTCTATTCTTGTTGTGTGGCCTATCTAATTATCACTAATGAAGTAATTGCAGCCACTGAACAAACAAAGGTTTTCTATTCACATAATAGATTATGCTGTATAACCCTAGAATTGTTTATCTGAATCACAATATTATTTTAATTAAATTTTAATTTACCTATTCAGCTTTACATTTCCTGATGCATTGTAATTTAGTCTGAACAGCATTTCTCTGATAAACTTGGTTTAGAATATTGAGCTACAATTGATAGTGTATAACCCCTGTTCAGATGAGGTGCCCTGGCATGGTGCTTGGCACTAGTTTGGGCACTAGACTAAGTCTTAATGCAGAACCCGAAGTGAGCTCAATGAAATGGTGTCCAAGCATGGACACATCCCCGAGAGACAGTGCCTGTACTTGGGAATTATTTGATGCTGGCTTTGGGTACTGCATTCAGACTAGTGCTGTGTGCCCAAGCATCATGCCTGGGCACCAAGTCTGAACAAGGGGGAAGACACCTCTGTGAGTCCCCTTTTGTGAGCATTATAAAAGTTGCAGTAGTACACACTACAGGGAGTGTGGAACTGACTTCCAAGTTGGGAATTAACTCTTTAACATCAGAATTGTTTTGCTTTAGTTCATTCTTTTCTCTTTTGTTCTTGGGGGTTAAAGGGTAAAACTAGCAAAAGCTGACAGTTTTTTTTTTGAGATTATAAAGCACTATCCACTTTTACATATGTACATTTATTCAGCATATTTTGAAGATTCAAATGACACTGGTCTTGATGTACTTTTGGCAGGAAGTAACTTCAGAAAATTCTCAAAAAGAATTAAATATATGTGATAACATGGGATGTTTCATACTCCCCAGGTTTATTGCTAATAATTATATAGACCATACAGTAAACCAGTTGATTAATTACCACAATGTATCATTTTTACACACACAGCCTCAACTTCATTCATTTGAATTCTACTCAGAAAAGACAATTGCAGGGAAGAAAGATGAAAACTGTATAAAATTCAGAAGAATGAAATCAAGGCTATGTGTGCATAAGGATGCATTATGGTATTCATGCAGATGGTCTATGTAGCTCATAGTATTATGTTTCTGTAGGTTCTGATTTTAAACCCTGGGCTCTCTTCTTTTCATAATCATTTAACAAATTGACAGCCTTCTTTATCTGCTCTCTTTCTTTGTAGCGTCTGTACGAGCAGATTTCCCTGCAAGTAAAGAAAGAGAGACTTTCGCTAACAGATTGCATGAGAGAAAAAATCAACTTGAACTGAGTGTCCAAGTAATACAGATTGATTTATGGTATCCCATTAACACTAGGGTTACACTTTTCATGTGAAACAAAGAAAGTGAAAGTCCAGATTGTCATTGATCATCAAGCACTGTATCCTACTGCTCGTGGCCTTGGGAATTAGGTTAGTTTTTCATTCACACAAGGAATAAATATAGCAATTTTTTGGACTCTTGTGAGCTAACATAGCTGATGCCTATCAAGTATGCAAAGATGGGGTACTGGTTTTTAGTGGGTGATAGCAAATTCTGACAGCCTCGTATCCAACCTGAATACTGCTGAAAATTTCAGATCTCATGCCTTCATGTAACTGTAGTTGACAATACCAAATAACCTTCATACCAACCATCCCAATTTCCGTTTGTCATAAAACCTATCTTTAAAATTTCAACTTGAATTCACAGAACTTACCATGATGCTAAGGAAAGCATTGCGAATGATCCAACAGCATAGTCACAGGATTTCCTCACTTTTCCTACAGTTTGGACGTAAGTCGTGGTTACTTTATCACATGATTATTAGTTTGAAACTGTATATAGCGGTAGAAATAAACTTTAAATATAGTTTATTAAGGTTATTGCATTGTAAAGGAATGTTAACACTGTTTATTAAAAGAAAAGCAAATTCCCTTCCCGGAAAACTTCATGTATAAAGTGTCTCAACAAAAACATGAAAATTAGATACAAAGCAAGCAATGAAAAGATTAGATACTGACTTGTTTTGAGAAAAACCAGACCACCCACAAGTACTCCCGAAGCAATCCCCAACATCAACGATTCTCTGGCGCATGGAGTTTTTTCTATATCTAACCCCCATTTCCACTATTGCAGAGAAAGAAAAAACGTCATCGGATTTATAGTTCCTTATTTAAAATCGGAAGAAAAAATGGATTTTAGTGAATCTACCTTCTGTTCGTTTATATTCTCGTCGTCCGCCATGTTTATTTTTAGGTGGGAGACCGCAGTACGAAATGATTTCTGCCCCAGGATGTAAAATTGGGTAAAAATCGCGATTTTGACTTGGGATAAGAATTCCCAAGGGATTTAACTTACCAAATAAAATTGGGTAAAAATCGCGATTTGGACTTGGGATAAGAATTCCCAAGGGATTTAACTTACCAAGTAAAGTTGGGTAAAAATCGCGATTTTGACTTGGGATAAGAATTCCCAAGGGATTTAACTTACCAAGTAAAATTGGGTAAAAATCG
>JBAHVQ010000166.1:1305646-1322528 GCA_036872915.1 Nanipora kamurai
TACGCCTACGCAATCAAACACATATAAAAACATCTCACCCAGAACAATCCCACACAGCCTGACGAAGACTTGAAGGACCAAGTTGAAAGCTTGCACCTGAAAACAACAATCCGGAGAACATTATTATAAACATAAACATGCCTGGATTACAAATCTTCAACGGATATATATATATATATATATATAAACCAGATCCATCGATCACCATGACTACCACAACAATAGACACCACCACCACTACATTCTTCAACACACCCATTATGCCCAACAGGCATGTCCACCTTATTCCCAGCAACCTTCAACCATACCTTCAACCACCATGATCCACTACCATCCAGCACCTCTATCCTCACTTAACCCAGGAGTATTATATATATATATTTCCAGGGTTGAGCTGAGAATGGTGATAGGTTAAGGTTAAACAGATTGATGTAAGATATAACTTGACTTGCCTTATGGCCAACATCACTTTTGTCTTATTATATCTGAAAAAATCAAAATTAACATGAATAAGATCGCAAGCAGTGTGGATTAAAGTAATCTGTTATTGGTAATTGGCAGGTAATTCAGGTTGGTAACAATAATAATTGCCCAGTGGAAACCCCTTCTAGATGTGAAATGACCTTGGACAGGTCTTGAAATGTCAAATTCTTAGATAAATGCATGCTGCTGAGCAGATGGTCTGGAAAACAATGGTTTCATTTAAGGTACTGTACATTTTCATACTGCAATTAATCAGGCCAATTTCAAACTTCTGCATGTTAAGGTGAGAAGTAGTAAGCATGGGCTTAAATATCATGCACCTAAACCAAAAATCAGACCAATTGCAGTGTGTAAACGCACCCTTACGTGTACAGTAGAACACGAGGCTTAGGATACCCTTGACTGTTTTTAGCATCCTAAACATGAGCTACCTTAGCAATATTGGCAGATGTTATGTGGCATGTAGTACACTATTGTCATGCACAAAGCTACTACATGAAATTTGATGTGCTACATTGACAACTTGTATTACTATGTTTTCTTGCTTTACATTCTGTATGTCATAGGGTATGCAGGCTGATAACTTTACTGCTAGAAAAGTTGGAAACTGTTGAAGCCATGCTCAGAATTGAAAGGACAGTGCAACAGATTAAATCACTTTGATAGATTAAAAAATCCAAACAATTCACATTCACAAAGTTCTTTTGTGGTTCTTCACTAATGTTTGTTTATTTCTAATGTTGAAGTTATTATAAATATATAATTTGGTTGTCCTTTATGAAGCAAATATTATTCAGCAACTTTGTTAAAACTTATACTTTTCTTTCAGCAGAAAATTGGAATTTTTTTTTCACACTTTAATCTGTTGGCTTTTGTTTGTTAAGAGGTTCAATAGTCAAAAATTGCTAATTTTTTTTTTCCTGTAACCACTAAGCATGTGGGACTATTGTACTTTCTCTCAAAAAACATTTGTCAGAAAATATTGCTTATTTTCTTCAAAAATGACCATTCAGTAGACTGTAGTCCAATTAAAATGTTGTTCCCATGGCAACCAATTTTGTTTTCACACAAGCTGTTAAGTGCTTCACTGTGCATGTTATGCAGACAGAAATTGTTTATTAGTCCCCTTAAACAGTAGAGTGGCCTGTTAACTAGTTTACAAGCTGAAGGACTGGTTACTAAATCAGAAATTAAGTGATTTTTTGCAAGCATCTAAAAAGTTAAGAAGGCTTGCTCTAAGAGGGCTGGCTCTAAGAAGGCTCACTCTAACAAGGCTCGCTCTAACAAGGCTCGCTCTAACAAGGCTCGCTCTAAGAAGGCTCGCTCTAAGAAGGCTCGCTCTAAGAAGGCTCGCTCTAAGAAGATTAACTCCAGTCTCCCTGCGGTTGAAGTGGCAACTTATTTAGTAGTGGGTCACTTTAATGATGGATACAGACCAATTTTGTCTGTGTTACAATATCTTGGCATTGATCCTTGAGTCCACTCTACAAAAGTATGCAAAAGATGTACAAGGACAGGATTCGGCACTCACTGAAAGAACTCTGGTGCCTCCAAGTAAAGCTGCAGACAAATAAAGCTGAAGAAAAAGAGTTAAAATAAAACCCAGGAAGTAAAGGTAGGGCCCCAATATGAGGCTGGTGGTTTCTGATTGGAAAATTTGAACTTTGCTTCAAGTTGAACATTCAAATCAAACTTTAAAGTGTTTTTTCACATATTCTGAAATTTGAAGACTGCAAGAGCCAATTTTTGTGATATCAGATATATTTTACATTTAAGTATAAAATTTTCACTGTGAGTTCATACAGGTATTATCTGTGCAAGGAGCTATTTTCTTCATGTTAGACTTCTCCAAACAATACCTATAGCCTTTGAAAGAGATGTAATTGAATACTTTTTCCCATCATTTATGGGAAAAGCAAAAATATATGAAGGCATTGACATATCTGCAAAATAATAAGTCATTACACAGCTCTGGCATTGCATGTATCACTTAGCACTTCCCTGTTTGGAGAAGTCACTATTGGTGTGACCTGCAGTTTGATATCTTTGAAAAGGATGTGGTCAGGAAAAAGGGCATGACTGCTTACGTTAATAAAGTGACTAGAATAACACTTGCACTATGACACATCATGCTCTCAAAATGACCCTATTTTGACTACCAAGCCACCTCAAGGGACAAGTGCAAGCTTTAATACTTTACTCAGACAATTCTACTCATGACACAGATGAGCCCTGGGTGTAAAAGGGTTAAACACAATATAGTGAACATTTAGGAAAGCAGTATGTACACAATTGAGTCATGAAACATAAAAGCATCTTCTAGCATTGCTGCTATGATTTCACATTCATAACTTGTCATTTTATGACCACTTTAGGCTGCCAGCAAGGGTGATTGTAAAGCACAGGGAATCACTTATTAAATATATTCAACGAACTAAGGTTTTAACATCAGTTACTACTTCTGAATACTTAAAGTTAGCAAGAAATATGAGAATACCATCTCAAAGTTAAACAAGAGCAAGAGAATACTTACTGAAAGATACAGAGGAAAATGTCTGCCTCGCCTTTCACTGCCTTCAACAGTTCAAGATGGTTGTTCTCTCTGTTGTGCCACCTGTTGCAGTTAATCATCTGTGCGATGAACTTTGAATATGCTTCACGTACCAGAGGTTTTTCGCTCGGTTAAGCTAAAGCACTAGTCACTTCAGACATTTAAGTTTTTAAACGACACGCACAGTCCTGTCTCTCTGGTCATGTATGAATGTGCTTCGAATTGGGCTTTAAAAACCGCGAAGTACCCACGTGCCGATTGAGGTTCCGCCTCGCGACGGATGTGAGTGTACGAGTGAGACGCGAGGGACAATCGAGGGACATACACAAGATAAAAAAATCGAACAACTGACCCGTAATTTTGACCAATTAACCTTCGAAGCAGGCGCCTTGTACACTCCTTGATTGAAATGTAACTAGCTCTTTTGCACGGCCGTAACATGGGCAGCCCAATAAATTAAGTTATTTTCCTCATATTCATGTAGCCGGTTTTCAGCTTGTTTACTGCGAGCGGCAAACATTGATATTGAAATCTACTATTTCCATTGTGAGTTTAGATAGACCAATGCATCATTGTAATTTTCAATGACCAATCGATGAGGTGACTCTTTTGCACTTGAAAAGATGGCTGGTAACAGAATCCAAACATCCCGCCTCGTCGCAATCAAAAAAACCGAGGCACGTATCACTTCACGAAAAGGTGTACGAGATTTATTTTATTTCAAAAATCTCAAGATTTTTCAAAGATTTTGGGATATTTTTCGAAGATTTTAGGAATTTTAGTGAAGATGTTGTGATTTTTAAAAGATTTTAAGATTTTTCAGACTTCTAAAGATTATAAAAGATTTTCCGGGATTTTTTAGGGATTTTGATTAAAGTGTACGAGGCTTTTTCGAGTGAAATGCCCCTCACAAAAAAGTAGGTACAATGTTGCAAATTATCAATAATTTTTGGTCTTTCTGAAGTACTTTTTATTCAGGCTTACTTGGGTGTTATTTTCTTGGTCATTTGCTTTATGGTATTTGAACAGAAGAGATATTTCTTCGAGTTTGTTTCCAAATCTGCATTTAGTTGGCAACCTTTGGATAATTATGGACATTAGTTTATCAGATACATTAGGGCAAACGCGCAAACTAGTTCTGTGATTAGCCTTCGGGTCCATTTTCTGATGTTTTTGAGACCCTAGTCACGTTTTGATGGTGTGTGAAATCATAGCTGTTGCATCCTCCATCTTCTGTTTGATCTGTATTGTAAAAATTACACCGAAAAGTAGATTTTTAAAAGTTGTTAGCTAACGTTAAAGAAAATATTACACCTTGGCACTTATTTGAGTTATCTCAGAGCAACATTTCCAAGAATTTAGGAGCACAAGAATGTTCAAAAGAAAGGAATGGAGCTAACGGATGGTTTTTACTTTATACTTTAAATTTTAATGTAAATTTGAAACACAAAGTTGATCATTAAAGTCAGAAACGACTTAATTCAATGGAACTAAAAAATTAATTAAACTACCGTTAAAATTAATCATATATACTACAATTGTACAAGATCCGACCTCGTAAGTCAATATGGCGGTATAACTTTAGTAGTTCAAAACGCTGGTTCAACTATCGTTTCCCCAAAGAGAGTGAAAAAAACCGCAGAAGAAAACTATTAACAGGGTTAACAGTATCTGAATGTCTGATTAAAACCGAGGTTGAAAGTTGGTTGTCGATATTAGACCATATTAAATACCTGAATAGAAATTTAAAAGTTTATAAATAATAAGTTTTCTGGATTTGCTCTGAGCAATGTACATGTTAAAAAATTTCAATTTTGGGATATGTTTCGCAGAAGTGACAAACTGACCCCTCGATTCTTCAACCCTTCCTAAAAGTCCAATCACAACGAACAAAGCTGTGATAAAAGAACCGAATCACAACGACGGCTTCCAAACTTATTACAACTTGGGAAATTTAGCAATAAGTGCAAACCTTACCCCATGAACCAGTTTAAGTGACCAAAAGTTTTGTTTTTGTATATGTGTATGCGTATGTATATGTATATGTCACTTACCTCAAAAAGTCACTACAGCCTGTTTCATCTTCTGAAAGAATCTTCAGGTGACTGAAGATTCTTTCAAAGATGAAACAGGGTGTAGTGACTTTTTGAGGTAAGTGTCATAATACTATTTGCTCTATCTGTTTGGTATTGAGCCCTCTTTGCATTTCGTAAACCAAAACATTCATGTATATGTATATGTATATGTATAAAATTCTGCTAGTTCAACCTAAAATTCTGTTCGTCGCTATTCAGAGTCTCACGTTTGTGGGAAATCTTCAGGTCCAGAAGCGCGAGACTCTGAGAAGCGACGAACAGAATTTTCGGTTGAATTAGCGGAATTTTAGGTTGGACTAGCATTACTTATAGTTCAGTCTACCGATTTTCGGTATCGAGCAGTTTAATGCGTTCACCTAGCGTATATATTTCTCTGTGTGTGTATGTATGTGTATACTTATATTAAACAATTATTGGACAAGGCTTTTTTGATATCAAGAATTAGCCAGGTCTAAGAGTTTGGTCGAAAGCGACTATTTCATCATAGTTGTTTAAGATCTACATTCAACAAGCTTTAAATAAAACCAGGTAACGTCTGGCCACAGGTCTGGTTCATGGAGGTAAATTCTGCCTGTTTTTTCTTTTCATTTAATTCTTTACAGCAAGAGATAATTGACGTGGTACTTTCGGTGGCCGTCTCTTCCTATTGTTACCTTTTACCATGCAAACATTAAAGCGTTCATCAAGGGAATTGAAATGTAGCTCCAAAATCACGTGATCCCAAAGTACTTCTCAGGCGGTGTAGACTGTCCAAGAGGCAATCATTCGATCGAGACTGTTCTCAGTCTTCAGCAGACCTTCTGGTGTTGCTGCAAGTGATAAAATCATTCTAAGTTTGACACAATTGTTTAAAAATGAGTATAGTGGATTACAGGAGGTGCAGGCGGTAGCCTCCACAGTCCTGCACTGGAGCATTGCGCCTCTCACACATTATAGTGCGTATGTCAGCACAAAAATGCGGGAAATTACATTCCAGGTACATTCCAGATTTTAAAGCTCCTTGGCCGGGAAGCATGCCCCAGACCCCTCTGGTGTTCTTTAGCCCTCGACGCTCGCATTACCGAACTACTTTTCACAAAATACTAGTGACGTGCATGCCTGAAATACTTTTGTGAAATACTCTTGAATTATTTTCATTATACAAGCACTGAGTTTTCCGCATGATACACTGCACGAAAAAAAAGTCGTAAGCTTAAAAACCGAAAGGCTCTGATAGGTCTAGATAGATTTTTTGAAGTGAAATAAGTGATTTTTTGAAGTGAATAGGAGCGTTCAGATCTGTCGTAAGACATTCTTTCGCTAGTGAAAGAAGATTGTATCAACGATTTCATTGTCTAACGGTTTTTCCGACACAACACAGACATCGGCAAACTCGCTTCTGATCCGACTATTTTAATGTTTTGGCAACAGTGTCAACGATTGAAGTTTATTATGAATAATTCTGACAATAACTAGTGAAGGAGACAAGTTTACGATACAAACAATGGACAATTTAGAGCGAGGAAATCCGTTTGTGAGTATAATAAAGTAACACTAACAGTATAATTACTTGAGTAACCAGATACACTGTCCTCGACATTATTAGCTTTAAAACTTCAGTATTTACGAAATAAACAAATTATATCATAGTAAATGCTTTGTACAATTTTTATTCGCTCGTTGTGATTTATTATAAAGTTCACTTGCACTCGTATCTCACAAGTTCTTCTTACAGTACATCACAACTCATGAATAGACATCGTACCCAAGCATTTACCATGAAGCAACCTCTGCGTCGTTATTTTAACTTCTTGAGAGAGCAGTCGCTGCCAGTCGTTTACTTACCTACGTAAGTTACACTGTCAACTGTTACCGCTGTTTCAGATAATTTAGTCATAGGATTACCATCCACGGGTACTAAGGGGATGATTGTTGGTAAGGTCAGTCCTCCATCCCGAACACTAATCCAGTCTTCGCTTGTAATAATGCGCACCTTACGTGGTCCGTTCAATTGCATGTACACTGCGATGCCGGCTGTGGTCAGTCCCAGGCCATAAATCGTAGATGAGGTGGCATCGAAGCCGATAACGTTTACAACGCGAGGATCAATCGCTGAGATGAGAATAAACAGAAGTGAACGTTAAAAGTGCGATGTACTGATTTGTGCTGCGTAATTGAGTGAGGTACGTGACGACTATAGACCGATTGCATCAATACCACAATGCATCATTTTACACGCTCAGGCTCAACTTTGTTCTATTCAAATGAGACCACTCCTCCGAATTGAACAAAACTGAAAAGAATTCAGAATACATTAATTGAGACTATGAATGCATAATGAAAGTCTTGCTGGACCATCTCTTGAGCTTATTCTTTTTTCTAACCGTTACTCTAGATATAATGTCAATTTTTCCCGCTATCTTAAACATCATCCTTTCCTACACTGTATCTGTAGTGACATTCGATATAAAGGTTGCGCTGTATGTCTACGCTTGCAGTTCTTTTTTCAACTGTAACTGTAACAAATGCTGAAAAGCTGCGTGCGTGATTATATAACGTGTAAGGCCCGTCCATAAAACTGTGTCATCATCTAAAAGAGCCATTTTACGTCCCATGATTTGGGATTGACTAGACAGATGAGTTTATAGTCCATAAAGTCAAACGACTTTACGCTGGTTAGCAAGGCTAGCAGGGATGAGCACAGCATGTAGAGTTCCGCATCCGCATTGTCAATTTGAAATATACCAAAAATGATGCCAACTACGTTTTGACAACATATGGGGGGTTTTTCACGTCACGTCATAACCGACATGTTGGTGCTCGACCATAAAAAGCAATGACAAAGGTTTTAGTGAGGTACAAAATACTAAATACTAACCTTGCCACTGCGATCCGCCATCCGAGCTCAAATAGCAGTTTGGCTTTGCTTTTGTTCTGCGAAGATATCAAAATTTAAGTAGTTAAATTGATCGAGATATTTGAGAACGATCATGACGAGTAAGTCTGCCCGTAATGGTCTCAAAAACCGAACAATGACGAAAAAGTATCAACGGATCAACGCTTAAAAACTGAGAAACGGACGTCCTCAGTAGATTATCTTTTCCTTTTGTAACTTAAGCAGAGGACTTGAACTGTTTTTTGCAGTCCTTGAACCAGTCTGGTTCCCAGAGCTTGCATTGCTCTCCTTGGACTGGTAATCATTTTTCAAGCCCCAAGACTTGAAACACGATTTTGAGAAGTCATTCAAAGACCTCCATCTCGGACCAACGATTCACCTCGGAATTTGTTCGAACGAATTCCTCGTACTTGAAAATCCGATCGAATCCGAATTGTTCGCCTTTAAATATTACTTCAAAAGTTTGCTAAAACAACTTTTGAAAAGTTACATGACAATGACTTTCGGGCAGACATACCACAGAATCGACATTGACCTTACCTATCTGGGTAGACATTACACAGAATCAACATGTCGATGGTAGCGATAAATCCCCGTTGATATACTTCATCTATTGAAAGAAAAATGTTGCATAAAAGGGATAGGTTTTCTGGAAAACCGAAAAAAGTGGAGGTACTAGCGACATCAATTAGTGAACCCATGTAGTGTTCATTTATGGTTGACGGAGAGGTTACTGAAGCTTCGGGAATTAATCCGTGAATTGACCTCTTATTATGAATGATAATTTCTCATAAAGACACTTCAACTCTATCGGTTTGATGCCTCAAATATTCGACCTCAGTGTACGCTGTAAACACTTGCCATTTTAACCTACTTCCTGTTCGAATTTCGACTCAAAACTAAGTTTTTTGGAATGTGTAAAAGATGAAGTCAGAAAAATGGCTTTTGGTGCGCGTAATATGTCTAGATTGCGCAACGAACCGTGGCATATTAGTTCAACAAAATTACATGATTTATATTACTTTTCTACGAAAGAAAAAATAACAAGAAGTTAGATAACAAAAGAAACAAAAGTTATTTCAGTGGACAGACATATCACATACCAGAGCAGTGTTGGATAGTAAGTGGGTTGGCGTAACAGGTGAGAGCGCGCGAAAATAGAACTAAAAATATATGTATTTCTGTCTCTAGTAACCCTATGGGAACTAAGTTGTTAGTTAGCCTCTACTGATAATTATATGTATGATGGAAAGGTATGGCTTACAAGGGTGATTATCGGCGTTATCCGTGCAACCCAAAGTCATTATATGCATGGCGACCCCGGCAAAGCTTCGCTTCTGTGGATGAAGGCGGATGTATCGGGCTGTAATCTCTGGTTCGAACACAATAAGAGCTAGGTTGGGGCCATCCTTGTTAGCTTCAAATTCCTGCCAAAAGACGGTAAGATAATCGTAAGACTTCTCTTATCTTAAGACTCCTTGATTCTAAACTTGAGCACGAATGCTGCTTTGCAAAGGTTTCTGTGATCATTTGGATGAACGCGGGAAATTTAAAACAACAACTTCAGTGCAAAAATTCGACTCTAACACGAGAAAAATTTTCCTAGAAGATGATATAGGGGGAGTGAGGCATTCACAGGTCAGTCTGGAAGAGTACACTGTTCCCCAGCTCAGAAGATAACTGTAATGTAGAAGGGTAAAGACCAGTGGTAGAGAACTGGAACTTATCGAGAGGTTAGTTTCTGAATATTTGTCCACCCAAAATATCCCAGAATGCTTATGAGCTCAACCGTGGGCCCAGTCTCCCCGAAGTTTCTGGAATGCTCAATTAACCAAAACTTTTTTCGAGATCTCGAGACATCATCCGTGTCTCTGTATTCCACTGAATATGAAATGAAAGTGACGTCAGTCGAATTTTAACAAAAGAACCTGATTGCCTTCTATTGTACGTGAACCCAAGATGGCAGCTATATCATGGTATACTGAATCTCAAGGAATTGGTTGGAAACCACCAATATTTCGAGAAAAAATGAGACTGGCTGAAACCGAGCGCATCTAGGACGTCTTTTATATTTTAAATACAAACAAAAATTAATAAAAGCAAGTGCTGACCAAACAATGTCGTAGGAACATTTCTGACCTCATTTTCACCGGTTAAAAACATGTGGTTACACCTCGGGTTTCTACTAAGTGTTTCTCCCCGCTTCTAACGACATCACTTATATCTCTATCACAACAAAGTGGCACTAGGCCAATTTTCTAGTTTTTAAATATAACTGGATGGAACGAGACGAACAAAACAGAATGTTAAGATTTTCATGTGCGTACGTACGTACCTACGTATGTATGTGTGTATGTGTGTATGTATGTATGTATGTATGTATGTATGTATGTATGTATGTATGTATGTATGTATGTATGTATGTATGTATGTATCCAACAAAATGTAACCTAAAACTACACAAGTGACTTGAATAAATAGAGCGCTCAATACCATCACAGATAGAGCGAAAATAACACAGAGACAAATGTTTAGCTGTCGCTACTCCGAGTTTCACGCGCTCTGGCGATCATCAGGCAATGACAATTTTTAGTTTTTCTTTTAATTTTACGACATGTTTCGAAAGATCTACTTCCTTCGTCAGGTTAGATGCTACAGTTTATTGTGTGATGGTGTCATTCAATATATTCACGTCAGCATTGTCTTACGTGAGTAGCGTGCTCACTTTGACGTATTAAACAAGATATGAAGTGAAGTCTTAGTAGTTTGCCAGGCAACCTTTTTAATCTATATCTTGTTTAATACGTCAAAATGAACATGTTACTCACGTAAGACTATGCTGATGTGAATATATTGAATGACACCATCATAATAAACCGTAGCATCTAACCAGATGAAGGAAGTAGATCTTTCGAAACATGTCGTTAAAATTAAAAGAAAAACTAAAAACGTGGTGAATTTTATGAGAATTATATGTATATGTATATGTATATGCATATGTATATGCATATGTATATGTATATGTATATGCATATGCATGTGCATATGCATATGTATATGGCGTGTGTTAATCCATTCTGCGTCGCTCAACATTTAGAATTTTTCTTTAAGAAGTCATCAATAGTTCATGAGGAAAACACAACAAAAAATCATGACCGCGACGAGCTCGTTTTCCTCGTCGAAGTTTTTCAGCTTAGAAAACTATTTTTGAAACATTCTTCGTCAATCAGTGTATAAATGAGGTCGTTTTTGAAGCCATTTAAAAACTCTTAGTGTGTTATCAGATCTGCATCCGATAAAACACTCCTACTCGATCGTTTTTAAATAGTACTTAATGTTTATTAATGAGCTTTGTAACCGAACTTTCTGATTTTCCCCCCCTTTATTCCTGCTTAATTTGCAGTAAATTTTCTTTATCCATCTTGGCTTGGAACAATTTGACCTCGGTAAATTGACTCGTAATACCAAAAAAAAAACATCCGGACGAGGCGAAGGCACTACCTGCTTGCCTACATCTAAGCAAACCACATGTCATCAAAAGTGCATGTTTGCCCAATTCTTTGCTCAAACAATACAAACCAACGGATTAAAAAGCCCCATGTACCTTTGCCCACTGATGAAGACTGAGTAAATGGCTTCGACCCTGTGGAGGAATAAGAAGATGGCAGTCGGAATGGCTCCCCAAGATTCAACCTTATTTGGAACGATGGATAATTAGAATTATACTTTACAGCTGTATGGGAAAGCATTTGTAGGGTGCCAACGGATTAGACCTTGAATGGTTGACCACTTCGGAATATTCCGTATAGAAACCACAATAGTTTAACATGTCCTTTTGAATGATTTCAGGTATCTCGTACAGCATGCCTGCTCTCAGGCAGTCAAAAAGTTTCAGTGATGGTTGTGTTGGTGATGGTGATGATAGTGATTATGATGACAATAATGATGAAGATGAGAGAAAGAATTCGTTAAACGATGGCTTATGTGAAGATGAAGAAGATGGATGGTTAGAAAGTATGGGTGTGGGAAAAGAGACTCTTCCTCAGTTAAGGCAAAGTAAAGTAAGCCAGCAAAGAGTAAAATTGAGAAATATTGACCACCAGAACTCATCGGTTGCTGTGGTGACAGGATCAGACACCCAAGCCTTGTTCAACTATCTTTTAAATTGCAAAAGTTTGATTGCTAAGACAGGAAACCTTGCTGGTATACCACCAACTCTCATCGCTCCAGTTGCCTTTGAAGGGGCCACTTTAAAATCATTGTCAACCAAGCAAGGAATAGTTAAGCAAGGAAAGCATTTAGAGCAGGTAAAATTCTAATTTTTAATTAAAAACCCAATCGAGATGTGGTCTCATTCGATGATTGAGACACGACAACGCAATATTACTCGGCAAGTGAGGCAACTTATCACCAAGGTTTTTTTAATCGCATATCTT
This sequence comes from Nanipora kamurai, assembly GCA_036872915.1. Taxonomy (NCBI): domain Eukaryota; kingdom Metazoa; phylum Cnidaria; class Anthozoa; order Scleralcyonacea; family Helioporidae; genus Nanipora; species Nanipora kamurai. The sequence goes on from JBAHVQ010000166.1 coordinate 1,318,088, forward strand.
CTTCAGTTTATTGGCCACGAGCCATGCATATTCCCATCATTTTACAAGTTCGCGTTTGTAAATGATGGTTCCCAGTACATAGCATTTCTTGGCTTGAGATATCTTTTTTAATTGGTGGCGGCGAAAGGATATATAAAAGCATGTCGAAGGGAAGTTCAAGTATGATTTAGATCACATAGTAATTTTCTTTTTATCCCTTGACAAACCTAACCAAAATCAGTCGACATACAATTGTATGAAATAATAGACTAGCAAGTAAATATGCAATCATACAGTATAAACAAATAAATTAGATGACTTATAGTCGAAAGTTTTGGTAATTTTATAGTTATTCAAACTTTTTAAAATTTTTAGCTTGTTAACATTTGTGTTGACGTTTCATACGCCATTTTTCAACTCAGCTGAAAATTATAAAATGTTCGTTCAAGTTATAGTACGCTACCTTTTTAAGAAGTAAAAGCCCAGACAAAGATCACATTGAAAATAGTGATAAAAAAATTCTGGCAAACAAGCGTTTTATGAACGCCATATAGTTTAAATAATCTGTTTTAATCTTTTAATTTTTTGCAGCAATACAACCTGGAAATTAGTGGCCCAGTTTTACCAGGAATATTCTTAGGGCTTTGCAAGGTTTTCGAAGTTACCCAGAATTACCAGTTTAGCGCAGCAACCAAAGTGCTTCAGGCAACTACTCCATTCAATATTATACCAGCAGACCTAAAAATAGACCAATTAGTATCCAGAAGCGGACAAAATATTCTAGAGCAGTGTTCAAGTTTACACACCAATGGTTTAGCCCACATAAAGTGTGAAAATGGTTTGTATTCATGGGAGACAAGTGTATCATCAAACTGATGAACCTTGCGAATCACAATGTCGGCAGTAACGTCGATGTCTCTTAACATTTGAAAATCCCATCAAAAAACAAAGATCAGTTGTAAATTGAATCCTAGCGACCTGGAAACGACGTCTGCAATTTAAGGTTTTAGTTTTATCCTAACTACGCCAGCAGAAGTGAGTTTTAAACGTCGGAAACATTGAAACTGGCAGGAAAATAACATGCTTCAATTTATGAAGACTTCTGGCAATGAAATTAAGGCAAGGGTAACATCACAGATTATCCCATTTACGACGACCCTACAATTAATCATTTACAGAAGATTGTCATTAAAAAAAGTAAACAATTCATTAATACATGTGTAGGTAAAACGTCAATAGCAACAAAATGGAATATCGTTTAAAGACCGGCTTGATTGCATTTGATACAGACTTCCATGTTCTAGGGTCTTCACAATTGACAACGTTGGATAATGCACCCCTGTAATATGCTTTAAGTACTTTCTTAAAAGAATACAAGTTAGTATTCCTACTTATAAGGCCACTGTTTAAAAAGTTCCATCCTGTACACGTTCTTATAAAGAAGCTTGACTGGTAAGTTGCTGTTTTAGCGAATGGTACTTCAAATGGTACTTCCTTTTAAATCTGATCTTCCTCGACGAAACTTACTTTGGTCGTATATTTTCCTCAATAACCACCTTAAGATCGCACAAAGCAGAATTACATCCAGATACTCGGGCCAATATGAAATTGGCAAGAGGTCAGGCTGACGTAACCTTGAATAATATGAGATATCGATGAAGAAGCCCACATTCAGAATATACTTTGCCGCTCTCCTTTGAACCTTTTCAATATTTATAATATGCCCAAAATATAGCGGACGTCCCGCCTTCATGTCTGTCATCAGATCTGCACAATTTTCCATTACTCTTAAAGGGGCAGAAAATTGCCAAAGATTGCCTAACCCAAATTTGATTTTATTCAGAATTACTTTCGAAGTGAGGAACAATAGCATTCTTGTTTTGTCAATATTTCATCTTGTTCCACATATATTCAGGTTTTTCAAATATGCAAATTAGATGTCTCATCTGTTAGAAAGTACTGAAAGTTTCCAGGCATATGTTACTAAGAATGCTACACTGCAATATTGGCAGTAATTATTGTTAAATATACATTCCCCATCTTAGGATTTTTATCCAGTTCGTATAAGTGGATGACGTCAAAGCAACTAATTTGCATGTTTCATAAACCCGAATATCTTTGGAACAAGATGAGATATTGACTGAGGATGCTATTCTTCTTCAATTCAAAAGTGCTACTATTTTTGGTCATACTGGCTCTTTAACACCAGGTTCAGCGAAACTTTAAGTACCTTTCATTTCGTGAATGCAAACGACATTAAGGTTAATTTGGACGTCGTCGTTCTGACTTTGGTTCGGCACCTGTTGCTTCTAGTGTGTTGGATAAACGAAACAAACTCCCAGATCAGTCAAAGAGCTTGAAAATGCTTTCTATCATGTCACGTCACCAGGATGACGAATTTAAGACGACTGTCGATTTTTAGTCTTGTATTTTAAGAAGTATAGCATTGTTAGAGACATCGCCGTCTCCGTTCACCTGATGTTTTCTTAACGTCCTTAATAACTACATAAATTCTCGAATATCAGAAAGGATTTATCCTGTATATTTTTAACTTATTCCATTTTAATAACATCGTTTCTAGTGAGTAAAGTAAAATAATGTATGCTATATTTTACGAGACAATAACTAAAGAGCTACCATGCAATTCAAGTTATAATGGTCAACTCGGATGTTTGTTTCAAATCAGACAAACGTAACTGTTAGGAGGCTCTATTCAATATTGAGTGCCTCTTCACCAGCGATTCTCAATCATTTTAGAATCCAACTATTCTAAGTTCAACAGAAAAGTGTCAATCAGACGGGGCTGGGATGAAAAGAATAGATACAGACAACTAAGGGCCTGTTTACATGAAAGACTTTTAATGATGACGATGACGATCTGTGATTGTAAAAGACACCCAAACTGGTTCTCAAAAGAAAAAAGACCACTTTGCTAATGCTGAGTTCTACACGGGTAGATTTAGTATAGGGGGCAAACTGACACTTTAGCGCAGAACTTAAAAGTAAATGAGCTCGTTTGCTCCCTGAGTTGGACTGGATCTTCCTGTGGTAACCAGATAATGCTTGTTGAAACCGACGAAACAAACTTTACAGACGCTTAATCCTGACCATAAAATGAATTCGTTAGTTCAACTTTACCATGCAAATGATTTGCGCTACAAGCGACTTTTTAAGATACCAGCAAGTAGAACCGAACGCGATCGTAAGATTTTTATACCTTTCGCGATTAGAACTTATAATGCGAACAGTAGCTAATTTGACATACCAAAATGCTACTGTGGTTTGTAAATTTCACGAACGTAACTTAAAGAAATTACAGTTCACGACCCAACGTTTCGACACTCCGGTCTAGTGTCTTCATCAGGGATGATCTAAGCGTCGTAACAAGTTCCTTTTATGCTCAATTTGGAGTGATGAGATGCAAATAAACATCCGGGCAGTAGCCCGCCGTCGTCACGGTTCAAAGGAACGTGTGCGCCCACATAAAAGGAACTCGTTACGACGCTTAGATCACCCCTGATGAAGACACTAGACTGGAGTGTCGAAACGTTGGGTAGACTAGTGAACTGTAATTTCTTTAAGTTACGTTCATAATATTTACAAACCAGAGTAGCATTTTGGTATGTCGGATCTTTCACCTGGTTGCCGTGAACTTGTATCTTACTGTCAGTAGCTAATTTTATTATTCTTAATATTTTTATCCTACCTTCTTCTACAATCTGGTACATTGTTTTATAACTTGTCTTTTGTAAACCATTGTAATTCAGTTTTTTTCCTGCGATATTGGTCAATAAATTAAATGCGGCATCACCGAATTAGTGTTCCGGTTTAGCTCCTGCAGAAGCTCTCCAATCTGTCCAATCTGTGGCGCTGAGAGGTCCGAAGACGGAAACCCTACAATTAGATTGGCTCATAAGTGGTCGGATATTTCACGTATTCGCCCCCTCAGCGGGAAAACCTTATTTATTTCAGATAAAATATAAATATTTTATCCAAAATATAAAGTAGAACGGTAAAAAAACGTATGCTTAAAACCAGAAGAAAATTATAGTATAAACTTCCTTTTCGTAATTACTCAAAATTAAGGTAAACTTCAGCAATCAGCGAAACGTAGCGAGTTCTACCGTGTCCTCGAGGTTTCCGTTATATTTAAGGAAACCCTTATAATAAACTGCTGATTGCCCGTTTGTTCGGTCTGTGCTGGAGAAATATTGGACCGATGTTTTTCGGATATAGTGCAGGACAAGTAGGTCCGGTATTTCACAAGTTCAGACCGAACAAGCGAGGTCAATCAGCAGTAAATTACGACCTGATCAAGGTTTTCGTAAAACGAGTGAAGCCGCAGAGACAGTGTAACTTTGCACACGATTCAAGTTTGCACACATTCAAGTTGCGAATTGGTCCACTGAAAATAAATTTCAATTAAATCCAACAAAGTGTAAAGAGCTCCGGATAGACTTTA
>JBAHVQ010000166.1:1362412-1392617 GCA_036872915.1 Nanipora kamurai
ACGCTGTAGTATTAAGCAAAAAAGAAATGTCCGCAATGTCCGAAAGAATCGGATTTGTTTTTCTACAAAAATAGTCCTGGGGAGAGTTCCTTCTGAACAAACGGCGGATTTGTAAGAGCAATCTAAGGGCTTCCATAATGGACCCCTTCGGATTACTTGTTAGAGATAGAAGTCCCCATCCTATGTCTAATTCTATGTTGTAAACTTACCACTTTTTTGTGCTGCCCCTCCATTTACAATTCGTCCGATGACGACTGCCGATCCTTCATTACGAACGGTCGCTCCGAGGGGCTCATCGGACTTTTCGATTTTCACGATCTTAACCTGTTCGTCGTCATCGTTCGACATTCGGTCGTAAGATATTCTGTCGTTTGATATTCGGCAACTGTCGGTACGATCAAATTGAGATGCACTTTCATTTTCTACGAAATTTGGACGATCTATTTTGGCTGCTCGATCGTGAGCCATCAACAAATGCTGGAATCAGATGGAAAAGAATAAATATCAAAACAGAGGAAGTACAGCGTCCAAACAGTCAAGAAACCCTTGCAGCTAACGAAAGACTTAAACCAACGAACAGCTAATCCACGCTTTACGATTTAAATTACAATATTGCTTCAGTGTTACCCGTGTTTTAAGGTGCCAATGAAACGAAAAGTCACCTCAGTTTTTTATGATTGAATTTAGAAGTAACATGACAAACACGAGAAGGAGTGTTTGACCTGATATCCAAACAACGAGAAGTGAGTTGAAAAAACGAGGCGATAGCCGAGTTTTTTAACCAACTTCGAGGTGTCATGAAATCAGATCGAACACGACTTTCGAGTGTGTGATATGGCTTCTCAAACGAATCCGTATTCAAGGAGAAAATCGAGTTTAAAGTTGTCGAAATTTTACGCTAATTAAGACCACCTATCCAAACACCGTCTCGGTACTGATTTCCTTTGTGTTTTGCGTTTTTCTTGTATACAATGTGTAGTGTGTTTACATGAAGTATTGATGTATATACTTAGGAACCAGGCCTTACTTTTAGTATTTATATAGGCAGCCATTTTGTATTTTCTTTTAGTATTAAGTAAAGTCTAATCAAGAAAGGTTGTTTCTTTATTTTTCTCTATTTTCACATCACAATGTAAGACATAAATTTAGCCATATCTTTGGTTAGGTTAAACTAAACTTCCTTAGACGATGCAAACTTAATTAGTTCAGAATCCACAGCGAGTCTGCATACTCTGGGTCAGTTTAGTCAAACCAAACCAAAGATATGGTTGATTTTCAGTTGCGTACTGTACACAACGCACGACATCATAGCTCAAATTGCATACTTAATTAAACAAGAACGGGATAAGATCTGGAAGTGATGTAAAAGCCAGTTTTCATGATTTTAAGTGTTCTTCTAAATGCAGTCAAGAAAAACTACGGTGAATTTTCGTTACAAAAGGCACTTTAAGCAAACGAAGGACTTGAAATTAACGTACCTTTACGTTCGGCGAGTCTAAAATTCCTGCCAGTTCCCTGGCTTCTCTTGAGCACGAACTCCGGTTTTCGACATGTTTGATAATCTGAACATAAGAAGTATCAGAGGGTTACGGGTTCAATTTCCCATCAGGGACACGGTCAAACGAGCTCCCACATGCATGGAAACGTCAGAGGTGTAGCAACCAACTCATCATTGGGGGCACAACCCACCTGTAGAGAGCCCGGGGGCGTGCCCCGGCAAATTTTTTATTTTCTTAGGCTCTGAAACGCTTGCTGTATTTTGAGAGTAGTTTTAACCAAAAATTCTGAAAAGTGAGCTCAACTGGCTAATTGCAGCCCTAATAACTACAAATATTTACTTCATAGCTTATGTTTTTACTCGAATCTGATCAAATAAATTATTAAAAAATAGCGACTGTCGTAAATATCGAGAGGCTCCGGCCCTCACTCTATGCATATTGGAGCTTGGACACGTTCTACACGTTTAGACATCGAGTTTACAGGTGTGATACGACATACCATACTTCAATGTGATCACATGTATGACAAAATTACTGCATTCTGATTGGTCGACAAGTGTGCAATTATTTTATTAATTGTACTGTACACAATTTCGCCATGTACCAAATTTTGAGTCAATTTTCCAGTGTCATTCGCAGTGTTAATCCTTAGTTACTCCAGCTATCGTATGATTATCATTAGCAATTAAACAGCAGTGTAATAGGTAGATCGTGTTATATACAGTTTATGTACTGTATCACCCAGGATGCCATCTGCAGCCATTTTCCGGCCACCAAGGCTGGCTTCAGTTTTTCTGAACAGATCTGTTAAAAAATCTTACAGTTAGCAGAACAAAACCTGTTGTTACCTCGGAACGAACCGTTGCGGCGTCATCACGTTCTGCGTTAACGAAGTGTGGACCTCTACCTTGGTTTTCCAATTCAACTACTTTGCATTGCACCTGTAGTTTGAACGAATAAACAGTTGATGTTACGTGAACGGACAAACTGAATTTTAAGGGATGGACCTGTGGGTCCATCAATTAAAATTCAGAGACGATGATGAAGACAAAGATGGTAAAAAAGACTACAGAAGTGAAACGAGGAAAGTAAAAAGAAGAAAAAAGAAGTAAACAAAAAAGTAGGCAAATCGGATGATTTAAAAGAAGAAGATCATTTTGACGAAGAAAATGAGGATGAGAGTAAATGACTACTATTACTGATACTGTAAGACATAAAAACGAGAAGAACAGACTTAATAAACATGTAGAAAGTTCCCACATTCACACAGAGAGACATACACGGGGTGACAGACAGCAAGACGGCGAAACAGATACACAGGAAGACAGAGGAAGTAGCAGGCAAGTAGAAAGAAAGACAGAGAGACAAAGTCACGTAAAACAGACATGCAGTAACACAAATAACCACAGTCACCTTTAATGCATTTCTGAACTGTCTAGTATGAAGAGCAGACTCCAGGATTCTCAGATCATTCATTGCTTGTTCATCGTCTTCGCTAACGGCATGTCTCATCAGAGCTGAAATCACTGCCTGGCAATCTATAACACACATGAACACTACTCTGAATCATTTTAATCTCACTTGCGGCTCAGAAATCGTTTTTCTGCGATTACAAGGTTGACGAATGTTCGCTGGTCATCTCACTAAGTGTTTTATTATCAGTTTTCCTCTGCGTGAGTGCAATATTGCAACACGTTTGTATACATTTGGACTATACAAGAACGTCGTCATATGGTGTAGTGAACTGTCTTAGTCATGTGGTGTAGTTAACTGTCTTAGTAAGCTATAAATTTTGATATTTTTAAAACATAACAGACAAACCTCGGGAATCCATCATAGGGACACCAGTACCGTCTGCTGTCCCCACACTAATGTATGACGTCCGATTTGGGCCATATATATCTTCGTTAAATGCGGGGGTGGCGAAATTGTAATGACTTTGCCTCCAGTCGTACCCATAATTATCCACACCCATGAATGGAGGATCGACCGTTCTCAGGGGAGACGAATTTGCGGTGTTTGACTGATGATTTAGACTGAGAGTGGAGCCAGATGTATAGGAGCCGGTTGGCGACATCTTTTGGGGGGACGAGTCTTTGTCTCTTTGTTTCCCGAAGGTGTTTGTCGGAGTGCTGTCGCGTGAAGACCTTGGCTCGGTAGATTGGCTAGGTAATTGACGGTTTTGACTACGAAGAATGTTTTCAAGCTTTTCCCTTGTCTTTTCAGAAACGCTTCCGTTGATTCCACGTGTGTTGTTGTTGTTACGGTTGCTCAAACGACCTCGTTCAGGCAGACTATTCGTGGTATCTATTTCAACAAATAAAAGAATTCAGTCGAATTGTTCCTCAGGAAAAACAATGCATACCCAAGACGGGGGCCGGAACCACCTTCGCCATCAAAAGTACAACCACCATAACAAAAAATATGTGGCAGAAATATTAAAACAAGAAAGATCAATGGCAATAACAGTATACCCTGCAACAAAACCACTACCATCAAAACAAACAACGGTAGAGACAACAAATACTTCGCAAGCAAACCCATGGGATGCATCGGGTGCTATCGCACCACCACATGACCACCCACCACTCACACAATAAAACTAGAAATACCACGTACAATCACTACCACTGGTAACACAACCACCACACTTACCACCACATCTACCATGCAATCACCACCTCCAAGACTTTCACAACCACCATAATCATGAACAAAATATTGACAATTATAACATATTACCGTTACTTGACGCTGGGAGATTTTTCCTTCGAAGCGTTAGAGTAATTCTACCTGTTCTGACGCTCTAATAAGTAAGGAGAACCATTATCATCGTAGAATTCACACCTATTTAAGTTCACTAACTTATCCAGAAAATATCTTTAAAACTTAGTCACCTCATGGATGGCCGTGACAATCTGAGCATGTGTTGAATATCGAACCGACTTCTCATTGACTTTTTCGATTTCATCGCCAACTTTCACGCCCTGTCTGGCTGCTGGTAAGCCTGGACATAACAGTAGAAAGTTCAACATTTAAGATTAAAGTTACGTTAAGGGACTTTTGCAACGGATTCTGTGCAGTCGTTTGTGAAGTTTTTTCCCTCGTAAGCCTTCTCGAAGTTTGAACTTAACGTGTACAAGGCAATACAGAAAAGACTAGGAGAACAAATACATTACAGTGCCCGAAATAAAAAAGTGTGCTCCGATAGCTTTCGCGGATGTCTGCGTTTAACTAGTGGCATATTCAAAATGGCGTCTCGTTCTCGTTCCAATTTTACTGTCTCGGATTTCCGCCAATTTCGAGCACGGCATTACCTCTTTGCCTCATGAAACATTAGCATTAAAAATGCGCGTTTCTGGATGAATAATCTAATGTACACTTTACCTTCTACAACTTCATCAATTCGAGGTAGAAATCCTTCATCAACTCCTCCAATAACAGAGAAGCCAAATCGTTTTTCATTATTCCCAACCTCCAAAACTATGGCAAATAGATCAACAGATTCCTGGAAAAGAAACAAAAGCTCTGTGAACGTTTGCCACGACTTTATTTCAGAAATTCCTTGGTGCTCCCAACTATACTAGAGCCTGCTATAGCATAAATCATCTAATGTGTGCCTCAGTATAAGATAACTCGGTATGTGAGTGATCCGTGTACCCGAAAGTGTACTGTAAATACGACTACGACGTGCTTTTTTGTCGTAGATCTCGTATACCGTGTTATAGCAAGGCTCCACTGTACGAATCACAAAAAGAATAATCCAGAATAGCATTGTTATTGCACAGTGCCGCTCACATGTTTTGTAACACCTTTGCTGGGTGAAAGCTAACGATGTGTAGTTTTGGTGTATACACAACATGAATTGCACGAATTACTTCGTGCAATACATTCACAACTACACAAAGCTTCGTGTATAGTGGATACATAACTACTCGAGATTTGTGTATAGGTGGACGTTGTCTTTTCCACGTCATACGAATAACTTTTGTTAAATAAAATGCTTGACGAAAAAAACAAAGCATATCGACTTTTATCACGCAAATATAGCCAAAACTTTATGGTGTATAGCTTGACCATGTATACTTGCTTGGCAGTCAAAGTATGGCTTGCCCCGACTACCCGTCCCTAGGCCTAGCCTCCTCAACAGGCAACTCTTTTCTCCACCAAAAACGGGAACACCAGTTTCGTGAATTGGGCAAGCATTTGCAAAGCGGAAGGATAGGGCTTGTCCTAGCATGTGTCACCCAAATCCCATATGTCCCCTAGAGTTCCTGCGGGGGAAGTTAAGCTACGCCACTGACACTGTTCCCTGATCTTTCATTGGCTGCGTTGAGAGTTTTTCAGGTTTCAATTATTTGGCAAGGCATCTTCAGTTTCGTTCCAAACCGTCAGTGCTCACTTATTTCGCTTGACACCGGCCGTATAAAGGAAGATTTCCATCCAAGCAAATTTGTTCGCGCGACCAAAATCGACTTGATCGAAATGCGCCTTGGCATACTGCATCATAATTTTGTGATGACGTTTGAGTGCGCGAAAGAATACCAGAGTCTGCTCAACTGTCCAGGCGAACGAAATTAACGTTGACTTTGATCAAAGCGATTTTGACCGAGCGATCAAATTCGTCTAGATGGAAATCGATCTTAAGGGGGATTTCGATCAAGTCGATTGCGATCCGGCAAACAAATTCGCTTGGATCGAGCTTTAAGTGAATAATTTGTCAAGGGAAAACCGCGTAAACATAATGCACCATGCGGAAGAATTTTAATAAAAAATTTTTTAATAGAAGTTTTTTCCGATCCTGCTAAAAAGGATGGACTTCATATGAAGTCTGTACGAAAGCGACGAAACTAACTTCAAACGGAAAAGAAAATGAGAGGATAGACACTTCACAGGCACACTACACCCACACGGCATGTTTATTTTATAATATTTTCCTAACTTCAGAAACTTACTTTATCCTGACATCTGCCGGGAACAAATACAAGTACTACAGGTCAGTAGGGAGGGGATACGACCGGTGCGTCTGCACCATCCCTCACGGGCGGTTTCCGCCTATTTGGGTCGTTGGTTCTAAAGAAAGTGTGTTATCTGGAAAGTAACTAAGGGATGTAACCAGCGAAAAATGAGTGCCAGGTAATAAACGTCCAGATTTTAATTTTCGTTATGATCTCCATCTAGACAGGCATGCTCACAAGATGTAATCTGGTTTATGCATTCGCGCTACTATTCCTGAATCCACAGTCAAATTAATAAACTTTATAGCGGCGTTTCTTTGCGGAGGAATGGCGGATAAAAATCGGGCGAAATTTTGCTTGTTTACGCCAATTTGGCTGCACATCTCGGAGCTTAATTAATGATGGATTAAATTACAAAAATATGCAGCATGAAAACAGTATATTTCATAATGTTTGGAACAAAAATATGCCGCGCGGTATTGCAAAAAATTGCCGCGAGTGTCGACGCTCAAAATTTCTATCGGTTGGTCCCAACCGACATAGCTACATCCCTGTAACTGTAGTGCTTGTGATCTACTTCAACAATTCTTTATTTTGAAAATGGAAATAATAAGATCCTACGTTTCAAAATTTTCTGGGGGTTTATTACCCAGCACCCCCTAAGGAGTTCAGCCATTTGATGCTAAGTCTGCACCCTCAACCCACCATAAAAACTGGTGGGGTCAGTTATTCAAAGCCTGGATAACTTATCTGGTGGATAAGTCCAAACAAGTGAATGGCGTTATTCATGCATTGAACAACCAAACTTAAATTTCAACTATCTAGTGGACATCTTCTAATTTAGTGAATAAAATTTAAGTCCAGTTCAATGCTTGAATAATACTGTTCACCTGCTACGACTCATCAACCAGATAAGCCATCCAGGCTTTAAACAACTGCCCCAAGGCCTTTGGACTTGTGTACCATGTACAAGATACACTGCCTTCAAAGGAAGACAGTTCTACTTACATGTTCATCCTGTAAGTATCCATTTGGGTAAGGTCTGTTCTCATGCTTGAGATTAACATAGTCATTGCCAAATTCATGTCTTTCTATGCCTCCATTTTCATAGGCAAGCAAATTAGGCAAGCTTCCATTTTGCTGTAAGAAAATGATAAGATTCCTTTTTTATGATTATGGTTCAAAGAAGAAAGTTCTGTCTAAGGAAGATTTGGCAGTTTGAGGAGTATTTTGTTTCCATACAGATGATGGCTGTTTGTTTCTCACTGTCCTTATTACATTGGAAAATAAAAACTGTTGCATAGCAATTTTGGCCAGATAGTTTTTTTTGCATAGAAACTTCTGGACAGAGCACTGCAATTTGTTAATCCGGATATGTTAATTTGAACCCTCGAACCAATATACTTTATCTTGATTTTAATGCAATTGGAGTTGTGGAAATATCTAATTGGTTTCAACTCAATTGCAGGCATTGCACATACAGATCAGATTACTGTATGTGAGCATTTGACCCCACATTGAGAGGTGCAAGCAAGTAAGTGAATGAAAGAGGAACAGAAAAAAAGAGAAGGAGTAACAAAAGGAAAAATGATGACCTACCCTTGATTCTACCAAATCTATATCTACACCACTGTTATAATGTGACATTCCTTTAACCTCTGGTCTGATGTTTCCCTTTGGCTGATTCACCTAAAGAAAATCCAGGTATTAATTTAAAAGAAACACATCTCTTTATTGAAGAGATTTTATTTATATAGAATTTGTTCAGCTTAATTCTTTGTCTGGAGTTTCCTAAAGAGTGTTAAGTGTCACATTAGCTGTCCAGGCTTCAAACAACCAACCCCATGTGGTTTCTCCTTTTTATCTGAATCCCTTTCTATCTACAGTATGTCTTTGTTTATTTATAAATGCAACATTATTTGATAATCTTTTATAGACTGCTGTTATATGAGTTCTTGTACTCAAAAGCCTGTCATTTTATTAATTGAAACTACAGAATACATAAAATGCCAATTGTTGTTAAATTTACAACTGGTAATTTTCTTCTTACTGCAAACAAGTCTCATTTAGTTAAGTATATAAAATTTTAAATACATTATTATGCAATATTTTTTCACCTCTTTGATTTGAAAGCATCATTTTAATCAGTCAATCCATCATTTCTGTTGATAATCACACAAGTCTACTCTTTGAACCTGTGAAAAGTAAACAAAAGGTAGAGAGTCACTCTTAAAGTACCAGTATCTACCAAGGGAGTCACATGACCATACTTGTCTTTGCCAATAGCCTTTTACTGAAATGTACAATATGGTAGTACTAAGACACAATGATCCTTCTGCAGCTTATCTAAAAATGCTTTGCATAACAATACCAGTACATAAAAAAAACCCTGTCATTTTCTATATTTATATATATTAAGATTATTACTGTTCTGACTTTTTTTGCTTGCTTAAAAAGGGTTACTGCTTATGGGTTTTACAGATTGACTATTTTGATTGGCAATTGTGACTTCAAATACAGCAATAGCTACTAAACTTGAAAAATTTCTTTTGCCTGACTCTAAGGATGCCTAACCCCAGGTACCACTTAGGTTCTTGAAATATCAGTCATCCAACAATAAAAAAGTATACAGTGCATTTCTAAACAATGACTCCAATAACCAAATGCAATTCTGTCTGAAATTGCATTTACATAAGAAACCTTGACCCTACCACAGTTATAGTCCCACCTTGTAGTTCTGTAAATTGTTGTTACTGTATAAAGTTGCTGCACAAATTATGTTCGCACAACAGTGTATTGCTAGGGAAAAGTGTTCTGGAAGTTTGTCAATAAAAATAGCCTTTCTTGCAATAGTCTGAAACCTTGAAATCAAAAGGAAGACAGTATGTGCATTAAGATTACAAAAAATGTACAACCAATGAGTACCAAAATCCAAGACCTTATGCTGATTATTTTGATAATCCTCCTTTGCAACCTAGGATATTAAATAATTAAATTTTAACTATCCCTCAGGCTAGAACAGCAAGAAACATACTCTTGTGAAGAACACTTTGTAATCTCAATATCTGATAGTGACTTTGGAATAAAGTTGAAATATCACTGTGATTAGTTTCCTTTTGTTTCCTTACTGAAATATTGAGTTTACAAGATGTTGTTTGTCATGGTATGTTTTTGCTAAGTTGTTGGTTCATTATGGCTTTTCCATCTTGCCAGTGCTGTGTGGTTTTTACTACTTTACTGTAGATTGGAAGACAACTTAAACAGAAATGAAAACAAAATGTAAGGCAGAGATATTTGCCACTTAGATAAAAGTTCAGCTGGTATGATGCAAAGAATGCAGAAGTCGATTCAAATTAATCTCTCTCCTGATCTGACTAGCAAGATCACTTTTCCCACAGCAAGGTAAGAAAATTGTCTGTATCCAATATTGGTATTTACACAACAGCTCACAATCAAAGGTTTGCAAGTTTTCTGCTAAAACCCATGGTCGCTAAATTCCGTCCAGGTATTTGCCAGCATTACAGATTTAGAAAGGATGTGGTGTCAAGAGTGATCTGGCTGCTTCATGCACCATGAATTTGTTCCAGTAATAAAAGTAGAGGTAGGCTATGTCAAAGTTCTGGAGTAATAGAATAAACAAAAATAAATTCATAGATTTCTGATTCAAATTTAATTTCCTGCAGCACTTCCAACCCTCTGTATATAGAATTGGAGAAATTAACGCACCCAAAGTCAGTTATCACAATTCGCTACCGTATTTCCCAGAGACAGCATCAGCCTTAGCATTAAATACAATCAAAATCGAATTTTTTTCATGACAAAAAAAGCAATATTTTTATCAGAAAACGATCGCATGATGCCACGCACTATTAATCCGCACATACTTTCAGTCAATGACACTTAACAAGACATCGTCATTGTCGACAAAGTACACTCGGATCTTGAAAACTGTTCTTTTGGCAAAATTTACCCAGCAATTAAATTGCCATTTTAATTCTGTTGAAATGCCATTATTTGAAAGCTGGGATACTTAACATCCGAAGAATATGAACCTAAATTTTATATTTGATCAGAAAGCTGTGATGTCGAGTTATTAAAGACTGGATAAGCACAACAGGTTGATGCGAGATCTAACGTTTAAGAAACACGAATGCAAGTCCAAAACCCCACAGATACGTAACAACACAAGCGTGTCGTAAATATATCTTATGTCTTCCTTGTCGTTTAACCAAACCCATTTCGTACCTTGAGTTTCCTGAACAAGAACTACTCTCACGATCTTTTGATTGCCGTTAGTCTCGACTTTTGCCGTATTTACTGGACAAGTAAGAATTACTGAAAGCTGCCTCACAAACATGGATTTGATACAAGAAGAAAGGAAGCCCCCCTCTTGCTAACGTAATTTTCGTTTAATGCTAATTTATTAACGGTAAATGTCGTCTCAACAAAATAAAAGGCAAACAGGATTTGGTTAAGCTAAAAACGTTGTGGCCTTCGGCAAATTCTTGAAGACAATACAAATCCCAAGCAAAACATTCAGCAACGAGATAACATGGTAGAGAACAATAAGTCTCACCCACAACATGAAACCACTGGTCAAAACGACAATCCAGTGTGTGTTTAAATACTACAGTCGCAATATTTTGAACCTGCCTCAGTCGCCTAAAACAGTTAGTAATTTCCTCTTCAAAATTTCGCGCAAAGATCTATACAATCCGTTGGGCGAAAGTTACGCCGAGGAGGTTCACGTTGATTGTTAGATTCACTTCAGTAAGACACGTCTTTGCAAATTTCACTGACACCTTGAAATAGCGTACATAACCAAGGACTGCCTTCGACCGTCATGGATATAAATGTGAGCCTGTGCTTGAGTTGGCGTACAAGCATTAGGCCGTGCTTGAGGACTTTCCAGGGAAACATTTTACAGAAATACTCGCCTTGATATTTCCTCTGAGACTCATGCAGCACCAGAACTGTTTAGAAAAAAATCCAGAGACATTACCTTTCTGTCATAACTCGGCTGGATCCCAATAAACCTTCGATAATGAATAAACAATCTCCCAACCACAAACCAACACAAAGCAATGCCCAACAAGTGAATTGAGTGTGCGCAGTATATCTACAAGACGGAACTCATGCTGTTTACATTCCAGACTTCACTTTTCGTCGATTTCGCTTAGGGCACTAATGTGCTTGGCTCGATTAAAAATGCTTTTAGACTAAGAGAGCTTGGTTTGAGCGTTCGCACCGGTGGTCGAATCGGTCCCATAGAAGTGAAGAAAACGAAGCTTGAGCTAAATCCTTTGGTTAGGAATTTCTGGTATGTCAGGAGGGTGTTGTTACTCGCTGTGCCTCATCGCTAGGAAATATGCATAAAGTCCGTCAACAAAACTGATAAGAAGCAGTTGTTTTATCCTTTTTACTCTCATTTTAGCATTTTTAGTTTTTCTCATGTGAGTTAAGAAATATACAAGCTCTTTGAATGACGCATCCAGTGCAGTGCCTGATAAAAGCAACTAAATGGTAAATACTTTAGGCATGGCGATGATATAATGCTCGATCAAAAGAATATCACGTTATATTTGATAAAGAGTTCACCACCGATATTACTTTTATCAGTTGGCAAAGTATACTTCGTAGAATAATTTGTTACATCATGATTCTAAATTAGAATCTTCCAAAGCTCCCTGGGAACTGGTTGCTAATCACTACCATGATACAGCCCATGGTGTTAGGGTTTTGAATAGTAAAGATGGCTTCTGTTGTGTTTATAATTCGTGTGCCTTTCGAAACCAGAGATGATGATTCTCTGTCTGAAAAACGAAAACGATCGAGCCCCTCACTCGGGGAAGCAAGACAAGTGATCGAAGAGAAAGTATGCGAAGATGTTGAAAACATTGCTGCGAAAGATCAAGGCCTTGAGCAGAACGAATTTAGCTGTATGGAGAGCAATAATCATACTGATTTACCTGATGAAGATAAAATGGAATTGGCGAAACCCTTGAGAATTGTAGAGGTAATTCCTAAAGGGCCGGCAAAACTGCCAGTATTTTTTTGGTGACAATTCCCGATTTTGCCACCCACGAAACAAACGTAACGGAAGCAAACTTTGCTTCCTGAGAAGCAAGGACGTTTCTGATTTTGCCAGAAACGTTTGGGATTCCAGAGTTTGGAAAACCCGCTTTCACGATTTACGTTTTTCCTGTGACTAAAATGGCAAACGTTAAAGCTTGACAAGTGTTAAATTTTAACAGCGATTGTTTACTTAACTGCCGAAGTGACATGTTAATAGGTAGAACAACCTATAATTAGTTAACTCTTAGAGGTGATTGACATATTACAGAGATCCTTGATAGAAGGTCTAATTTTCCGTAGATTGAATATTTAGAGGAACGGTCCCATATTCACTTTTTAATACTTCCTGTATACTCTGCCATTTCACTATAGTACACATCATTAACTGGACTGGTTACAATCAAACAATTTACTAACAGTTGAAATGTAGTTTGATCCAACCCAGGTGATACCCATCAAGTCCAAACCAGATGTTGTTTTCAAAATTAATGGCAGTAAAATGTTTTGAATGCACCCATGGTAACTCATAGATATCAACAGACATAATCATAAAGTTTAAAAGTTGGTGGATGAATTATTAGAAACTTAAAAGGTTGGTAGACTACCAAACTTATGTTGAAAAATTCTAAGAATATTAAAAAATTCTAAGAAAAATTCTAAAATTTTTTTGATATAACTTTGGCATTCTACTAACCTTTTAACTTTCTACGCTGTTTTATATTCTGCCTGTACTGCATCCTATATTTTTATATCCTTTTCATATTAACCATTAATTATTGATCTAATGTTTCATTGGGAACCTTGCAACATCATTTGAGAATGAATAAGGAGGGTCATATGGGAAGAGGAGAGCAAGGGCTTCATTGGTCTCCTAGCTGGGGGTTCAGATGAGGTTTTCAGTTCTTGTTCAATTCATTTGGATATATTCAAAAAATGTTTACCAGTATGTAAGAAAAGCTGTAAAGTGATTCTGGTAAAATCTGTCCAACCCAATAATGTTCCCTTAAATGATGGCTATCTACAAATTAAAACAAAAGTATCAGAAAGAATTTTATAGGGTTTTATTATGCTAATTGGTTGACTCTCTCAGGCCCCATTTCCCCATAAGTGGTTATTTTTGTACCTGGAAATGTTTCCACATGAAGATTACATATTGAACAAATATAAAAAAAACCAACAAAAAAGCCCCAAGGTACAGATCATTCCAGTGCATGGAGCCATTTCAGATATAAACTTTTATCAGTTAGCACGGTACAAGAAACAAATACAACTTTATCCAGGTAACAATTATCCACTTTTGAAGCCAGATACAATTTTTGGCCCTGAGGTATCTATTGTCCCCTACCTACAAAAGGGGATCTAGATTTGACATCAGGGTGGGGAGATCAACAATTCCCAAATCTCCTATTTTTATCATTTTAATTCATAAGCATTTGATGATCTGCAAGAATCATTTACAGGAAGACCCCTCCCTGCTAGAGGGCTCCCCCTTTCCTTCATAAAGTTTACTTAAAGGAATGGCAGCCCTTCTTCGATAAAACTTAAATTGTAATTTATTTTGATTTATTTGCCTGTTTATCTGAAGCTGGAATCACAGTAATTTAATTACTAAAACTACATATCATTATAGTCCATATTTATCAAAAAAGAAGAAAACTTAGATAAGATGGTTAGAAATTGCAAAGTTAGATACATTCTTTTACCTCAATAAATTACAGTAAGCACATCAATTACAGCATTGTCTTTGCTTTTAGGTCTTACAGAATGTGTTAAGGTCTCTTAAAGTTCAAGGAGATGTGTGGCATATCACAAAAGATGGACAGTTTCATCAGGTGATCATACTTCAATTTACATATTATAATTTACATAGTAGCCCATCAAATAAATTATTACCAGGCACTTGGCATTGCACTAAGTTGCTGTATGATTCCCAACCTTAGGCTGAGCACGAACTTAAACAGTGAAGGAAGAATGTGTAATGCATAGTTCATTTCATCAACAAATTTCTACTTCATTGTGATTTTATTTTAAAGCATACATTTTTTGTACTTGAAATGAAGATAATGGACAGAAGAATGTATCACAGCAATTTAAT
The DNA here is from genome assembly GCA_036872915.1 of Nanipora kamurai. Taxonomy (NCBI): domain Eukaryota; kingdom Metazoa; phylum Cnidaria; class Anthozoa; order Scleralcyonacea; family Helioporidae; genus Nanipora; species Nanipora kamurai. The sequence continues at coordinate 1,377,040 of JBAHVQ010000166.1, forward strand.
GAAAAATTAGGCCATAGAATTACGAAAAAGGTTTTAATCAGAAATAACACAGTAACCATGATGAAAAGTATATAGTACCCATACAAAATAATAATTCTTTTCCAGGTCATGTTTCTAGAAGATGTTGGAGAAAGGGTTGATAAAATTTTAAAAGGGTTAACTGATGTTGGCATTGGACTAAGAGCTAAATCATCAGTAAGGTAAGCCATTGAAAATGAATGCATTATTTTTAATAAATGGAATGCTAATTAATTTATGTTTGTACTGTAAATAATTATAGTGTTATTCCAACCTCAGTACATATCCAGCCTCAAAGAAATGATAGCCTCACTGGACTAAATTCAAATTGTAAAAATGGTAAAAGTCAAGAAAGTCAGCCATTGCTTATGTAAGTGTACGATTAATTATGGACTTCAGTCATAACTTGCTTGAGAAAAACTACTGGACTAATTTGTGGAAAACATATCAGTGTGTCAGTTTTACAAATAGCATTACTGTAATTTTATTTCAAATTACCCTTTGAATAAAAAGTTTATCACAATCACCTCTACTGTATGTAAGCATTTCACAAGTAGTACAAATTGTGAATTGTGTTTACTCTTATGGGTTATAATGATTAATTTAATGCCAGCACAATACTGTAAATTTTTAAAACAATTACACATATTTCTTGATATGAAGGGGTTTTAAATATCTGACTGGAAGACATCTATCAGCAAGAACAACGAGGTGTTTTTTGATGAAAAAAATTTAATTGTAGTGTCTTGACAATTAAGTGACATAATTACAGAAAGGTATTGTAATTGGTTAATAAAATTTTAGTGTTACAACATTTCATAACAGTGAACAATTCTACTCTTACAGAGAAAAGGAATCTGCAAAGGATGCATTTATAAAATCTATCAAATCCAAGTTGACTGTAGAGCAGGCAAGTGATCTTTCAAATGATACTGTTGCTCTAGCAATGACATACAGTATATATAGTACATTGTACATACAGTAATGTAGAAACTGATTTAAATATGACAACTTTCCTGTGGCACTTGTGTGGTACCTGTAGTGGCCATAACACAACTTACACTGCTTAGTACAGTACAAGCATACAATCTGTTGGACAGACTATATTGTAAGTTTACATCAATGTGGAACTATTCTGTTTTTTGTTGGAATTTCTCATGGTATATCTTTGGTTGTGACATAAATGTTAATAAATGCAATAGATAACAAAGGTAAGCAGCATTATTTGTTTTAACATTAATTATTTTAGTTTAATTTTACTTTTTCATTTCAATCTAGGTAGTTGAAGGAGTCAAGATTCAAGCTCGTCTAACCTTTGATTTTGTAATGTTTACCATTTTAGCTAGGTGGGAATCTGTAATTTTCATTTGATTCATGGTTGTCTAAATAATTCCTTTTGGAGATTATCATTTTGCGTTAGCCAGAGTATTATTCCAAAGGGATTTTGGTAGTTAAAAGGGTGAACCCTTTCTATCCAAGTGAGTCTTATTTTGATCCAAGCTTATACAAGATTGATTTTACTTGCCAAAGGGGAAATCTTTCAACAGGAAAGAGTTGTTATCTTTTTTTTTCTTATTCATAGCACAGTTTGATTGCAGCAGTTGGACTTGTTGAAGACAACTCTGTTGTGCTTGTTGCCAGCATGCTAGTGTCTCCACTTATGGTATGTTTTGCTTGCTGTGTTTTGTTTTTTTATCCAAAAAGATTTAATTTGTTTATTTAAGGTAGGGAGATATTGTGCTGTAGATACCAGTGGCAGATCTGGGAATTAATTAGTAAGAGAGTGAGATTTTTGAGATCTGTAGTGTTGACAGCAAAGATGTGATATTTTAAGAGGTCCAGGGGCATACACTTCTGCAAGAATATTTGAACTATCCGATCTTTGAAATTTTCCTACTTTACATGAACACTTCAACAAAATCTAAAAGTTGTGAGTTGACTATTTCACAAGTGTATATCCCATCACAATTATCTCCCATGACATAATCATGAGAGATTTTTAAATTGATCCTACAGGAAGATATCTTCTTTATTTTACACACATTCTTGTATTGTTCTAGACATGTGCATGTAAATCATTATCTCTGTGTTATATCACTATATAATTCCATAAATTTTATTCATACAGCAAAAGAAGGAAGAATGTTTAACATAATTAAGTATTGTTCCATTTTAAGATTTTTACATTTCACAAACTTTCCTACTAAAAATTAAACATTGTTGTGCAGCAATAATAATGAAGTTATATTGAAAAAAGTAATTGGTCATCTTCAGAAAGTTTCTAGCTTTGGTATACAAACAAGATATATGGAGAGAAAAAATGTGAAATTATGTAAAAGACTAAATATTATTTTTCTTATAAAATTATTATACAGGGGCCTATTCTTGGAGGTACATTTGGAACTGTAATAAAGAACAGAGACCTAAGAAACATTGGGTTAAAAACAGAAATTTCTGGACTGACCATTTCTGTGCTGGTCGGTAAGGTATTTTGCACTCATTTTATTACCTAACTACATGAAAATGATTATTCAAAACTGGTAAATGTTTTAGTCCATTATTTCCAAAGACACTCCCAATTCTAAATCACTCTCTTCAATTAAGGATTTCTGTATGGTTTTATATGTGGTCCGTTTAATTTGGATGGAATTTCATGGGGTAATACAGATTCTTGGCCAACAAAGGAAATGACCAGCAGGTACAAAGTACCAGTACAGTAAAACTGTTTTTATAATGTTTCTATTATTATAATGTTATAGTACCCTAGAATGCCCCTAGTTAACATAAGAAAAACAAAAACAAATTATGTGGGAGCTTGGTCACACCCATCTGGTACCTTCTCATTGCACTGCCACCAAGTATCTAGTGCCCAAATTTAAACTAGGCCTCCCCTTTACATTAACTCTAGATCCCCCAGACTCTATTGTGCAGTAAATAGTATACTAATACTTGCTATTATGTCATTTTAAAAGGGGCATGTTAAGAGGCCTGTGGGTAGGAGTACTGATTGCTTTACCATCAGGTGCTGGTGTGGCATTATCTGTCTTGGGAGGTAATGCAGGCTCACTAGTTGGTGTTGCAATATCAGCTTCATTGCTGCCTCCAGCAGTAAATTCAGTAAGTTATTACAATTATAATGCAATTACATAATGCAGTATCAAAATACAATTGTGGACTTTTCATAGCTTGCTCAGAGGCAGATCTAAAAAATTTGGTAGGGGGTACCAAATGAGTACAAAAGGCACCAGTTCCTAGAGGGGTCCAGGGGCATACTTCCCTGTAAGATTTTTGAATTTGAAGGTCTCCTAAATGGTATTTCTAGCATTTTGAGGGCATTTTTACAAGGTTGAAAAAACAATTTAAATGTGTTGATTCATTAATGTTGTCATTACTACAAAAGTCATCCTAGTTTAAAGCCATTTTGGATGACTAGGGGACGTTCGTCAAGCTCATTCTCTCAAAAAAACTATTTCTGGGTCCTAAATGGGAATTGAACCTGTAACCTTCTGATGACCGCAGAGACACAGTAACCATTGAGCTGCCACAACTCAGATGGTGAGTGAGGGTGCAGGTTCATCATATGTACTGCCTAAGCAGAAGTCATGATATGATATTCCTGTCTAGGGCTCAGAAATCGTTTTTCGGAGAGAACAAGCTTGATGAATGTCCTCTAGTCATCTGATATTTACCTAGCTCCCACATGAATAAACTTTCTGCTCAGCATTAAGTATTAATTTTGTTATTATCTTTATATATTTACATGCATACCCTTATCATTATGCTTGCATGAATAAGGTTTTATAGAAGGCAAGTTAATTTTTCCAGAAACACCACTCAAGAAAAATATAGAAGATGGACTGCCAGGAAGCAGCATTCAGGTATTAGAAATAAAGATGCAATTGTTCTCTGACCAAAATATTTCTGGTGAGAAGCTTTTTGATATTTTTCTCCAAAATATTTTTACTGATGAGCTATCAGACCTAGAGCATTCAAAGTTTATAGATCTGATAGCGGAAAGCTCACCAATAAAAATGTTTGGTCAGAGAACAATTGTATCTTTATTTGTAATACCACTCAAGAACTTGATAAAAAATTTCAGCTTTAAATTAAAAGGGGCCACAGCCCTCTGTGCCCCCCTTGGATCTGCCACTGATGCTTATTGCTAATTCTTAACAGAGCACTGCAACAATAGGTGAAATCTCATACCTAGTAGGTAAGTGTCCAGTGGTATAAGTTTGCAATAGATGAACCAAGCAGGAGCAAATAACCACTTGTAATAATGGTTTGTTCTCACGCATTTCTTACTGCTTATTCAAGCATGACTTGCTTTGCTAAGCTCTCATTAAAGATATCTTGAAATATCTGCCAGTGAATACAAAATGCTAAAACAGTACAAAGTATATAGAATGGAAACGCATTATTAAAACTCTGTGATCACAAAATATCCTCTTTACAAAAAGACATATTTGAATTAACAACATATATGTAACTGCAATTTACCACAGGCAAGTCACCATAACTTGCTCTACTTGTCAATGTAATTATTTAATTCCAAAAAATTAAAATATGCTTAAAGTCTAAAGCCCTTATCAAACGAGAACGAAAGTCATCACATACTTCCTAGCTCGCAGCTCGTCTCGCGACTTTGCCTCACGTTGTCCCACAATGGCGACACAACAGCGGTCCACTTGCGGCAAGTCTAGTCATCGCAAGTCGCCGCAGGTTCTGCACTTCTGCTCTTCTGCTTATTCCTAAGTTATTATAGCAAAGTTAAGGGTTGTAAAAAGCTCATCAGCACCTATTTCTCAAAGCCTTGAAATATGACGTGAAATTTTAACAAGCTCAAAGGTGGATGCAAGCTAACGCAAGCCAACGCCGAGTCATCGCAAGTTGGAGGCACAAGTTAAAACTTGTGGTGATTTTCGTTGTTTGATTAGGGCTTAACTATAAAAATTTGAAAACTAATTCCCCCTCATAAAGTCTTCAAAATTGTATAATCACACGTTATACACTGACAAATGATTATAATTATGCATAAATACACTCTAAGGGCATTTTATTATTTTGTTAGTGGTTTTAAAATAAAAATTGTCACAACTCTTCACATGTTTTCAGGGAATGTTATGGGCTTATTCTATTATCTGTGCAATACAACACCCTGCAGTCCTAGGACTACGTGACATTAATGAATCGCAAGTAAGTGACAGTAAACAGATTACTGTTAGAAGGTGCAAAACATCCACTAATGTTTTCAAAAGATCAAACAATCAGATTTCGGCAAAGTTTTTCTGAACTGGTGCCATTTTTCTATGCAGGGTATTTGCTCAATGAGTATAATCGATACAAACTGTTGTTCTCCTTGAGACAGTCATTTATGCGTAGCCCTAAAACGCCCAAGCTTGGTGGGACATCTCCTTTGTCAACTGAGTAAATTCGTACAAAAAGTTGAAAGGTTGGTAGACTACCGAATTTATCATAAAGAATTCTAACGTTTTGAGCTGTGGCCCTTCGTGAAAAAGTGAAACGAGTTCTAAGAGAGGAATAGCAACTAACAAACGAAGGGCCATAGCTCGAAACGTTAGAATTCGCTATGATAAATTCGGCAGTCTACCAACCCTTCAACTTTTTGTGCTGTTTTATACTGCCTACGCAGCATCCCATTTTTATATCATTGTCTGAGTAAATTCGCCCGACTTTAGCCAGAGTAAAGTTACATTTTGTGGGTTAGTTGGTTAATCAACCTTAAAGTTTTGCAAAATAAAGCGATTTGTAAATGAGACCATGCCAACCTTACATTACATTAGTTCAATGTCACAGCTTATGCTTTGATAAAAATAAGAATGAAATACACTCAGAGTTACACAGTTGTATCAACCCTTTAACAGTCAGTGTTCATCCTTTTGACGAGTAAAATCGTTTGGTGTTAGCCAGAGTAAAATACTAAGGTGTGTCCTTGCCCCTTAACCTCTTCACTGGCAGATTGTTGACGAATAAACTCGTCTGGCGTTAGCCAGAGTAGAATCATCAAAGTCATTTGTGGCAGTGAAGGTGTTAAGGGGCTAATGTACCATAACCGTCGAAAAACGTCATAGGATGTTGTGATGGTTTTATGGTGAGCAGTTACCTTGACTCCTTAACTCAATGAGAAATCGGAAAAACAGTTAGACTTACGAATACCATTCCTGGACAGTGCTGTGGCTATTCAAGTCTTTAGACAAAAGATTGTCACGCTTTCTTTTGGATGCGAGCTATATGGCTATGATGAGGATATGTCAACGCTATGCTTTAGTTGTACTGACAGTAGTGCACTCTTCCACGTTGTGGTCATATTTCAATTCTTTTCACACAACAGTGTAATCAGAATTAAATATGGAATTTTTTGTGTATTCAGGCTACCAATACGAACCTTACGTGTCCCTCCCTCAAAGGTAACAATTACACACCAATGTACCATTGCCACATGGGAAAAGAAGCAGCAACTATGGCCATCATCAGCTTAGTCCTCACTATTGTGAACATCCTTTGCATCTTAATAACTGGGACTCTTGTTTTAAAGGTACTAACCATCAATATGAAATAAAACTGAAAATTAAGCTTCCTTTTACGTTGATTTCTTGTCAGTTATGAAAATTCATCATTTTGTGCTTGTGAATTATGACTATTCCAGCTCAAAGAGGTTGCACCAAGAGCATCCAGTTCAAATGCTACACAAATTTTTTGGACCAAGGATGTGAAGGTGAAAGATAAACTCTTGTTTACCTCATATATGCTCGGTCCGTACGGAAAAATATTTCACTGAGGTTTTGTTCCGACTGTGAGACAAAAGGGCAATGTCGGTACGAAAAATTACCCATGGACAATGCTTTTCCGTACCGGTCGAGCAGTCGGAAATTATTATTTAAGGAATTTATTATATGGATTTTGGAACGCCATCTTACCTCTTTTTTAACAGTTTCATCGTTTTTAGATGTTTCTGTTTGTACTTTTCCAGGCAGCGGGTTCGTTTTGCTTCACATTACTATAAGATAAACATTCGTTTGTCGTTCTCTTATACAAGCAGCTCTAAAAAAAAGCAGCAATAAGACTCCAACACATTTTACTCTCCGAAATTTTCTCGAATGTAGATATCTATTTCTCGTAAAACCTCAGTAATTGATTTCAGACATTTTTCCACGCAAGCACAGCAGTGCGGAATTTTGCTTACGAACGACAAACTAGCTCAGCCATCTGTTAACCTGCTTACAATGACCTAATTTTTTCTTTCAAGGCCACACTTAAAACTATAACATTAACATTACTTATCCCTAACGTTGAGTCAAAGTACCCTTTTTCACACAACCGCAAATTCTATGCGACACTTGTCTTTGGAAGGCCTGGCAAAACTGCGGAAAATTGTGGTGCAAGACGGAAATGCATCGTTCTGTGATTTCGAGTTTCGCGAACAGCAAATTGTTGGTTAAGGAAGCAGCAAGCCTCCAAGTTCCGAGAAAACTAGAGTCAACAGAAGGATCATTTGTTTGGAAAAATTAAGACGTAATATATACGTATATGTTTAATATTTAAAAACCAAGTAGGATTGTTTTATCGGATTTAAAACACGGGGTGGCAGCCGAGTGTTTTAGATCCGATAAAGCATGATCTACGAGATTTTTAAATGACTTCTAAAGCGAACCACTTTATACGCTAATTGACGAGGAAAGTTTGGCAATTAATGTTTTCTGAACCGCAATAATTTGACGAGAAAAGTGAGCGACATCTTTATCGGATATAGAGATCTTTTACGGTTATGATTTTACTTGCGTCTTAATAAGTAATTTTTTACAACGTTCTTTAGCCTCTAAATTGACCTTTGGCAGACAACTGAAGGATCTCAAGCTTTGGTTTAACGTCGTGTTTGAGTCATGTTTACTGTTAACGAAACTCGCTATGGTCCGCTACACCAGAATGTACTATTTAAGGGGGTATCTCCTCTTTTATGCGCTATCATGCACCGTTTGACCAAGTCTTTGAATGTTGCACTTTGATGCGTTTCTGCGCCACAATTGTCAGTATTGCTTGGCCTTCCAAAAATATAAAAAAGGAAAGGCTGGGATGTCCCTTAAAAGATAATGATAAGTAAAATGCGTTAATATTAACTGCATTGCCTTAAGCATTGATAATTATCATCTGGCTCTATGATCTGGAGTGTTCCATGAACTGATTACAGGTAGCGAGAGAAGCATACCAAACCTTTAGAGGAAATGAGGCAACCAACTTGAAAAACACATTCTTGACGGAGTGGAAAGTAAGAGAAGCATTTTCTCATTCAAACCTTCTTACCGGTTCTTGATATTTTGAGTAGTGTACTCATCAGATCACGTACAATGATTTTCTTATAGAGAATGAACAATCGTGACCACGAAGTGGAAAGCCCAATTCAAAATGGGGTAGAATTCTTGGATATAATACAGGTTTGTCAATGACATATACATGACAAATGATTTCGTCTTGTAACACCCAAAAACTTCTACTGCCGAATAAAATCGTCCTAGTTGGCTAGAATAGATTTCTAGGAGGTAGTGAAGAGGTCTAATGGAGGTAAAGTTTGAATTACACGGATGCCTCCAAAAAAGAATACGCGAACACGGCTGCATCTGGACGAAACATCGATTATATACAAGCACTTACAAACTTTCAGACATGCCACGAATCATCCAAACTCCACTGTTTCAAAATTTTAGATACTACCGCTAAAAAAATCCCGCTAGAATTGGAACAATGTTCCTGCATTCACCTCGAAAAAAAAATTCAACAATCAGAACCATTCCATTAAAATGACATTGTGCTATTTTCCATGCGTCACGGCTCAAGGTTAGACTTTAGACAGGAGTATTTGTCAAGACGAAAACTGACACCACAAATATACAGTATTTCATGTTTGAATTCTGCCGAAAAATCATTCTACGTTGTCCCGTTAGAAAGTACCGAACTGTGTAATAGTCTCTCAGCTAGTTTTCTTTGTGTGCATGTTGACATAACTGTTGCGATCCGAGCTTGGCCACGCGGGAAGTGTTGCTTGTGATTTGTAGCAGGGTATCTTCCCATGCTTGTGCATACTACTTTGAGCGCATAGACGCTATGCAACCGTGATGTTTATTTTTTCAGGAAGTCGAAGAAGATGAAACATTTCAGGGTGTTGTCGGAAGGGCACCGCAAGGAAGGCAGTACATACATGTAAATGAAGTCTACGTTTTGATTGATAGTTGGATATCTATTAACGCACCGTAGCTGTCAAGAGACATGCGCAGCTGTTGAGAAGTATTACCATGTTGAAGATATAATGTTGTGAAACTTTCTTTCTTAAGACATTAGGGTTTATAGGAAAAATTTCAGCAAGTTAAGACCAAATGCAAAACATTAAAAAAAAAACCCAACACAAAAACACACGATTTTGATTTGAACCCTTACCTAGTACATGGGGATTGTATCTACTTGACACCAGTCAGCCTGAAGTAAAGTGAAACAAAATAAGTAAAGTGAAACAAAATAAGTTAAAGCCTAGAAGTTACTTGTAAAAACGTTGACAATATTGCTTCAAAGTTCAACCGATTTAGGCAATCCTGGTATAAAATGAAAGTTCTTCTAGATAGTTCATGTTTTAGCCGTTACGTGCGCCCATTCGACAAGTGGCAAGAGGGGAAAGGCCCGTCTTCCAGTGCTAAAACATGTTGACCCCAGTTAAGCGTAACGTTTTGGTTTTATCGTGGTAATCATTGCAAGTCCCAAAAAGTATTTTCCATGTAACTGTCGTAACGACAGTCGGAAATCAGGCAACAGTTGAAAGAAACTCTTCGGAGTGTATTTTAAGGCGATGTAAAACGAAATGATTTTCAATGATTTGCCATGCAAATGAAGTTACACAAAAACGTGTCAAACTGTTATTCAGTGTAATTTGCATTACAAGCAAGTCGACAGTACAGACTGTTCGTGTCTCAACAATGCTATCGCTACATTCTTGAACAATTGTGTTGGCATCGTTAACGACATCGCCTCATTGCATGCACGAAACAACACTGCAGAGCAAAGCAAAGCAGACCGCATGGGTGAGCAGAGCGAACGATAAAGTAGCATAGTATATTACATGACATTACTATAGTATGGTACATTGATTAACTACTAGGGATGGCAATACATGACGTACCATGACATAATACCCTATAATTCACAACGTCTTTACACCGAGCTTACCCTATAGTATAGTGTAATATAATATAGTATTAATATAGTATAATATAATACATTACAATACAATATAATACAATATAATATTAATATAGTATAGTATAATTAAGAAATACTGTTTTGCCGTGTTTGCATAGCCTGATACAAACACGAGTAAGAGTTAGGGAGAACTCGAGATCTTTAGTGTGAGGTCGAGGGCTGACACAACTGCTTGAGAGTTCGCCCAAACCCTTACGAATGTGTACATCAGGTTATGCAAACAAGGCGAAACAGTTTCTATTTTTTGTATAAAACAACTCCAACAAAATAAGCAAACTAAACTGGGAAATAACATTCTTGATAAATATTATCAAACCATAAATTCTCTTTACTGTCAGGATGGCGTGTGATGGCGTAATACATCGTGGTGAATAATTGTGACGCCACAACCGTGTTTGCATAACCTCGTGCAAACACGGTAGTTGACCAATCACAGCTTGCGTAAAACGCCACCTATTTTATAATTAAGATAATGTATAATTAATAATATAATACACTGTTGCACAGCATACAATAATTACCATGACTGGAAGTTAAACATTGAAATGGTAACCATCTTTATTGTAGCAATGTTCCAGGAACTTAAAGAAGGCACTTTCTGTTGAAGATGACGAGGCAGAATTTGAGGAAGGAATGGCTTTGTTTCATCACTTGACTTCCCATAATCAACATTCAATGCATCATTGGACTGGTCCCCATCGTCGTCACGTGGGAACATTGTTTCAACAAACCCGAGAAGGTCGAGAATATGTTGTCACCGACATTGAAAACCCACACCATAAATCTGTTGTCAGAGTTCGCCCACCCACCGAAACATCAGATAAATATTCCGTATTAACCGAGAGTGGCGTATAGAGGAGAAATCCGAAGTCATTGCCATCTCCTGAAATGTTCAATTAGGGGTTCTTTTTCTCATTGCACATCCTCTCTCGATTGCAAACGTCAAACAACTCTCATATCATAGCGTGTCTTGTTTTTTAACAAAGTCAATACACTGTCATTTGTTGCGATTATATTTATAACATTTATGAAAGTGTTGTGTCTGTAATAAGATTAATCGTATTAGCTTTAAGTTGCCAGATGGCAGCTTTCGTAAGGTATACACGCAAAAATTTCGCAGGTTGTTATCGCACTGTTGACTGAGGACGCCGCATATGGATGAACCAACAATCCTGTTTATCACAGTTTCGTCATTATTCTTCATTATTGATGAGGCAACTACAATTGTTTTTGGGAAAACGGCATTTTGTCTGCAAGCTGTTACAGCATTGAAGGCTAAGGCATGTTTGAATATCGTTTTCAAAAACTCATTAATAATTCACGAGGAAAACACAAAGGAAAACCATAACCGTGTCGTATCTTTATATGTGATAATACGCTCGTTTTTCTTGTCGAATTTTCTCGGCTTAGAAAACATCAATTTTCAAACTTTCTTCGTAGATTGTCGTGTTGGGAGGTTCGTTTTTGAAGCCATTCAAAAAACTCGTAGTTCGTGTTTTATCGGATCCAAAACACTCGGCTGTTGCCTCGTGTTTGATATCCGATAAAACACGAACTACGAGTTTTTTAAATATTACGTCAAAGCCGAACAACATGGGGGTCAACCATGAGGGTGGTCATTTGCCCTTATAATAAATTAGAGTGGTTCTGTCCCTAGTAAGGTCAATCAGGTTTTACAGTATACAAAATTGCATATAAAATGAACTGACAGTTGCATGGATGTTTCTTCTGAATGTTTACAAGTTCAGTTATGAATACTTGTCAATAAATAGCAAGAAAAGAAAGATTAAAATTAACTGATAAACAAGAATTAAAAAACCTCATAAAATTTTAAAAATATAAGATACCCTATAAAAAAGTCGAAAATATTTTATAAATGAAATTCAAAATAACAGATAAATAAGTGAATAAATACATAAATGAGCAAACAAATAAAATTACCGTGCAAAGTAATATGCAAAAACTTAACTCAAAGGAGACAATTCCTTAATTAACCCTTTTGTCTGGCGTTAGCCAGAGTAAAATGAGTTAAAATTCTAAAGTCCTCAATTCGGTTTAACGCTCGAAATAACGAATGTTTTGGAATCTACCCTAAAAATAAAAGGAGAAAAATGCGTCCAGGTTTGTCACTACACACGGTGATCAAAGATTCAGAAAGATCCCACTAACCAGGCTGCCCCTCTTTCCAGATAAACAGCCCCTTTAACGTCCTCGCAATTTCTAAATGGTTAACTTTGGCGTCAAATTTGAACGTGTTTTGGTTAACTTTGTATCTGGCTTAGAAACAGATGACAGTAATTAGAATTCAGTAAAAGCTCAACCTTTGAAAGCTGTCATCACTTGGGATTTGAGTAGAACAATCTTATCAATCCTCTGTCGTAGTCGGTCATGCAACAGGGATGCCTATTAGGATACACGTTACCACATTAGTTGTCCCCTTAAATGAGGTTTAAATATTCCACGCGCTCAAAAAATGTCCCCGTCCCGTTCATAGTGGTGTCCCTTTATTAGAAGTATTAGAGGTAACAGATATAAAGATTAAATTTTTGTCCCAGATATATATCCAGCACAAAAATTTGTCTCTTCTTGATCAACCTTTTCTCGGCAGTGCCTGGCCAGCAATATCGAGGTGTGGTACTTGACATTCTTGAAGATGTGCAGCCAACATTGCTTGTCTCAGATTAAAATGGTAATAGACTGCGTGCCATGCCTTATGATTTAGACAATTCAAATTTTCTGTTACCTTTTACACACTCTTGGTTAAGACTGCTGTAAATAGCGAATAGTCTACGAAGTAACATGTCAAATCCGAGTTACGTTTTATACTTGCTTTTTAAAACCTTGTTCCAATAAGTGTTGTTAAGACACATGTACGCATGGGATGTGGGAACCAATTCTAAAACACTAACGACGTTTTGAAATAGCTTCTCAAACATCAAACTCGATAATTCAAAAGAAATTAATGTTTAATCAATAGCTGTAAATCGGATACAGCATCGTTCTAATTTACATAAACTTTTTCCTCAATTTACTAAGTTAAAATCACTCCAACTTGAAAAATAGTTTGAAGACATGGCTATTTAGATGTGTCCGTTTCGCATCCGAGTTGTGTCTGATTTACTACGGCTCGCCTGCTCATGCTTTATCTATTACTTAGGTATTCATACAACTGAGAATGGTAACATTGAACAGGTCGTTTTCGAATATATTCAAATCAGGTCTGTTTGAGAATCATACTGGCGAACGTTAAACAAGCAATAGAGGAAATAAGTTATGGAAAACTATTATGGTAAGAAGACTTTCTTGGGATCTAAAAGATACTTCCACCTGCTGCGCTTGCTCGAAAGCCGATAGCAAGTCGTCTCGGTGGCTTTAACTATCAAAAGAAATCACAATGCCCAAATACTTTCCGTGGCCGAGAAAGGGTTAATTTTGTGAAATAGCCCAGAATAGTTTACTCGAGTAAAAGTTAAAAAAGAACACAAATTGTGTGCCATTGTCAACTTTTCGTCTGGTCTGCTTGCAATATTTTGCCATTTTTTTTTCAATGAAATCATTTAACTCAGCCAATTTGATTGTAACGTGACTAGCTCGCTCTATAACTAGAACGATGTCTATCAGTAGCAACCTCAATCAACCTCGCTCCGAAAAAAATTAAACTTTGTTTTTGAGTTCTTCAAGTACTCAATGGCGGACGCGAAAGTGTGATGATAAATATTATTAAAAATGTAAAAATGAAGTAGCCCTTGCTTGAATTTCCTAAACTTTTTTCAATCGGTGATTATTTGTCCGTAGAACATTAAGTTTTAGAAAGTTCCAGTTCATTTCAAATTTAAAGCATTTTAGTCGCGGTAGTACTTAAACGTTCTGAAGAATCTTAATAGACGTAAATATAGCCATAAGCTTGCAGATGCTGATCACCGTTATCGGCTCCACATCCGGCTTCGTTTCCACAACTGGTGTGTGGATTCATGTTACAAGTGTCCCCTTTCGTTCCAAAGCCAATGTACGAATTGGGATTATCACAACCAGATTTATTGTCGGCGATAACTCCGATTCTAGCTCCGGCGGACTTTCCTTTTTTGCCTTGAACATTGAAACCTTCCCTGGTGCAAAGACTTTGCAGGGAAGAACTCGATAGAAGCTTCTTCCACGATCGACGTCCGAGTGAAGTCTGGCGAAACTTTCCATCGGCAATCAGGTCATAAAGGGAATTCGCTACAACGAAAGTCAAGGAACGACGTTTTTTAGACGACAAAGTTTTTACCCTTTCCCCGCAGGATGTCTCGTCTCGAAGAGAAAATCGTTTGGCGTTAGCCATAGAAGAATAATTGAAATCTTATCCTGCCCGGTTAGAGCCATGGAGATCATTTATTAACCAGAGAGGGCATTGTACCCAGATGTCCCTCACCGGCAGGTAACAAACTGAAAGGCCACCATCTTGGAAAAATTGGGGGGCAAACCTCTTCACTTTTGTCCGTTGTCTTTTTCTTTTCTACAGACAAAGAATACTAAACAATTAAGTGAATAAGTGGGATTTTCTTTTCAATACATGAACCGTTCTTAATGTCGGTGAATTTGGCGTTTTTTAACAAATTGTATGACATTTTTGAGTAAATATGCGAACGAAAGTTGTGGGAAAACTAGTGATCGTGAACTCGATATAATAGAAGAGTGTTCCAGGTCTTCGCAACGAAATAACTAAAGCTGCGTTTCATTGCATTAGTTTGAGGTTTTGGCAATTTCAGCATATTGTTATCACTCCGAAGGTTGGATAGAGGATTTTCAGATATTCTGAAAATTTCCGGAATAGAAGTGGGCGATTTGTTTTTTTAATATTTTGCGCACAAAGCAAGCAAAATTTCTAACCGATGATAGTTAAGTGGCAACCAATTTAGTTCATGAAATATTTCATAATATTATAATTATAACCACTTATAACACTTCCGTTTTGAAGATTTTGCAATTTCATTTCTAACGACACATCGCAGTTTCCCGATGCGAAACATTTCTTTTTAACACAAAGACTACCGGCTTGTAAAAACAGAAGGGGTGGGATGCTTCAATACAAAATTCTTTTTAATAAAAACATACCTGGTACATTGATACTCCGAGACGTAATATACCAACGACCACGCATGCGCATGCGTATACAAATCTTGGTGAAAGGAGTGCTCCAGTAAGTGGGAAGTTTGGTCTCAACAAAATCACAGCCAGTCCTTCCATTGTCTGGATTGTAGGTCTGATTGTTACTCCACAAGGGAGAAGAAAACTTAAACGTTCTCTGGAAAAATAAAGAT
>JBAHVQ010000166.1:1392717-1409465 GCA_036872915.1 Nanipora kamurai
CATTGTCTGGATTGTAGGTCTGATTGTTACTCCACAAGGGAGAAGAAAACTTAAACGTTCTCTGGAAAAATAAAGATGCAATTGTAAACCAAGTTTGTTTCCACAAACACGTAAATCCAGGCAAAAAGGGAGGATGGTGATAGATTTTCAATCCATTGGAGCAAAAAGATGGCAATTTTTCGACTCTGCCATGATTCTTTGCACAAAGAAGACACTATATTATTAAAAATGATAGGAATAAGTTTGTGAGAAATTAAAATTTGTAAAAATGAAACTGTTATCTTCTAAATCCATGGTAACACATCAAACAGTTTCTAGACGTTACTGCTGCTGTACTGACTTAGGTTCGCAAACGATCATCGAAAATGTACATACAAGCAACCATTTGTTTTACTACGGGAGATGTTGAAGTTGGAAAGTTTAATCCCATCCGGGTCTCCTGGACTCATTTCTAGTCTCTCTTGGAAAGTTTATTGGCGAGAAGACGTACCTCAGAACCTTCGTTCCACGACTAGATTAATGGTGACAAACTAGCCAAGAAACAATATGGATGTAGCGGTTTTACTTAAGGTAATAAAATATAAAAGCTTATTATTAATCCAACAGATTCATTGAAAAGTTTAATAATTTCCTTTAGTTTTACTCGATTTCTAACTGCAATACTCCAAAGGATTGAGCGGGATTAGCCCATCTGAGTATATTCCAAATCAAATAATCTATATGTATCTAACTGACCTTTGAACCGTCTATTTTCATCACTTGAGTTAAACCATTTGGGCAGTAAGAGTTATATTCATTCATGATGCAATAAGCCAAAATTTTCCCTCCAGGATATCCATTTGCGATTATGTAGTATGGTCCATTTACTGCAAATCTACAGAAGCGTAATTAGAACAAAGGTTGAAGAAGATGGTTGCTGTTTGTAAGATATACAACTACGGTAACTCCGAAAATTGATAACATATTTAATTTAGTCGACGTTTCGACCAGTCTTTAGTCATCGTCAGTCGTCAAAGCCTAGTCGAAACGTCGAATAAATTAAATATGTTGCCGATTTTCGGAGTTACCGTTGTTGTGTATTTTATTAAAATACTCAGTGGTTCCCCACAATTTCTGTTTGTAAGAGCTCGTGTGGTTCTCAAACCTACTAGCCATATACTTTTTAAAAAGCAATACGAAAACAGAGTACATGCCTGTCTCTTTTCAAGATTGCCTTGCAAGAAACCGCTGGATTTTCTTCCGATCCCAAGGCATGATGAATATCTGCAAAAAGTTTTGCAACAGTGCACTGTAAATGTCTGTCGAGGTTATGGGTCAGAAATCCAGATTTCTAAAGTAAAATGTACGATACAACGTGTTCTCCATCAGGAAGGAGCATTTTGCGGATGCATGGATCTCATCAGTTCATTTAACCTGCATATTTATTACTGACAAAACAATTCAAATGGTGATGGGGTAAAGAAAAACACTTACTTCTCTCTAGAATTACTATTTGTTCCTTGAGCTTTTTAATCTACAGAAATACGAAGACAAAAAATGTGAAAGAGGAACTTAATTTAACTTATTCGGCTTCATTTGTACTACATAACAACTACTGTACAATGAGGCAAGTTTATAACAGGTCTCCGATCAACCAAAATAAACGGTCGAACATGCAAACGTAAATTACATGTATTGTCATGACAATTATCCTACCCACTGCTGAAGCCAACTGAAAAAGTAGAGCGACGGACCGGATTCCCGAAGGTGTGAGTTCAAATCCCGCTCGGATCAACTTTTTCAGTTGACTTCAGCAGTGTAGGATAATTGTGAATTTGTCGTTTCATATTACCCTGAGGATGGTTCAATATACATTGAATATACATTGAATATACAATATACATTGTCATTATTCTAAAGTTAGTTAAACCTTCTATGGGCTGACGATTTAACAGGCAAGGGGACATGTTTGCGCCATTTTGAGCAGATTGACTCCCAAGTGTATACACCTTTCAAGTCAAAATAAGAATTAAAAGTTTGCACTAGATTAGCATTAGTACTTGATTCAAAAGTGGTGAATGAAGGAGAACGTTTAACTGAAGAAGGAAGTGAGTTCCAGAGATTTACAATTCTGTCTGAAGTAACTGTTTTTCAAATTTAATGTTCTGGTCAGATGAAGATGGAGGGACAGACCAGTAGAGGTGCGGGTAACTGTTGTTTTGGCGCTGATTAGCTTGATGCCAGCAAGTCGTAATAGCCGTAGAGTAGTCTGGTCATCCTACATAAATCTTTCAATTGAATGGCGTCTCTGAAATTCAACGATGCTTTGTACTACAATGAAAACATTCCGGCTAACCTCGCCTGTATAATTAGATTCCAACGCCTTAAGTTTTGTTTCCAGCTTTTGTATCTTTCCACACTAAAAGCTCAAGAAAAAAAAAAGACTTTAATTTTACACAATCAATGATACATGAAGTTGACCATGTTTCCGCCTTGAGTTTCTCGCCTGAGAAGAAACTGCACCGCTGAGGGCAAAAGTGTTGCGCTCTTTAAATTGATACAAGCTGAGGAGTCGTATAGCTGCAAGTTGCTTCTGCCCGGTGAAACATTTTTTATAGTTTTTAACAATTCACGAAGAATTAGTAGCTATAAGTCGGATACAGAATCGTACTAATTTACACAAAACTTTTCTTCGATTTGTTCGGCTCAAATGACTTGAATCTTCAAAACAGTCGCTTAAAAAGTATACCATTCTGACACTTGAAATTATATAAATGTCATTCGTGCGACTGAGTCTAAATGCCCTATATTCCTAGCCGCAACAACCAACGAGACAAGATACCCCATTTAAAGAACCGCCACTGTCATATTTTACTTTCAGCAGAATGACCTAGGCCTATTGCATGCGTTTGAGTTCCTCCACTTCAAAAATGAGAGAAAAATACCTTCTCTCACTGCAAGAAAGCCACCCAAGCGTTCTGAAGAAATAAAAACTTACCTGTTCATCACATTTCCCTTCGTCTCCTTTCTGTCCTTTCACCCCCTGTGTTCCTTTCATTCCTTTCTGGCCTTGAGCCCCCGAGAGTCCTGGATCTCCTTTATTGCCATTAATTCCTGGTTTTCCCGCGACTCCGTGCGCTCCTTTCTCTCCTTTAATCCCAGATTTTCCATTTGATCCTGGCAGTCCTGCAGAGCCTTTTTCGCCCTGATCAAGCAAAATTTAAGTAAGGACATGGTTTCTAATATCATTTTAATGCGTCATTTCGCCTCAGCAATTCATGAAAGAAAATAAACTAGAAATCAAATCAACTAATAATCATAACAAAAACCAAAAACAGAAAGACGCAATTTAACAAAGTAACAGGCTAAAATAACCACATATTTCAAAAAGTCAAGAAGCCTTAATCTGTTCGAAATTTACCTTTAATGAAGGAATACCATAACCTGGGCATGGAAACTTCACTGGCGGTGGTTCGATTGTTGGCTGATTTAAAAAGACGACACGATAATCCATAACATTATAAAAGGACATTTCTTATCAAATCTCAAATTCAATGAAGGATCACACACTCACACTTCTATCTTCAGAATAGTAAGAAGGGGCAGCTAACGACTTCATAATTCTAAGTTTCTACGGAGAGCAAAACCCCAAACCCATTCTTCGCAACAGGTTTATACTAAACTATGTTAACTTTCTGGAACGCCACGATTTATTTTATCGCTAAGCTTTCGACTTGTTGATTCAGGACTACATTAGAGCAATACAGAAGTCCTGAATCAACACGTCGAAAGCATAGCGATAAACTAAAACGTGGTGTTCCAGAAAGTTAATTTATCAAACTATCACCAAGCAAAACGTCAAAGGATTGAGATCGACACCAGACACCGTAGGAAAATCAAGTATGATATCAGGCGTGCGGGTCTACACATGAGGCTTTTTGCCAACACGTCAAATCGAATAACACTGACATAGGCTGAAAAACATAATCTGACTAAAGTCAGTCGATGAAAAATAGTACAATATTGGTTACTGAATCGTTATAAAGCTTTTGATCTGCGGTTAAATACACAAGAGGCAGTGAGACTTTATGTAAACTCTTAAGAAAGAGAAAAAGAAAATTGTGCTATTTATGTACACCTTGACTAAATATATATTCCAAAACCAAACGAAGAAAAAGTTTAATTTCCAGTAGGAAAATGTCGTTTCTGCATCACAAGTTTCGCACGCAAATCGAGTTGGAAATTTCAATGTTTTCTAGTCTACGTAGATACAAAGCGTTTAACTTCTGTGAGGAAATGACCACTAGCACTGCATGCACATCGCTTGTGCATTTCCGCATTCTATATTCTTGCTCTGCTACAGGGCCTGTGTGAAAAAAACTTACTTACAAATTGGCAACCTTCACTTGATTTATATCTGTGTTTGGATATCTTTAACTCTTTTCTCTTCGGACGACACTGTTTGGCGTGTATAATCGTCAGGCATTATCCAGAGTAAAAGAAAGCAAGACCTCTCCAAACAGAAACGAGTTAATAGAAATTAAATAACTTTAAAACTTTCCTGTCCGGACGTCTCCGTTTGGCGAGTAAAATCGTATCGCATTTTCTGGAATGGAAAATTAAGGATCTCTTTGGACAAAAACAAGTTAAGCATAACTCTCTACCCCTGTGATTCACTGGTAAACATTGTCGGTGATAATTTATTCCTCCTTCGGTAGCCAACGGACTCGATTGAGATAATATTGCGTAACATGGTAAAACTTGGCGGTTTAGAAATTAAAACTATTTTTATTTCATTGAGTGAATCGTATTTTCCTGAGCTCTTGGCGTAATGTCAATCTCTACGATCTGAGCTTGTTGTAATTTATTACACGCCGTCAAAGAGTCACCTATATTTTGACAAGTCAAATTTTAGAAAATTTAGTTGTCATTAGTAAAACGAACGACAAAACTCGTGATCAACTAAATACAGATTACCCAGGTCATAAACACAACAATCATGTTCTCATACTTACAGATACCTGTGATATTGCAACTTTATTTCCTTGAATCCAGACAATACCAACAACAATCAAGAAACCTGAAAGCATTTTGACCAGCGCAATCAAAAACGAGGAGACAGAATACACTCAAGCTACGAGATTAAAACTAGGCATGTTCCTGTTTATATAATACTTGTGAGAAGGGGGAGGGTCGTCACGTGGAAACTTTACAACCACTCGAAAGTAAATAAAATTACTTCGTCGTATCTAAGAATAATGATAGAAGTTTGTCTATCCTCGTATAACACATTTCGGTTAGTGTGATTTATTGTTCACAAACGACTACAGTCAGCTGGAAGCAGAGTGAACAGATTTTGCCTCACAATAAGTTATTATAAGTTAACTTGCAACACAAAAAGTAGACATCCAGGTCAACTTATGGGTCAAAAATAGGACCGGACGAAAAGCACTAAACATGCGTCTACCAGTTTCTTCTTAGTAGGCGGATTAAATGGAAAAATGTCAACCTGGCTTGCTAAGATAAAAAACTCCCCGATTACATAAGAAATTTCCACTCGAGCTGAAAATGAAACCGAAAATTAGGCAATCTTAATTATTTTCATGTTTTGGTTAGTTCCCCACGCGTCTGTCAACTGTTCAAGCCGGACTGGCGTCTTTTCGAGCGATTTCGTGGGAAAGTATTAGTCATCATCACGAACAGTCTTGTTCAAGACTATTCTAACATGCACAATCAACGTTCAATATTTGCCTCATGCTGTCATATACGTTAGTATCGATTCCACTGATATGATACAACAACTGATGCTATTATTTCAATAAAATCTACCATGTACACAAAGTTTTCAGACATTCGTGATCTATCAACGCTGATGCAGTTTGTTGCCATAATGATGTCTTGAGAGACCGATACAATTGTGTGAACCGAAGTGACATCAAACTTGATACCAGGATCCGGTCCCCCACCAATTTTGATAGGTTCATCTTTCCAGCGTTCACACGCTTAAGTGGTGCATCTTATACACACATCCAAAACGTCGCTAACACAAACTGGATTTAAGCATTTTTAACAGTAATTTTAGAGAAAGCCAAAATGCCAACGGTTCTAGCTTTATGTGCCCTTCGGTTCAGCCGCCCAGTTGCTCTCCCACAAAATCTTGATTTTGCTACGGCGCTGGATACCATGTGGATACAAAACGTGTGTTTTACGGGTGTACACGGAGACTTTCCAACCAGGCTGAAATTTAAGCCCTTCATGTTATATATACTGAAATCTCACGATTAAAATTCCTTGACGTTTCGACTGTGACGGTCATCTTCATTCCACTCTGAAGATGACGACCGCCGAGGTCATCGAAACATTAGTCAACAACACCAACAGTCTTCTCAAGGTTACTCTAACCTAGACGATCAACTTTCACCTACATATAGGACAGTCAGAGCTGTTGCTTTATTGAATCTGTTCTTGGACTGCCAGAGTTCTTTCGTATCAAGCTGATATAGAAAATTGACAATCCAACAAGACTGCTGCAGTCTGTTGGATGACAAAAACAAGGATAAAAAAATCAGGCACTCCGGTCTCATTTCGAGAACAGTACATTTGATAAGCGATAGTGTTTACCCAACACGTGTCTTGACAAACCCCGCTTCGTTGTAGAAATAATAAAAACTGCTGACACTGTTCGGCAAAATACTCTGTTGCGCTAGATCTATCCACTGATTAACTATATTTACGACAAAGAGACTACAGAGATATTTACACTGTAAAAATAACTGGAGATAAACATTTTCATACTAAGATACTTTTTTCATTAGAGAGATACTAGTAGAACAACAAGAGGACGTTCGTCAAGCTCGTTTACTCAGAAAAACGATTTCTAAGCCCTAGACGGGAATCGAACCGCAACCTTCTGATGACCGGTGAGACGCTCTAACCATTGAGCCACTAAAACATCTCTACGTGAGTTGTAGGCGGTGTTGCATTTGGAGGATCGGAGCCTAAAAAGTCTAGCATTGAAGCAGCCTAATGGTTTGCTGAAGTAACAATAGAGAAACTGTTTACTCAAAATAACATTTGTTTTTAATGGTCGACAAAGTTGTCTGGAAGACAACATAATTAGCAAAGGCTCACGGATAAAAAAATCCAGAAGTGTTAAGCAAACAGGAAGAGATACGATAACCTTCCATTTTAACTTCTTTGTACCAGGGTCAAGGGTTGGAAACCTGTACAGACTCATTAAGATTATTGACGTATAGCTTCCGTAGAATGACTGGAAGCAACTATCTTCCTTAGGAAGCCCACAATAAAATAAACACCAAATATTTGAAAAAATGTTCTTCTGAATTTTAGCGTCTGTTATACCATATATTATAGATCGGTTCCGCTATTTCAAAGATGGAAGAAATAATTTAATAATGTCTCGTATTACAAGTGAATATGAAAGGAAAATTTCAAGCTGAGAGGAAGTCTGCACGTAACCCGAGAATTTAGACTGTCCAAATTTAGCATTAAAGAACTAGGATGGAAAGTGTCAATATAGGCATCAGCCAAAGGTTGAATGGAATTAGAATAGCCTTCTCATAGAATACACAGAAACATTACTGGTTTCAACTAATGGCTCCAAATTAATGGTTTTACAACAAAACATATGCTTCACGCAAGAACACATTCTAAACCCAGTTTTTTCTGCTTTGGAACCTGAGTGTTCTGGGTTCCGGACTTGGATGATTCCAATTTCTCATCTGCTGCGGTCTGTCAAAGCTTGTTCGACGTCAAATGAATTGTAGTGTGAGTACACAGAGCATGGTATAGTCTATACGATACTAGGGGCAACCACGGCCGGATCACTTTTTTAAGCACACATTTTCATCCGAAGTTCTTTCCGCGGTTCAAAGGCTTGTGAATACACATGCTCTTAAGGTGGCTCCCGACAGTTTCTGTCATTACAGGATGCAATTATTAGTACGGTCTCCATTTATAAGCATTTCTATCGTTAAAATAGTTGTAAACTCGGTACAATGTGTGTCGACTTGTAGAAGAAGCATGATAAACATGAAATATTTCTCTAATTGTGCAATTTTCGTCCATGTTAAGTGCCATGGTTCTTCCAGGTTCAAACCATTTACTTTATTGTGCAATTTTCGTTTGTTACGATCGTAATAATAGCGTTGGGACATCAGCATATTTTCACAATTATCACATTTAAAACTCATTATCTTCATATTTCTTCCGTAAATTTTTTTGAAAGTTGATATGACGTTAGATACGCCACTAAATAATAAAATATCAAAATATCAGGGCAGGTTATCAAGGTAGATTTTTGGAAATAGGCTTAGTGGATTTAAAAAAATTGTCTGATGAAAAATTTTGAAAATTAGATATGTTGTTGAGCTTACTTTGTTTGTTTTAATTACCAAGTTTAAAAGAAATTCACCGAAGCAAACATCCAAAAATTTTACATTTGTAGTGACGCGGACGGTGCTGCCGTGATAGAATAACGACTCGACAAGATCGTTATCTACGCATGCGTGTGCAGCCATGTTTAGTTACCAGTCTCCGATTAAAAATTACCCTAAGGAGCCCTAAGGTGCGCATCGGCGGCGTTGATTTAGACTGAGATTCCCCTGTGAGAACGCAAACCAACCGGTTTTGGATTGGATTGAATCCATTCGTTTAAGGTGGTCTAAGAAAGGACTGATCAACAGTAAACGAGGTCCGACTGGATTAGGGCTCGAAATGGACATGTTTCCACAATCAGGAATAAGTTTGTTGAAATAAACTACATTCCTTCCTTTCTCTCCTCAATGACGAAGTCAAATATAAAATCTGCAAGTACGCAATTGCGAATTAGCTTAAATGAGAAGCTGTTTTTGTCATTGAAATTGCACTGAAATTGTTTTCACCGGAAAGTTGTTCCACTGGACAACCTTCTAACGGTTCTTTTTCGCCTTGATAAAGAAAAATAAAAACAAGCAATTGCTTTATATGCGCTACATTCATCAGGTTCCTTATTTTAGTAAAAGAAAATAACCAGTCCAAACCGATTATGTGAACACAACTACAGTAGAACCTCTAATAACGGACCACAGCATACACCTCCGTACAACGTATACCTCCATACAACGTACACCGCCATACAACGAAAACCTCCATACAACGTACATCTCCATACAACGTACATCTCCATACAACCTACACCTCTATACAACCTAAACTTTCATACCACAGACACTAAAGTGCATAACGCCATTTTTTACTACTTCTTTCTCCCAAAAAAACCCGTACCGTGAACACCTCCAATCAATGGACACTTTTTTCGACTCCCAATTTCATAAAACCTTAGCAAAACCCCTCCACGCTATGGACACTATTTTTTAAATTCCAAATTCTATTTTATATGATTACTATAGCACAGATTTTCTTTAAAATTAAAAACAACAAAAATTTGCCATGAATAAAACATATGGCAAAATTTTGAGCATAGGTTACTGGGAAACATTTAGATAACGTACTGTTCACACGCAACAAAATCGGTAAAACTGTTAGAAATCATTTAAAAATTAATTAAAATAATTACTTTACAAATAGAAACATGATATTGAGAGCGAAGATTACAAAAATAAAAAGTTATGGGTTAACTGATGTCATTTATCTCTATTTTATTTCATTTCTATTTAATTCTAAAAATAAAATAGATTAAAGTAAAAACAAGATAAAACAACAAGATAAAATAAAATTAACCTTCTTTTAATTCGTATTTATATTTTATTTTATTCTATTTTCACTTTATTAACTTAAAAAATCAAGTCAAAATAAACATAGAAATAAAAATAAAACTTAAATTATAATAAAATAAAAATAGGTTTTTTATTTTTTATTATCTTTCACTCTTATTTTATTTTAGAAAAATAACAAAAATAAAAAATAAAAATAAAGTAGATTAAAAACTAGAATAAATAAGAGTAAAAATTAAACAAAAAAATTGTTTAATTTTATTTATATTTTTAATTTTGTTTTAAAAATTAAATAAATTAAAATCAAAATAACTTAAAAATAAAAATAGAATAAATAAATTAAAGATAAATTTACATTTATTTCAATTCTATTTTGTTCCATTTTATTTCACAAATGATACAAAATGATACAAAATGATACAAAATAACTTTCTGGAAATTGATGGCTCTCACCTATCATCAGGTGGTATACGCATTCAAATCTTTCAGGTTTTCAGGTAATTCTTATTTGTTGGAATGACTACGTTTGTGTTTCTACAACTGAAGTTGCACAATTACCACGAAGAGAAGACAACCCCTTCTGAAAAACCTCTCATACTCATTAGCAATTAATCCTTCATAATTCATAAATCAAAAACCAAGAAAACCAACGCTGTAGAGGAGAGTTTGTAATCGGAGTGAGATTTCACATAAACTTCGCCCAAAATACGAGTTACTTTGAGAATTTTGTTGCACTACATCGAAGTTCGTTTGTACAGCACGACTCGTTGATATTTGAAACTGGAGAAACAACCCTTAATCATTTCTGACCTTTTACTTAAAACACGCTGAAAAAATAAACAACAACTATTTCAGTCAACATATAATTAGAAAAACTTTAAAAGAATATTACATGAGTGTGGTTAAAAATCTTACACGACTTAGGTTATAGGACTTTACAAAACTTTGGTTGTAACAACCTGCAAGAACACGTTATCTTCAAATCTGTTATCTTTATACATGACATCGATGTTCTTGTCATAACAGTTAATCCACTTATTTTTCACGAATATATGTAACAGCTCATTATATTTCTGAGAGATAATTTTGGTCACGTTTACGGGCAATACATCCGTCAAACCTTAACAGCGGACAATCTCAACTTCGCATTCTAAGGTACTAGTCACACAACATTCGTTAGCAACCTTTGACGCTGCTGTATTATTTCTATATCACAACACATGCTTAATTCATGAAGCTGTATACACAGCCCTACCATAGACGGCGATTTCGCTGACTAGTATACAAAAATATATCCAAAAGCCTGAATATGTCTGTCACCGTTGTCGGCATTGCAGCCGGCCTCGTTCCCACAGCTTGTGTTCTTATTTACGCCACACGTGTCTCCCGTTGTTCCAAAGCCGATAAAAGAATCGGGCGAGGAACAGTCGGGCTGGTTGTCCGCGATAGCTCCGATTCGTGATCCAGCGGAACCAATCCGGTTTGCATGTGCGTTGAATCCTTCTCGAAAGCAACCCTGTTGCAACGATGATCCGGGAAGAATTGATTTCCATATTTCTCGGCCCCCTCTAGTTGGCCTAAACTTACCGTCTGCGATAAGGTCGTAAAGAGATTTGGACGGCTCGTCGATGACCAACGTTTTCGTATTCCAAGAACTTGTGCGCATACGTGCGCAAACCTGGGAAAAGCTGGTGCTCCAGTAGGTCGCCAGTTTGGATTCTTTCGAGTCGTAAATCGCGGTACCGTCGTCTGGATTATAGACCTCTTTACTGGTCCACAGAGGCGATGAGTAGAGGAACGTTTTCTATTTGGGAAATATGGATTACTTCGTGAAATGTGTAGATTTTTGGTGGGAAGTATGGATCGTTTCACGAAAAAAAATATTAAAAGTTTTTAACCCCTTGGTGACTGTATCCTTTGTTTTCGAACGTCAGACAACTTTACTCGTGAAGTGGAGAATCTTGAGTCATCAAGGGCTTTAAAACAACGTAGATTATTTCATTGTAGAACTAATTAATTCAATGTGGAATTTTTCATATGTAGCATAGATTGTTGGACGAAAAACATCTTGCAAGGAAAAAAAATTATTTCGTAGAAAGTACACATTATTTCCTTGAAAGTGCAGATTGTTTTCATGAAAAATCTGGGACATTTTCCGAGGACCATATGGATTATTTCAAATGAAACACGATTGTTCGAGGGAGGACAGGACAAATTAAAGGAAATCATCTATTTTCTTTTATCGTCGGAGGATGCAAAAGTATAAATTATTTCTTGGAAAGGAGTAGTGGTAGACAATATGGATTATATCTGCAAAAATAAGGGTAATTTCGTGTAAAATGCGGACTCTTTCTCACGAAATATGCATTACTTAGTAGGAAATATGATTATTTGAAGAACGCATGTGCAATATCATTAAACTCTAGTGTATAACATGTGCAGAGAATTAGAGGCTCATATTCAATGAACATGCGTAAAGACTTTTGCGGCCGGGGATATTTCAATTT
Source organism: Nanipora kamurai (assembly GCA_036872915.1). Classification (NCBI taxonomy): domain Eukaryota; kingdom Metazoa; phylum Cnidaria; class Anthozoa; order Scleralcyonacea; family Helioporidae; genus Nanipora; species Nanipora kamurai. Next base: position 1,404,938 of record JBAHVQ010000166.1, read on the forward strand.
TCGAAATCGTAAAGTTTAAAAAGAAAAAAAATTGGGACGATACGTAAATCTCTGTTCTCTGGACGTTTCAGACGGCCTTTGGTTTATCCACAGACATTTTCGTAACGAATTACTGCAATAAGTCAGAAATAAACTAATTTTCTACCATCTCGTTACCCTAAAGATACTGAAATTACATAATGGTAGTTGATAAACACATATCGCGAATCCCGCAAAAAGCAAGATTTTACCGCACCTTCCTGCGCGAATTCGCGCGGTTCTCGTGCGAAAATCACGCGCATTTGCACAGGAAGATGCAATAAAATCTTGTCGTTTGCGGGATTCGCGATTCGTACATTTTGCGCATGTTTGAATGCCACTTCGGTCACGAGACACGTGTACCATGAACAAAGAAAACTAGCTACAAATGATGAATGTAAGGCCTACTGGCTTTGTCTCGATGTTCGAGAAAATTACAACGTGAAACTTTGGCAGCACTACAGCCCCCCTTGTTACGCCCTGTTTGATATGAAAAAACGCGCGCGATTCTGCTGCATCTGGTGGTTCAATTTAAAACGTGATTAACATAATTGTGGCTTTACGAAAAGTTTATGAGCATAATCTTGAGTATTCTCCAGGAGAATTTTGAGTTTTGTTTCCTCGATTTTTCCGCAGTGTTTTAATCTGAAGAGATTAAGCTTTACTGGTCAAAAGACAAACCGTAATAAAATAACAGTTTAAATTTTAATCCAGGGGAAGACTGAACTAAGATAACCGTCCTCTGAAGCAAAACCAACATCAAATTAGTTTTCAGCAGTAATGTATAGTTTGTTCGACATAATATTCATCAAGAAAAACGCACATTAGAGTTTATACCCATTGACTGAGGCTATCAGCAGCTAGTAAATATTCTCTCCTACCTTCGAGCCGTCTATTTTCATAACCAATGTGGATCCCGCGGGACATCCTTCGACTTCTTCCATGTAACAATAAGCCCTCGTGATCCCGCCTGGTACCCCCGTCACATTTAGATAATAAGCTCCACTTGGCGAAAACCTAATAAAGAAGAGAATTTTTATTGTTTCTGAACTCATTAAGATCTACGTTTTTTTCTCCTCCCCAGCGTTCCCTCTTCATTCTTCCATTCCTTCATCAGTCTCTCTTTCTCTCTACAGATTTTTTGCTACGCTATTGGTTTAATCACCTATCGACTTTTATACAACTAAAATAGATTCTTCGGCTATCTTGTAAAGTAGTGTTTATAACTGAAGAAACTCTGAATTTCAATAAATACCTCTCCCTGTCTCTGTCTCTCTCTCTGAAACTCTAATTGATATAATTCTACTGTAAAAAACGACCCTGCAAAAGTAATCAATGCTTCAGGGCATGTATGCATGGCTTGCATGTAAAGCAGTTATGCAAACTGATGTAATTTCCGTACTAAAATAAAAACTTATCTAAGTCTTAATCTCTCTCTCTATTTATACATCAGTCTGTCGCCCCATCCCTTATTACTCCTTTACGTTCTTCCCAACCCTCAGTTTCATCTCTCTCCTGGTGTCCATGCAACGAAAACTAAGTTTGGCTTTTTTTTTCTAAAAGAAACCCTTAAAATTTTAAAGCAGCCTCTTATACTTTTCTCATATCTTACTTCGTTATCGACATATTAAAATGTATTTCATATGTAAATAATAGGTCACACTAAGTAATGAGTTATTAAAAAATCATACATATCTTTGAAACTATTCTATTAAATCACCAGAAAGTGGGTCTGTATAGTACAACGAGAGAAGTAAACGCATCTTCACAGTTTCATGTAACATTGCATAAGAACTTCAACAGTATTGCTAGTTTTACAACAACACATCATGCAGTGTGACGTACGCAAGGTGTCACTTATATATCAAACAAATTCTAATACCTCAAGAACAAAGTAAGATACGAAATGGTGTCACTTACATATCCAACAAATTCCAATACCTCAAGAACGTAGTAAGATACAAAAAAAAGTGCAAAAGCTGTTCGTTTATTGTTTCAGGAGTTCATTCAGATCTATAAGACAACCTTAATTTTCATTTCATGGACACTTTCACGGTAAAAACTTAAGCCCTTTGATGGATGCACCTGTCTCGTTCAAAAATTTCTTTGCAAGATTTCGCTGGATTGGTTTCCGATCCGAGTGTGTGAATAAGTTCTGAAAAAAAAAGTAAGCCTGAAAATGAGCGATCACTTTGTTCCTCAACTACCATGAAAACTTGGTTCGCAAGTGCCGTGTAGAATATTTTCGAAACAACGTCCAGTGCAACAGACTTACTAGATTTAAGGTATTGCACTTCACTCCTTACTCGGGCAATCTAAAATGAGAAAGCATCCTATGTAGCTTGTGAAACCTCTTCGTGCATATAGCTGGCAAAAAAATTTCCCAAGAAACGGAGAATCTCTTTAATCTGTTAGTAAATGATAATGGTGTCGTATTCCAAAATGACGTTATGAGCAGTAAAAACTTACGTCAAAGTCGATTACGCGTCATTGGCATCTATCCATTGTGATGCGCGTGTACATACTTGTGTGAATGCATGTATTTATGCGTGTTTGTGTGACTGTACGTGACTATGTGTAAGCGTTGACATCTCAATACGTGTGCATTGTTGTATCGTGTGCCTATCTACACTGACCGAAGCTGCAAGCCGAGGGTACAAAGTCGCGTAATTTCGATAGGTAATGGCTCATAATTTTGTCAAAACGCTGAAAAGTGATACATACCTCCTTGGTGTACGAAGAAACCAATGCCTTGAGTTTGGCTTGGAGTGGTTTTACAAAGGCATCAATCTACACAAAATAGTTTACTCACTGAATACACATTCTACCTCGTTACCCTACAAACCTATTACTTCAATCTGCTGAACAACAAATGTCAAGGCGCGTTAAAGCCTGAGAAATTCTCAGTTGCCACTTACCTGGGAACGGTCACACTTCCCTTCATCCCCTTTCTGACCTGGTGCCCCTGGCAGCCCGTTGTCTCCATGTTCACCCTTTCCCCCTGTATCTCCTTTGGTTCCTTTCACACAATGTAATCCACTGTTACCAGGACTTCTGGTTGCTTGGGTGGGAACGACTGGCTCGATCGTCTCATCTTTGACCTGCAGATTATTGTTTACTGTCATTTTCTTGTGAGAAATAACAAAATAAGTAAAGCGAACCAGAGAATTAAAAATAAGTAAAGTTAACCTTTAAGTAAATGACAACCCTCAGCCTACGGATCGGGCTATTATTGAGACCTCGACAAAATATACTTGTACAGAGTTCGTCCCCCTAGATCATGGTAAAATTGAAGACTTTTCCAGGCTTTTTCAAGGTCTATGCGGCTTTTTTAAGGTCCCTGTACGCGGCCTAGTTACCAGGAATAGGGGAGTCCGGCGCGGCCTGCTGAAGATAAGAGTGCGATGGAGCAACGAAACTGCTTCAGGGATGACAAAATGCAACAGTCAAATAGTTTATTTGCCGTCAACCGAGACTAAGGTATCCTGCCAAATCTGCAAACTGAAAATTCAAGGATTTTTTAAAGATCCAAAACAAACCCCCCCGTTTCTTAAGGAATCCCAAGCCTTGACTAAAAATTCCCCAAAATCAAGGAATTTAAGGATTTCCAGGTGGTTACGAACGCTGTTTATAATGTGGACCACTCAAACGGGAAATAACATTTATTCATATTTTTATTCATTGTGAGCTGGCGGAATCATGGGCATTCCTGCAATATGATCGGCTACGGAAGCGGGTAGTTCTTCACAATATCTGACCACGGTCCGAAAGTGTTATTTTGTCGCCGCCATATTGATTTGAATTTGACATTTAAACTTTTTAAAAACGGCTATTTGTTGAGACAATTCTTGCTTAGATTAAAATTAAGATTACCACACCAAAAGCGAACTTTATTATCTAGTTGGGTCAGAAAATCAGAAAATCTACACTATAAACAATAAAATTGTAAACAGAGCAACAAAAAACCACCCAATTTTCTGTGTTTTTTGTTTTATCTTTTAGGAAAAAGTCAAACACCACGCCTCCCAGACGCGACATCTAGATCATTCCTAAATGATTTTATTCACTTCAAGAGGTCGTGTCACTTTGTTTCATCGCCTTCGATGGATGCAGAGCTTATAATCATTTAAACACGAGAATGCAGAGACTCTACCAGCAATTTTGAGGCTGAATAACAGGGCAAGTAAACAGAAACACCCAGGTCTAAAACGCTTAAGGCTCGAGTGCCCCGCTCAGAGATGGATTTGGACTTCGTATTCTTAGTTCTATAATATCTGTTTCAGTTCTAAATGGGTAAATTATAATAATAATAACGTAAAGTTCATGATAATACAAGACACTTTCAATAGAATGTCATCCCTGTATGTCCTACATTTTATAGATGAATCACTGGAGATCTACATAGAAAAATCATGTTTTTTAGTAAAAGAGATTTTTTATGCCATGATCGTGCCTGTGGCACTTAATATATATATATATATATATATATATATATATATCGTATATGTAT
>JBAHVQ010000166.1:1418317-1429031 GCA_036872915.1 Nanipora kamurai
TTTGAGGAGCCGGACCAAACAGAGTTGGCCGAGCGATTATTAAGGTCTTTTTGGTCAATCCATTTACTATTTAGTACTCAATTCTGAGTGGTACGTTGATAGAAGACAAAGAGAGGGCTTGCACATGAACGGCAACTTGTCGTTCGACTATATACCAAAATCTAACACAGCCAAATTGCCGGTGAGGGTAGACCTCTGCATACTCTGCGCCAGCGAGCTTACTGCCTCCAGGAAGGGGTGGGTGGAGGAGCAGAGACTGGGGTCTCTTTTTGGACGCCTGTTTTGTTATTTTGTCAACAATGTTATAACTAACAAAGTCAAACTTGCGCTGATCACTTAATTTTTCTATTGGTCATGGATAAAATTTCGAAAAACAAATGTCGGATCGTATACGATCCGATCCACCGCCTAACGATTAATTAGTTTCTACACTTTCTTCCAACAGATCACAGTGTCTGCTCTTTGTAGAGGTCGTAATGATTCACAGACCTCGAATTTATTCATCGATAGGAGCAAGAACAATGAAATGGTTGGTCAACCGTCCCTTAAAATTCACGTTTACCGAATAGGCAAAAACGTGTTTTTCTTACCTCAACAGATCATGTCTCCATTTTGAGGAAGAGCATATTCGTTGAAAAAGTAGAATTTTTCCAAATATAGCAAGCAAAGCCATTGTCCATCGTTTATCCTTGATAATACTTTGAGCAAATGTAGACATCTATCTCACTTCGTTTTTATCCTCAAGAGTATGAGATGATATCGCACTAGCATGACCAATGTTTTAACTACAAATGACCAGAATGGTCGATACCCAGAAGCAAGAATACCTAGGAGTCCCTTCAGGAGCTGGCATAATCTATTTTGATTTAAGATGTTCAGCTTGATTTTTCCAAATGTTCTGCTTTTCCACAATATTGCCCAAGTTGTATTTTGCCACTTGTCCTTCAGCATCAGACCAAATTTTGCACCAATAGTATGCTACATTTCCCGATTTCGCCTGAATTTTGTCGGGTTTTTTTACGTAATTTGGCACGTGGGACATACTCATCAACTCTAGTACAGACGCCTTGGTCCCCAAGCTCTAAACATTAATAGTTTGTCTGGGAAACGGCGAAATAGTAAGACAGTGATCCAGCCGAACGAACCGTTACTATCTCTCGTGCAGACTCGAGGTCGACTGACACACACTGTCACAAATAATTAACTTTCAAAAACTTTTCCAGATGAACCGCAGCCAATGAATACATGTGCAAGAACTAAATGTCTTATTAGCTAACATTAAACTCCATGCTTTGCTTTATTTTTTTCCGTCTCCCAGAAAGACGATAACATGGTATTCTACAAGGAAAGAATATGGACAAGGTATACCATTCAAGTAACAGTTTAAATTGACATGATTCTCAAATCCCGAGCGCCTTTAAAATGGCAATCAGGCAGATCGAATTATGGGGTTTAGATGAATTCAAGAAATATATTTTTATCTACAGACAGTGAAGAAGTTTGGGAAACAGCCGGAACTTAAGAATGCTTAAACTGACGTTTCGAGCGAAGGCAATTTGTCGGAGTGAAACGTATTTTTATCTATATGCCTTTTTGTACTTTCTTTTCAATAGCCACTCACCTAAATCAGCTCTGGGAAATCCGTGGAGTAATGCGAAACGAAAATTAAATATGAGGAAAATGGTATATAAAAACAAAGCGCATAATCTCTTTGTTGGGCTACGGGATAATTCAAGCAAAGGAGAGCTTATCGAACTGATCAATGTTGCACCTAAAGGTAACAGCTGTATCATAAAATAAATATATTAAATTGTCGTGTTATATCATCTCTTCTTATAGCATCGTGTTCTGAAAGTCCTCGGACTTTTTCCTTGATCCCTCCATGTTTGGTCATGAAAATCCAACTACAGTGAGATACTATAACCTGCCATTTACTGTCGCACATTCGGCAAGCTGTACGGATCTCAAAGTTTGAAAAATTCCTGTCAGTTGACCTTTTATAATTATCATAAATCATAGTTACGGATGAGCGAAATGTTAATTTTTCCCACTTTTACCCATCCATAGGACCTGTTTACTATTACTGCAAAGACCAAATTCTAGGAGAGGGCGGTTATGGAAAAGTGCTAAAGGGATTTGCTATGACGGGAAAGAAAAAGAAACCTGTAAGTTTTTCAGGCAATCAACTTACACCTCTTCAGCATATAAAAAATCAGAAATTTTGTTTTACGGATTGTGTAAACTCATTAGCAATTCAAGAGGAAAATTCAAAAGAAATTAATGTTTAATCAGTGTATGTAAATGTTATACCAGTCACTAAGTAGTTGTATCATGTTGATACAACTACGAGTGACTGGTATCCCACTTACATGCACTAGTGGTTACTTCTATATCTTGTATCAAATTCGCATATCAGTCCTGTCTGGACTCCCAGACACTCTAATTGAGGTTTTTTCGGAGTTAAAGTAACTTCAAAATAATCATTTCAGAAGTATTTTACAACATTCACGTCCGTGTTGCATCGGAAATGCACTCGCCTTCGGCTCTTGTTTGTATATCCGACCTGTAACACCGGATCTCATGTTCAAAATACGACTTAAAATAAACCTCAAGTCTGTGAAGCAAGTCCGATCACCTGATGTAGAAATTTAAATAAAAGGAACTCCACATCAAACAAATCACTCCATATACTGCAGGTCGCCATCAAAACTGGTCAACTAAGAGACGTTGCGGAGTTTTACGAGGTAGGTCACCTTTTGCTTTCTCGATTTTGCTGGTCTTGTGAACAAGACTACAAGTAAGAATAAAACAGAGGAAGAGAAGACAATTGATTGAGAAACGGAGAGGTATAAGATAGGGAATTAGAAGAAAAGCGAGGGAGGGAGATCAAAAGAAGAAGAGCGGAAAGAAATAAGGTTAGAACAGGAGGGAGAAATAGATCCAAAGGTTTCCACTGTACGGAATGCATTTTACAAGGTTTCATCCCATTCTTTCGTTTATTCTTCATAGGAACTTGCTGAGAGATAAAGGCTCTTAATTAGTAAAGTCAAACCCTCTTTGAATGGCAATCTTATCCCAGTTCCTCAATTTTGTTTTGACTTTGTCATCCTTCCTGTTACACCACTTGCAATCCAATAGTTTTACATGTACATATGTGCACGTACGCTGTAATTGTAATTCTGATCTAATAGTCTGATACTGTGAGAAGCTACGACATGTTAGTTCATTCAGTATATTCATTCTATTATTCAATGGCTTGTTTTCGTGTTTGATGCTGGACATTCATATTTGTTTTGAGATTAAGATACTCGCCTGGTTCCTTGTACACCAAGTTCCATTTGGTGATGCATGCAGCGTGATATCTGGTTAGAGTGATTAGGGTATGATCAGAACTTCAGACAAGTATGAGGATCCTTGCAATGGATAAACTGAATCGATTATATAGGATTCTTTCCTTTATGGGGAGCTGACTAGATAAAACTGTGAACGGTTCTTTTCCTTTGTAGGATAAAGAACTCGGGGAAGTACCAAGCGAAGTCTTTATCTTAAAAAATTTACCCAGGCATCCGGCTGCGATCAAATTTTTACATTACGAAAAACTTTCTTCCACAACCTACGCAATAATTATGGAAAGACCTGAAAACTCCAAGGATCTCAATAATCTCCGTGGATATAAATCTTTCCCCTTTTCCGAAATAAAGGCAAAGAAAATAATTCGCGACTTGGCAAGTTTGTTGAAGAAAATGGAGGAAAAGAAGCTAGTCCATCGAGACATAAAACCCCAAAACGTCGTCTACGACCTCGACAAAGATGTCGTGAAACTGGTTGACTTCGGTCTGGCTTGTTATTTTAAAGATGGAAAGCCTTTCCGCAAATTCTCAGGTAATTTTAAGCAATTAATTTCAGTTACAACTTCACTAAAGGCCAGGGTACATGGTGCCACATTGCACGCAGTAAGTTTGTTTCTATAAAAACCTGGCGTGTATTCATAAGTTTTTTTAACAAAAATTGTTGAGGATACCGCTGTCATTTTATTATGAACCAAAGCTTCCGATGAGCACCGTTAACTTTTTAATTTCCAAGAGGCAAATTTAGTTTTGCTCAGTGTATACCGTTAGGGGGAAATTCGTAAACACTAACGCTTAACTGTCAAAATATATATCCTGAAAGATCAGTGAGCTTTCAGTTAACGTTTCACTCCCATTGTCCGATATATCGGACACTTAGAGTAAATGACAGAGCAAAGCAAATATAAGAGAGAAGAGAGAGAAAAATGCTAGTGGCAAGATAGAGATAGAATGAAATTAATAACTCAGATGAAGAAGGATGTTGGCGCTACTCCGAGTGAACGAATTCGTACCGGTAGAACAGAAAAACTCTAGCAGAATAATCAAGTCGAAAACACTGAACATGGTTGTTGTACCAACAATCCTGTGGTAGCTTGTAAGATCTCCAACGATTGACAAGTCCTTTCTTCCGTGTTTGCCCAAATATTCTTGAAATTCTATCCCAATGCTAAAATGCGTTCGTAGGACTAAGAACTACGGTTTTACACGAAATTAAAATTGCTTTCCTTTCTTCCCTGCTGTTTTAGGGACAGAGTCATACATGCCTCCGGAATTTCTAGTTAGCGGAAGCTACGAGGCAGGTAAAGATACTGTGTGGACTCTAGGGATCCTAACGTACTACTTGTTTACTGGTTGCCGACCATACAGAGATGCAACTCAAGCCATATCCGAACCTTATCGGCCACCTACCCATTTAAAGAACTTTTCACCAGGTAGGATTTTTTGAACAGATTACGTGAAATTGCTTGTAACAATTCTATTTCAGAATCATCCTCAGGGTAATATGAAACGATAAATTCACAGGTTAAATGTGAATTTATGATTGTAACAAAGAGACTGAATAATGGTTTCTGGTTCTTTTTTTTCTGCTAAATTGTGCTTATGACCTGTAGGAATTGGGGAGGGGCACATAGTGCAAGCCACTAGTTTGGGTACTATCAAAGTTCTAACAGTACACCACCATGGTTCCAATTTCTAGATTCAAAAGATCTGGTTGAAAGTATGCTTTCAGTAGATCCAAACAAGCGACTAAGTTTGAAACAAGTGATCAAACATCCATGGTAATATGAATTTTTCTGTTATTAGTTTGTCGAATTCCTTAACTCTATTCAGCCCGACTCCAGACATAAGACATTTATCCACCTTATTAATAATTCATAAAGGAAATACAAACGAAAATGAATGTTCCATCAATAATGTAAATTTGGATACAAGGTCATCCTGATTTACATACATCTTTTCCATTCATTTTCTTGACGCAATTGCTTCGCATCCCTAAAATAATTCGTCAACATACCTTCAGATGCATTTGTTGATAAGTAATATAGATAGTTCGCGTTCGAACTGTATGGGATTTGCTGCGGCTCGCCTTGTAAATGCTCACACAGTTCGGCCGCCCATACTGCATGTATTACTTAGTCTTGCTTGCTTTGTTCTGATTTTATTTAGGTTAAGAGGCCAGCGAATGCCCTCTATCCCTCAACTTATTCCTTTCACATTTCTAAAGAAACTCAAAGTACAACTTGAAGTGCATCCTGTATAACCAATATTGACCAGTAATGTTGATATTAATTACCTATTCATAAATAGTATTTTACTGAAACAAATATTCTATAAGTTTTGTCTTAAATTTGCAATGGTCCATTCCATAAGACAACGCCTCTTTTTGTTCTACTTATACTTGCAAGAACTGTTTGTTCAATATGGAACTGTCCATTTATAAAGTCAGTCGAAAAAACAAAGTTTTCGAAAAAACAAAATGAGCTCCTTGCTCATTTTCAGGTCATCACCTTTTTTTTTAAACTGTTAATAGCGTTTTATACCTTGTTATAATATATTCAAGATTAAAATATTTATTCGCGTTTACTTACGTATATACCTCACTAACTAGCATATACTTCTGTCAGAATCATCCTCAGGGCAACAGAAATGTCCAGTAAATATGCGCTCTTGCTCATACTTAGGTTGCACCTCAGGAGTGCCTGCTTTGTCTCATCTTCTTCGACCTTGCGCTTGGTTTAGTTTGATCCACGCTTTACTATGTATACTTGTTTGACCACACTAAAGGTGCGTTCACATCAGGGGACTCGGACTGGACTAGGTGTTGCTCTTAAACATGGCCGTTTTGACGTCACAGGATACCTCTCCATAGCAGATTATTGTTTTGGTTTGCAATTTTATTTAGAAAAAGCGAAAGCGAAGCCCAACGAGGTCAGTCAAACGCTGTATTCCCGCCTAGTGTTTGCTATGCAGTACTAAAAATTCTTAACACTTGTACTTAGGACGACTATATTACCATGGAAACTAGTCCAAATCGAGTCCAACTGCGTTTACACTTGATCGAATCCAACCTCAGTCTATTTTTAGACGACCCGAAACAGATGGACTCAAATCCAGTCTGGTTGCGTTCACACAAGCGGAATCTTGATGCCGCTGATACGAACGCACCTTCAGTTGACATTTTAACAGCTCTTGCGGTGGTTGGCTGTGTACTTTGAAGAAGGCTAGAGAAATGCAGTAAAAGTAAGGGTATACCCCAGAACAGTTTTTAGAATACCTTGTGTCATTTTCACAAAAAAGATACTTAGCTAATACATAATAATACATAATAATTATTTCTTAATACAAGTCCAGTAAAAACTACAGTTCTACAGGATGGAAAAGTATCAAAGAGAAGTTCGTAAATGGTAATTTGACGAAGACTTACACAGATTTAGTTGACAATTATTCACTAATACATTACGAGTATATTTACAAGTGATAAAAGGTAATGTCTGTCACGTAAAAATGATGCGTGAAATAGTAAATCATAAATAAAATATCAGTTCGCTCATTACATTTGATAGTTTCCATGCCCACGAGAAGACGGACGTTTTTGTCCTTAATGTAACAGTTCGGATTTCTTACACAATGCACTGCGCGCGTGCGTTCCGGCAACGTTGCGATAATTAAAAAATTCCATGTTCAGCGACCGCTTCAGGTGCGAGGCACCTTTTCGTGATTCTCGCTTGCATAGTTTTTAATCCATGTTTTGCCGCAATATTAAAACAGTCAGATATGCAATAGATTAAAACCCCAAATAAAAAAGTTAAAAAAAAATAATAATAATAAATAGTAATAATAAAAATAAAGAACGACACCTGCCTTAACCGACATTTCTATTTGATGTGAAACAAAAACAGAAGTAAAACCATAAATAAAAGCTTTTGAGAACGTTCTCGAAAGAAAAGTAGGGAATGCATACTGCAATTTCTTTGCTAGTGGTTTTAAAAAATGTTGGGGAATATGCGATAGGGAACTCGCTTGCAATACTCATCCCAACTCCTGCCATATTTCTGGCGATTATCAGCTTCGTCACGGTAACAGCGGTGCATTAGAAGAACAGTTAAGTATACTGGATAGAAGTATGGAATAGCATGGTTGAAACCTAAAACAAATCACAAAAGAAAACGAAAGCCAGGTGAATATCAGGAGCTGGTGAAGGAAGCCGAGCCTTTTTAATCGTATATGTACAGGAACGAGCTCATATAAATGTAGATGTCATAATTCATTAAAGATCGATAAAAAATGGAATATCATAGAGAGATACAAATAAAAAGGATTTGATTCTGATCTTGAATTCTAAAGCACGTGGCAAGACGATGGTCAAATTGTGGTCAACGTGAAAACTAAAGCCCTGGTCCAAAACATATTACCGACCACAAAAAGAGCACGGTGTCTTCTCAACCACCACATTGCCATTAAGCTTTTCTCAAGCGCTAGACTGTAAAAGACCACATCCAACAAAGTGAGTTTCCGACAGCAAAATACTTTCCACGTAATAGACTTATAGCGCTGAAATCTATTTTTTCGTGAAATTTAATGACACATCTTTCCGAAAGGGCTCCCTGACGGAAAAACACTCAAAATGAGTGGAATATCACATTACCGTATACCACCGCGGAGTCTACTGGATAGTAGACAGGAAAATGCTGATTCCACCGAAAAGCAGATAGCCGGATAACGAATAAAAAATATAACTGAATATAAGATCGCCATATAACGGATACTACGAATTGTAGATTGCCAGATAGCACATACGACCGGATAATTATCGAATAAAACCGGATTGTAGATTGCAAAATAGTAAAAGTACTTGATAAAAAAATAAATAACCATAGCGAACAAATGCGGCTATGGTTCAAAAACACATTTTTTTCGTCCTTCATATTGTGCAAGGGTGAAAACTGAGAACCTGATATCAAATACTGACTCCATCACGCTGATGAATATTTCGTATTTCAAAGCTAGCGATAAAACAAATTTACTTCCCTCCCTCCAATATATTAGATATATACCACGAATTCAAAACCATCCTCAGGGTGGCAATATAACCACCATGATTATCCCAAACTCTGAAGGTCAACTGAAAAATCCAGTTGATTCAAGCGACATTTAAGATCGCTCCTTTGGGTCTCTGAATCGCTGCTCTCGCAGTAGGTCCCTCTGTAAACTGGGAATTACATGCCCGCTTTTGATCATTCAGTTGCACGATTCTCGCGACAACTTGACGATCATCCGTGACGATCAACGGCAAGTAAAATTGAAGATTTTCTTCAGCATCACTTTAGAAGTGAATAAAAAAAACGAAGAAAGTAAAAATAAAAAAACAAAACAGTAAAAAGATACAGTAACTTATCACTCAAACATACCGCAAGTCAACGACCACGCGATTGACATCATAATATCTCCGAGGTAATTTGGATGTCGTACATATCCCCACCAGCCAGAGACCAGCAGACGTTTGCCTGTAACTCCAGTCGACATGGATTCAAGATCTATCCAAAAAACAAAAGTCATCACGTTCTCGTCAAAGCTACAACAAAGATAACCCCATGTGTAGTCAATAGGAAATGCCAAACGACTTTTTCGGACGTGTGAAATTTGTTTCGTCCTATGTGGAACGCGAATGTACAATGAAGAGTGCGAATTTTTCACTGTTTTTCGCAGATAGAAATATCTCACTTTGAATAAAACAAATTACAGCGTGGGACGTGCTTTTGTATTGCATTTCGGCTCTCCTGAGTTTGTACTAGCAATCTCACCAAGGTGCTGTTTACATGAAATCAGAAACGGTTTAAAGGGTTTGTTTGCCGCCAAAAAATATATGAACGAGACTCTGACAATTGATCCAGGCTGACTCACTGAACCAAGAGCTTACTAGGACTATAAAATGCGATCAAAAAAAAAAAATCCAAAAGAAAATCCAAATTGGTTTTGTTAAGCAACAGGAAAAGGGTACTGAAATATTTTTGACCGCGGAAGTATTTTCGTGACCCAAATGATCTCGGTCAGCTGAGTTTCCCGGCTCATATTACCAGCACCCCCCTCAACTGCTGCGCAAATAGCACCACTTGTCATGAAGTAGCTATAATCTACATGTCCTACACTATATATTCTGAAAATCAGTATTTACAGTATTTTATTCAACTGATTGGAACTAATAGACAACATCTTCATTTGCTTTATAATTTGAACTACCTGCAGAAATGTTAAGCACATGTCCGTGTGACCTATTACTAAAACTATATTGTTTGATACCATACCAATTATAGTACACACGAGGAGATTACATAATTACCATATTGCATCTCTCTAAGTCAAATGCTGATTCTCCCACCTGTTTATTACTTCACCCGATATTAGGTGAAATCTAACCTTAATAGTGAATGAAAGAATTAGATGATTAAGTTTTAGCATCTTACGTTCTACGGCAGGATGATCAGGGTTTTGTCGAAACAGATCTTTCTGCAAATTTGAAACGCGAAAGATAATGAAACCAGCTCCTGAAAGAAAAAAATACGGTAAATAGATTATTTCAACAGCGTAGACAAGTTTTGTTACACTCTGTTATATAAGGGTAGTGTATTCTTATATGAGAACCAGGTTGAGTTTGATCCAAGATTGAAATCACAAGCCATTTTTTCGTTGCCCACAAGGACACCAGTAAGGTGATGGCAGTTGCTCGAACTAAATTTCAGGTTGCCCTGGTACGTCGGGCAGGCGGATTTTGTGAGCCCTGCTGATAAGGACATAATATTTTCTTTCTGTGCAAGAGGCAGGTACATCACGGGTTGACCTAAAACATTCTCGTCCCGGGAAGAAACAGGAAATTACTCTCAATCCCACATTCAACATGGTTTTCTTCTTAATAAGCTTATCTAATAACTGAGTTACTTTCTCTAGAGAGCTCCAGCGAGGACCACTCCTCGTGGATGCAGGAATGCTCGAGTTTAGTCTCTCAGTTGGGCCATTTGAATGTTAATTATCATTAAATAAACAATTTCCATCTCCTGAATGCTAGCAAATAGATCATCTTACATGCCATATTATTTATAGGTGTCATTGTAATGTTATATACTGTCACTCCGATGATATTGCGTGTAGCAACGAAACGTTAGGTATTAGGCCCCGTTCAAACGAGGCCAACATGTTGGCCTCGTTGAACACTATGTTGGGTAATTAGTCATATTCAAAGTGCTACTCTGGTTTCGTGGCCAGCAAAAGGTACATGCAATTCGCCCAAAAACTTTTCTAGTTAAAAACTAAAAACAATAACACTGGAATAGGGTCACCGGATATCTCCCCAAGAAGGATATGGGGTCACC
>JBAHVQ010000166.1:1434571-1453646 GCA_036872915.1 Nanipora kamurai
TTCTCAAGACTACACTAACCTGGACGATCAACTTCCACAAACATGTCACGATTCTCCCAGGTTCAAACCATTTACTTCATATGTTTTTTTCATACCATTTCATAGTAGTGGTGTACCAATACTACCGGTCATTACAGCGATAAGAAACATATTAAACAAAAAAAAAGTAACTTTTCAACCAGAAGGTCCGAACTAAGAGGCATACACTGATTAATAGGCAAGCCAAAAAGTACTGTGGTACTATGTGGCTGTTTGGACTAATTCTATTAAATTTTGCACAATTAGAAAAATTAGAAAACTTCACTTTCCACAAACTTTTTTATGCGCAAAGCGCTGCTGTTAGAGATGAAAATAACACCGCTTTCTGCATCTTACCATTTTTAATTCTTGCAATTGATTAGAACTTACAGCGTCACCGCTCGATGTCCTGAAAGAAGAAGAGTTTGAAATTTGAACACCAACAACTCAACCAATTGACTTACAAACGCACGGAAGAAGAAACGTACAACTGAACGAATGATAGAACAAAAGAATGACCGAACCAATGCACGAATGAACGAACGACCGAACGAAAAAACGTACGAAGAAAGGACCAATAAACGAACCAATGAAGATACAAATGAACCAACGAACAATTGAACGAACGAACGTGACTACTTTTTCCATAACTCACGAAAAAAGTATCACATAGCATCAAATGTAAACAACATCTACTACTCCAAAGACGACAATAACAGTAACCATTAGCTAAATCACAGGGTACTACCAATCCAGAGCAACCATCGCCGCTACTATCAACATACCAACAGGAAAAATAACTATCACAACACCAATCATTACTATTCGTCACAAAAGATCACCACAGTGACTACGATTACAC
Source organism: Nanipora kamurai (assembly GCA_036872915.1). Classification (NCBI taxonomy): domain Eukaryota; kingdom Metazoa; phylum Cnidaria; class Anthozoa; order Scleralcyonacea; family Helioporidae; genus Nanipora; species Nanipora kamurai. The sequence continues at coordinate 1,435,452 of JBAHVQ010000166.1, forward strand.
AGATCATTGTAATCATACCAAATTAAAATCTACACAACAACGGTAACTCCGAAAATCGAAATTTAGTCATCATGATGACTAAAGCCTAGTCGAAACATCGAATAAATTAAATTAAATATGTTATCGATTTTCGGAGTTACCGTTGTTGTGTATTTTATTAAAATCTCATGTTAGCACTAATGTTCAAGTGTTATAACTCTAAGTATCTTCCGTTTACCTTTCCTGTCTTGAGGTCGATGATTTTCCGGGTGATGAATTCATAAGAGGAGATGAAGCAACATGGTTGGTCTTCGGCACTGGCATTTTGTTTGCTGTAAAGTATCGTCATCTTTTGTTACTTAAGTTGATTAAAACCACAATAAATAAATGAGAAGGTCGAAAAGTGAAACGAACTTATCATTTTTGAAAATCGGAACTTTCAAAAGATCACTAAGGGCCTGTTCACATGGTCCCGGTAAGCGAGCTGGCCCGCTAAGCGGGGAGATTACCTTCTCGTGTTCATATGGCATTTTCTATCTCGCCTACCCGGATGAAATTGGACTCGTATTCATGTACACGTAATAATTTAATATCTTGAGAATGGCGAAAATATTGATCGATTTGACTGATCGAGAGCCGATTTTCGATCGTTAGGACGTGTGACGGAAAATCTTACTGTTCAGTGTATGAAATAATTTAATAATCAACGTTTTTATGCATTTACATCACAAAACATCTCATCCCGTATAATAACTTACCTGTAGGCAATCTTTCTGCCCTCGTATCGACTTGATTCCGAGGAGCAGCATCCTCACTTCCTCCTTCTTTCGCTTTTCTGAGTAAAAGGATAAGACAAAGAATCAGAGAATGAAGCGTCTTTATGTTTACTGGATAACCCGATCAGCTGGACAATTCTCCCTGGAGGTCCAGTAAGGGCCACCCCTTATGGATCCATTGTTACTACAGGAATGAAACCGGAGAATCCGGAAAAAAACCTGCGTTGTTTGGTAGAGTCAAACTGGCAACATTCTTCTCACATCTGCCCAAGGTGACTTTAATCAGACAACAGTCCAGATCCAGAATCAAATCCTAGTTACAGAGGTGAGACACAAGTGCACTCCCACTGTGCTGCGGACACCTCAATAAGCTAGTTGTTTTTGGACTAAAAATTATCAAGTTTACAACTTTTGGTGGGCCCAAGTTTGTTCGGTCAATACGGGCATGTGTTTTAGTATAAACTAGTTTGCTGTCAACAGCAACACTCAGCAAGATTAGTTTACAATCTGAATTTATGCCGCATCACTTTATGTTATTTAAATTATTTCACTATCTTAATTTATCTGGTTGTTTTGAACTAATTAATAGTTAGTCTTACAACCGTTTTCAGGGGCAGACGATTTGGGATAGAATAGTTTTGCTGTCAATAGCGTCACTAGTGGTAAAATTATTTTACTATTTCAATTTATCGATGCCAGAAATGAAAAGTCAACTTTGGTAACTAATAAAACTTCAGCGTTATATCCCCAAAAAAGTGAACCACCGGACATTTTTCGAAACCCCTAAATGTCATAGTTATTTACTATATATTCCATTTCACGCAACGTGCACGTTTTGCTCGTCATCTCTTGTAAATTTAGGCGTCATTTGCTAAATTTCGGCGATTTATCAGGTTTCAAAAATTCATCAAAACTCCAGTTTTAAAGGTGAAAGGGTTTCAAGTCGAGATAGTCTGTGATTAAAGAAATCCGAGATCCAGACAGTCGTAAAGTCGTATGGGATACAACGAAACCACTTTCAAATCTTGAGAGCGACAATTTCGTGACAATCTTGTTCGTGATAATCCATAGAAAATAACTGTTTCTAAGTATCAGATTCAAAAGTGATAGCTTTCAGCTCGCGATGTAATATATCATACATGAGGAGTATGTCATCAGGATATCCAAACACCGAGAAGTAAGTTGATAACCGAGGCGACAGCCGAGGTTTTTCACAAACATTGAGGTGTCTGGATGTCTGATAAAACACGACTTTCGAGTGCTTATGCGAGGAGAAAATCGAGGTAAAGGCTGGCTTTAAATTATTTCACTATCTTGATTTATCTAGTTGTTTTGAACTAATTAATAGTTAGTCTTACAACCGTTTTCAGGGGCAGACAATTTGGTGTAGAATAGTTTTGCTGTCAATATCGTCACTTGGTAAAATTATTTTACTATTTCAATTTATCCAACGCTAGACTTGCCACAATTCCTTTCCAGTCTCTTTTTCGCAGTTCGCTTCTCCCCTAGGAAGGACTTGTCCCACTTGCCACAAGCCAAATTTACCGGGGTGGTATTTGGACCGGGGTGTAATTGGGGGGTGTCATCAATCTCGCCAATAACAAGCACATATTCAAATGACCTTATTGTGCTGATATGACGTATGCAAGACTTCTTAGCTCGCAGCTCGTCTCGCGGCTTCGCCTCTAGTTCCCCGACAGTGGGGACATAAGAAAAGGTCGACTTGAGGCAAGTCTGATGCCACCCATGTCTCGGGTAGTGATTTCCTTTGTGTTTTTCTTGTGAATTATTGATGAATTTCAGATGGACGCATGTACACACACGCGCACATATGCACACACCAACCTTGCCGCTAGTTTCCGCTGCATTTCAGCCATCATGTCACCACCGAAAGGTCCACTCGATCCACCGCTGGGTTTTGGTTCGGGTTTGGATTCCTAAGTTATGAGATAAAACAATGATTTTAAAAAAAAAGGGTCAGTGTGGTAATAAACGAACGTGATAGAACGTTGTAATCATGCCTAACTATAATCATCACATAATCATCATTATCGACACTTGTTAAGATCTTACCGCTTTCTTTAGTTTTGCTGCGGCTATCTGAGCTGCGAGACCACCACCGCCGCCACCGCCACCTCCTCCACCAGCGGACGGTGGGGGTGGAGGAGGAGGAGGCGCAGGAACTCCACCACCGCCACTTGGTGGAGCAGGAGGCGCAGCTGGGACTGCTGGGGCCGCGGGCGGTGCTGGAGGTGTTGGTGCCGCTGGAGGTTGGGGAACAGAAGGAGCTGCTGGAGGTTTGGGAACAGAAGGAGCTGCTGGAGGTTTGGGAACAGAAGGAGCTGCGGGTGCCACCGGAGCAGCTAAGAGAAAATAAGAAACAAATACCAACGTTAAAACCCTGGTACAAGGATGAATAACGCTCATACACGTTATTTTATAGGCTAACGTAACAATAGTATTAAAGTATATGCTTTGAACCTGGAAGAATCGGTGGATGTTTGTGGAAGTTTATCGTCCAGGGTAGCGTAGTCTTGAGAAAAACTGCTGGTGGAAATGACTGACGTTTCGACGGCCTCAGCTGTGGTTATCTTCAGAGTCAATCACTTCCAGCAACAGCCTTTTGGGAGATTACACTAACCTGAACGATCAACTTCCACAAATATATAACCATACTATTGGTGGAAGTTTGGTTGGGGTCAGGGTTACGACTGGGATTAGGTGCACTGATCGGTTGTTGAAAGTTGACAGTGGTTATGTTATTGATTGCATAGGCATGTTTAGTTAAATGTACGCTTTAAGTTTGGTTCTTCCCTTTAATGTTGAAGGAACTATTACATGTAAACGTTGTTGATATTGGTTTAAGTTATTTTCGTTTTATGGCAAGGAAAACGTGCATCCAAAATAGTACTCGGGGTTGTGAAGCCTACGGCAACCACTTTCCCACCCAACCCCTATAGTATTTATAATAAAACGTAGACGCAGCGTGCTACAAGCATTTTTGCCTTTAAGTGTTAAATTTCGTATTTTGGAGCTCGCATTTCAGTCCTTAGGAGTGGATTTTGTTCACTTCATTACCATTGACAGAACGACGCGTTTATGCAGCACATGATGAACTGATTGCGATCGCTACAACATTTTCTCCTTTCCGCACATACCTGGTGTTATTGTAACTGATGAACTTACTGTTTTTGGTCTCTAAAAAACAGAAGAAGATCATCGTCAATAAACAGAACAGGTCGTAGAATGCAGTTTGCGTTGACGTAAAGAAAGAACAAGATTTTAAACAGCTACATGTTTACATGCAGAAAGGCTTTTTCATTCCTTCAGTAAAACGTAATGTGGTCAGCTTATAGTTGTTATGCAATAAATGTTGTCTACAGCACATCTTGTTCTTGCATTTTTCCCTCATAATTCCGTTAACGTTGTTCAATCTACCTCTGAAGACACATCAAGAATTCACGAGGAAACAATTCGATGAATGTGACGAGCCTTAATATGTGATAAAGGCACTCTTGATCGGTTCCTCAATAACTTCTGGCTAAGGTTCGTGTTGCTTATACAACATTCATTTTTCAAACCCTTTAAAGCACAACTAAAATCAAACAAAAGGTGCGTATTCTTGAAGTTCGACCGCCACTAAATTGACGAAAAACTAAACAGACTAAGGGATGTACTTTGAACATTATCCCATTTATATGATTACAGTTTGTAGAAAAACCGGAATTTGATCGGAGGTTGTTGTATGGTCTTGACAGCTAAGGAAGACTGTGACTGGCGACTGACGTGCGGACGGCTTCAAGCGGTGGTCATCTTTAGATTTGAGTGCCAAATGTTCTTTACAAATGTCAGGCGAACCTTCCCTTCTAGTCTCGGAACTTGACACACATCAGAAGCCCTCGAGACGCCTATCACCAAGAACAGTCCATCTCAAATCTACGACAACTTTCATGAACAACTTCGTTCTTTAGCCAGAGATTGACCAGGCGGGAATCTCAATTTTAATTGAAATATTAAAGCCCAGCATAGAATGCGAAACAATGGCATGATATTAAGAGTTTAATAGAATCTTACGATTCGCTGTTTACATCACCTCATAACACATGTAAATATGCACTGCAGCTTCGGTAACCTTAATTATTCTCTCTGAAGATGTTGTGATGTAAACAACGAAACGTAAGATTCTATTAAACTCTTAATATCATGCCATTGTTTCGCATTCTACGCTGGGCTTTGATATTCCTATTAAAACTTCGTAGTTCTTCTGACCTCATTGTTAACTGGCTCTTGTGAAGGTCTTCTGTGATCGTGGTTGACGGTACTTTCTGTGGTATGGGATCGGGCGGACGTTTCGTCTCCAGTACCTTGAGATTCGCTGTTCTGAGAAACATAACGATTTTGCCAATTTTTCGGAGTTTGTGGTACATACTGCTGTGTGTGCGTAGTCCTTTGAGAAACTTAGACAAGAAAAAAAAAACATATTAAAATCTCTTGTAAGCATAAAAGGCAGGCCAAACGAGTAAACATGACCTACGCTGGGTGTCTAATCGCCGTGACCTTAGTTATGCTGTTCTGTTTTAGAACAGTGCGTGCAGTGTTGCAACAATTACTAAATATCATGGACGAGGATGAAATTTTAAGGCAGCAGTCAACATTAGGGTTAGAGCCGTAGTACGTTGTTAAAATTGTAAAGAGCGCGGGTTTGTAACAATGTATAAATATTTATTAACAATAACATGAAGCCTTTACAACAGGGACATATCCGTTAAGACTAAAAATGACGACTACTTAAGTCTGTTTATCTACGCTAGTGGATAAGCTAGCATTGTAACGACAACATTGGCACTCGTCACATTCAAACTGTTCAAACGCTTAAAACACTGTTATAACAAAACCATCTGCAACAGGTGAATTGACATAAGAATCGTCACAATCCATTGCAACAACCTTGCCAGCAATCCGTCACATACCTGTCACAACAAACAGGAGGGGACGCTTAATGGTGCATTCCTCTACAAACTGGGGTAAGCCAAGGACTTAGAAAAACTCCGAAGTCGATAATGGGACTTAAACCTGTAACCGTCTGAATGCCAGCCAGATCGACGCTCTAACCAGTGAGTCACTAGAACTCATATGGCAGAGCAAGATTACTTATGGTATTTAAACCCGGGACGAGCCAACGAACAATAACTTGTTGGATTGCAAGTCTACAGGAATCCGTTAGGTTTAAGTCAGTGTTAGTTGTTAGGTTTTTCAGAGTCTTTGCCTTATCACAGTTTGTATAGCAAGACACAACAAAACCTTTAATAGTTTCAAACTGCAATTTCTAAAAAACAAGATAAAAAAACAATCGAAGGAAGCTACGCGAGCCCATTCTGATGTCAGCTTGTCATGACAATCCGTTACCAGGTTGCTCAGGGTTACTATGGCTTGTGCGATTTTTGCTGCTCGGGAACCATGGATTTCCAAAAATAGTGAGGGAACTCAACCATCCTTGTAATACCGGTAGCGTTTGCACTGTACAGGTTGGACTATCGCATTACATAAATTTTAAACGTGCAGAGGGCAGACAGTGCATGGTGCGTTATCCGCCGCCACGTTGCGTCGGAAAGGTTTAATAATTGTCAATCTTGTCCAGAGTGGCAAATATCGCATCTTAACGTAATGTATTCACCATCGGACGTATAAAACTCAGTTTTAATCATAGTTCGATTATTTAACAATTTAAGATAGTTAAGACAAAATATTCTGACCGTGATGTACTATTAGTCAATGCATATTTATGGACAGTCAGACATTTCAAATAAACGACAAATTTTTTAATGCTAAACATGTTTCGGCATACTTACGCCATCTTCAGTACAGTGGAAGAGATCTAGTTATTATATACAGTTGGATATATAGTCATTAGATGTCATGTGATATTAGATTAGATTACAATAAGAAGGCGGAAATCATTTACATGCTAAAAACGGTGTTAAGATGGTGTATCTGTTTATTAAGGTCTGGTTTGAGTTTCTTACTGTAAAGTGCTTCTTTGAGTTTTAATGGAAAAGAAGAGTGAGCAGTGTCTAGGACACGAAAGCATGATGGTGCAAAGTTAGATTTGCATGGAGGAGAAGCGAGGAAGATGTTTACCATTAAAAAATTCGTCGTTTATTTGAAATGTCTGACTGCCATTGTGCTATTACGAAACTACGGACATATTTATGGACATTGAACAATATGCTGATGTCGCTTGCGGAAGACAACATGCTTATTTACATCACCGAGCTATCATATTACCTAACGAACTACTAAACCATAGTAACTGACCAAGGAGAAGAAGGGAAATTCAGTCCGGCAAAAAGACACAAAGCTTTGTTTCACAACAAAGAATCTAGTACCCGACTTTAAACAAATGCAAGTAAAATTTACTACTCAAAGCAAGGAACGATTTTGATAAATAGCTTTCTGCATGAGAAAGAACTGACCGGGACTTTGTAACTGCCGTGATGCCTAATGACATATTTTTTTCCAGGACGTAAAAAGAAACTTCAATTGTCTCAACAGCGTTGTACCCTAAAAAGATTGGTAAATGAAACCTTATCTAAATATCTAAGGATCATCCTACACATTTCCACACACACACAACGACACGGTGAAATATTGATTACGTTTTGTTCCTGTAGTGAAATACGTTCTTCAACCCGTCCACACAAGGCGTTAGGCATACAATTTACACGTCTTCTTGACGGCGTTGGCATTTGGAAAGCAGATAGCTTTCCGCTGAATTAAACCAATAACGTAAACCGACCATGTAGAATTGCTCAGAAACGAGAAGAGAAGATAAAGAACTTCCTAAGTTTATTAGTGCAAATTATAAATTACTTTTTCTAACCTCGTCACAGTTTTCTCAAACACTCTGATTCTACGACATTCGAAATTATGATTACGATGCGCTCATCTTGTTTCAGTCCGGCAAGCATTCCAACCGAGTAATCGCAAAATTTTAAGATCACTATTCCAGACAAAACAATCAAAGCAAACGAGTCTTCGCTACTTCACAGTACTTACAATTTTTCCTGGGAGAACCAGTGCTTACACGAGAAATATATACAGACGAACTCATCTTGCTGAACGATTACTGAGAAATTATATAGGGAACAACGTATACAAAAGCATGCATAAGGTCTACAGCACGAACGTTGATAACTACATTACACATATTAAAATTAGAGTAAAGACTCCTCGTAATTTGCGGTATCTTATAATAACTGAGAACTGAGTTTGAAGCCCGTACTTAGACAGGGCACTGAGAGAAATTACTATATAAGGAATACAAACGTAAGCTGAAAATATGAGTTGGTGATATTAACAATTCACAGGTGGACAAGTTTCTGTCTTGATTTTCTTCGTCGCACCAGACACTCAGACGGTTCTACGGAGTAACACTCAGTGAACTTGTAAGGAAGGATCAATGGTGAGGTGGGAAAGTAGTACAATTTAGACAAACTGGCTGAACAAGCACTGAAGATCATACACGAAATTTAGTCCTTAGGCCAAAGAATGAGCCTGTAAAAAGGTTACCATGTATGACGATGAAATTCGAGAAGACGAACGATCTAGAAAATCGCTTATCTTGGCATGACCACTGTGATATGGCATGTTTTTAACTCAGTGTCAGTTATCAAGTAAATATTGAGATATCGCGCTGACCTGTAAGCCGGAACAGGTTTTCATCGAAAGACCGTTATTGAATGTTCACGGTTGTCCCTTTCGTCCTTTGCCGTTATTTATTTTAAAAGCGAATGCAATCCATGAATTCTCTTTGGGTCAGTGGCTACAATTTGAGCATTTATAACTAGTGCACATTGCTCCAGCCCATAAATAAGCCTAACTAAAGTATGACGGCCAATCGCTGCCACAGTGGAAACACCCAGGAGCAGCCCGACCGAGTTAGGGTATATTTAGCCACTAAAAATTATACGAAGATGCTCCCTTTTCAGAATGGAAAAACAACGAACATCAAAAACGCGCAATTATTTACATTAAAAGTCCGCCTTTGTCAGGGGCACGTGTATCATTTAATGTCCACGAATCTGAAGGAACTTTTGCACCATTGTGCTTCGGTATGATAATCTATTCCGCTTATTCTGAAATATCCGAAACACGAACTGGGATAATCGGATTGACGACATCAGATTACTCATAAAATTGTCCCACATCCTGTGCGGGTAAGAAGTGAATAAAATTGTATTGCTCGGGGAAATAGCAGTCAATACAATAACAGATACTTTCATGATATAAATAGACAAATCTCTGAAGACGTTGTTAAGTTAATAACAAAACGTCAGATTAAACTTTATTTTTCATTTATGGCAATTCTTCGTGTGTTACGCTGGGAGCCAAAGAAGTATAAGAAAAAAAACGGACGTCCGTAATGATCTCCGTTGACGTACGAAGTCGAGCACACAAGATGCAACATGACACGTAAGGTTGCAGCAATTACTAATTGCATATCATTTTTACTTCAGATGTTGAACTAGCAGTTTCAGATTACATACGGGACTGTGGAGCAATATTCCACGTTTGGGGGTTTTTCAAGAGCATTCTGATCCCAACCAAAAACACCATTAAAGTTATTATGTCATTTTTGTGGTTATACCACAATGATAAGTATTCCGGTATTTACATTTATTTGGAAAAAAGGGGAACTGGTGCACCCTTTCCCCCCACTTTACACCGTTCCAGTACATCGCTACATTTTGTTCAGTTGAGTAAAGTGACAAGGTGGAAAGTGTAAAGTTGTCGTAGGTTTGGGCATTCTTGAGATATCTCAGTTCTAATTTTTTGGTAGTTCTACAGTTTTCACTTTTGGATTCGCAGATTGCCTTCTTTTTTGTGATAGTTCTTAACTCAAATAAATCCTCAAACATTTTAACCCATGCAGGAAATTCTAAACTGGATCAATGCACTGGACAGGTACATCCAAGATTACCCAGGATGAAAATGAGAACCTAAGCAATACAGACAGAATACAATCACTAGAGTCCTTATTTCATGAACTGAACTGGCCCAGTAGTTCGGCTAGCTCACTAACGGGCTAGCTGCCAAACAGTGCAAACCACTGTAATGAATACAATGCAATTACATGTCAATGACCCAGTTCGTTTCCCAAGGAAGCTTGCTTCAAGCCAACCAGGCCAGCCCAGCAAGCAAGTCAGCTCACCTTATGTAATAACCATGGAAACAGGCCTGCCTGGCAAACGTGATGACATTTCTCTCACTAAGCATGCAAACAACCATGGGAAAATAAACTTCAAAAGTCACTTGATTGATAAGCCAGCCAGGCAAGTGAGCCAGCTCATGTCGTGTAATATTTGGCAGATGATTTTCTCAGCTAAGGAACCACCTTGGATACCAGGCTAGCTCCCCATGTAATCAGGGCCTAGGGCAACATTCATTACAATCATTTTAAGCTAGCATTTTACCAATAAAAGGTTGATTCAATGATGTGTGATATCTTCAACGTTGGCTCATTAAATTTCATTTGCCCGTACGGCAAGTGTCAAACAATTTTTTTTTCACCAGAAGCTAAGACTGTTTTAGGTCATAGTGTGGGGAGTTATCGGGTACATACAAAACAAATTCACAATTATCCTACGCCACTGAAGTCAACTGAAAAAGTTCTACACTCATATGTAATATTTAAAAACCAAGTACAAGTGCTTTATGAAATAAAAAACATGTTTACAGCTGAGTGTTTTAGATCTGATAAAGCATGATCTATGATTTTTTTAAATGACTTCTAAAACAAACCCTCTTGAATGCATTATGCTCATGATTTTACTTTCTATTTGCTTTGTGAATTATTAATGACTTTTAAGAGTTTAACTATATATGTGCCAGTGGTTACCAGTACTTAGTTTTCCTTTTTCTCTACTTTAAAAGAATCTCTTACCTGAGTTCAAATCTCCCAAAGCAGAATCAATGGCACTCTTGAACTGTTCTGCATCATCTTTACTATGAAAATTTAGACCATACACCTGCCTTTGATCCCTCCACTGATGAAACGTTACAGTGGCAGCATTATATTTCATGTTTCGGATGATAGAGCAATTAATTACAACCTGAGAATTAAAAATCTGAAATTAAAACACTGTGTTGCATAGCCTGAATGGCTTCTTTCCTGGTCTTCTCATTTTTTGTAGTTGCTTTCACAACAATGGAATTAGAATTTCATTATAATAATATTTGTATCAAGAGTATGCCTTGTTTGATTGAGGCATACACCCGTGACCAATATGTTTGTCATAAATGACTGATGACAGCACATTTCTGTCAGTCCAATATTTAGAGTTTTTAAACCTAAATTCTTGGTGGGCAGTTGTCATATTTCTGTTTTGACATATCACTTATTTCAAGTTTTTCACTTGTCCAAGCTAAACTGTCTTTCCCAAAAACATGGTTCTCTGAGTTCTGTATTAATAGACTATAAAACATCTTTCTGTTTGTAAACACTTGATAATACTTACTATTGCAGGATCAGTCATGCTTCGACCCACTATCCTGTATGTACTGTTTCCTTCATGATGATAAACTTGTACATAGGACATTCCTCTGATTCCTTCTGCAGGTTCCCAAGTTTTCTTTTCATTATTATATAGCATAACTGATGCCCTTGATTTTACAACTGATACTTCACTATAAAAATCAAATAACCACAATTATTATAGTGTTGCCTGGTATTATCATTATTAGATTTATATTTCAGTAAGGTAAAGCAGCATTTTGCAAAGATTTTGTTTTCTCATCTGAATGAACATGGAAAAGTACATCCAAATTTTGATAAAAATGGTTCCAAAATTCTAGAAGTTGAATTGAGCAGAGTGATTCACAAGACAATAGCTAGCTCCAGTGAATATTTCGTCTGTCATGAAAATATCATATTCAGAGGATTCCTGGGGTTTGCTCCTTTGGAAATTTTTGAAGCTGATAAAAAGCATTTTTAGGATTTCCTAATTAGACAACTGTACTGACATTTGCAATACTTTCTGCATAGGCACATATTGGCAAGCAAGACGGCTGCATTCACTAAGCAAAGGTAGCAATTCTCTGAACAGGATGAAGTGACTGCCTGCCAGCCCTCCTAAATCCACTTAATTTAACTTAAGCATGTTGAAATCCATACCTAATCCATATTAATATTTACCCCACAGGGGCATTCAGTGTTTCAGTTCTATTTCAAAATCATCCTCAGGTTGACAAGAATATAATATTTAACCTATTAAGGGGCAACGGTGCACTTTAGTATTTTACTCTGGCTAACAACAGATGATTTTACTCATAACAGGGATGAGCTCTGGGCATTAACGATTATCTCACAAATTTGCATTAAGTTATAGCAATACCAGTAATTTGTCTTTCACTTAAAATTGACCAAATTCAAACATAGTTTGAAATTGACTTGATAGCTCAACTAGTAGAGCAGCAGTCTGGTTACCAAAGGCCATGTTTTTTGCAGGGGGGTTCTTAGTGTTGCACAGCCAAGAAATTTCCTTATTCTATTGGTCCAAGGATGATTTTAGGTTTGGTACTTCCTGCATTTCAAGGACACAATTGAGCAATGTTAATTAGATTACTTTCACTTTACAATTAAGTAAAAGTAAAAATAAAAATGGCAAACTTGAAAAAGAAAGTAAAAGTAAAAGTAAATCTACTTGGTAAAAAAAATGATTCTGCAAAAACTAGAGGTATTTTCCCAAAATACTTGAAGAAAAAGCAAAAACTGAATAAAGTGTAATTGTAGCAGGGATGTCCAAGTTTAATTTCATTTTAGCATGGAAAAAAATCTAGGGAATATCAGAGGTCATGCTTCTGCAACAAATTTTTAAAAGGAGTCTTCCAGAGATTTGTCTGTTTTAACAACTAAAAACAAAATCATATAAATATCCACATACATGTAATATTTTACTGATACTGGATGTTTCTTTCATGCTTTGTACTTTTGAAAGTGAATTACATGCAAAGTGGAAGAGCTTTAACCGAGCTCCACACAACCAGGTCATTCCTGTGAAGGATTGTAAGATTCGTAGCCTTAAATGTGGCTATACAGGTTACTCCCAGGCTGAAAACTGGGTAAGCTTTGGCCTTGACACAAGGCTTTGCATTTTTGCTTTGGAAATAAACATACATGGTGAGCCACAGTTCTTGTAATAAGTTAATTGCAAACACTAAGCCATGTAAAATGAACAATAGTTACAAAATACATTTTTTAGTCAATGAAAAATTCTTCTATGAGTAAAAGAAAGTAAATCAAGTTTCACAGTAATGTTTTCAAGTAAATTTGTTAGAACTTAACTTACTAAAGGACAAGGGCACACTCTAGTATTGTACAATCAATGTACTGTGCAAAAATTGTCCTTAATCATTAAATGGTTGAATTTTTGAATTCCCACATTTTTATAAGTTTGGTCTTAAGGTTTAACAAGGGCAGTCTAGGTGTATCCTGTCTGAGCTTCATATATTAACCTTGGAATAATAACTATATATTAATTTTTAACAAACCATTAAAAGCTACAAGGTATCAAGTACCCTTTTTAAAATCTTTTTGTCTTTTCATGCTTAACCCTGAAGCTTGGGAATATTTTAGCAGTCCATCCAAATTGGCCCATTTTGTCTGCTATCCAGCACAGTTTCTTTAGATCAGTTACTTTGAGAACAGCTTTCACAAGGAACAGAACCAGATTCTTTAGTGAATATGTAATTAGCAGTTGTGTACAGCCCTTGTTTGGTTAAAACTTTGCAAAGGCTCAGCTCCAGCAACCCTTTGTTCTCCCTTTATGGGGGTTCAATAGTCTTGCAGGTAAAAACCAATGGGAAATAATATTTGTATGCCAAAACATAGAAACATAACAATGACAGCCAGAGCTAGGTAAATTTATAACACATCATACCACTAAAGAAAGGTGTGCTTGAAGTACATAGGTGTGTAAAGAAGATCTTCCAAGGGCATAGCAAACTTCTAGTTTGGTATACTTGTGCAGATCTATGATTGGCCATTAAAGGATTAAGCTAGCCATTGTCTATAATATTCTGCCCAATGCTGTAGAGTTAACTTATTCTTCAGGGTGGAACCCTGGGGTTAACTCTTTAAGGTTAGATTCAGTCACCAGTGACTGATGGAGACTTCAGTATTTTATTCTGGCTAATGTCACATAATTTTTACTCATCAAATGGAAAACCTACTGTCACCAAGGGGTTAAAGCTATTTGGAATATTCCCATTTAGAAAGAAAATCATGAGATTGTCAAGTGAAGTCTTTAAGACTTTAAAATAATACAAACACTACAATTGGCAATTTTGGGAAAAGCTTGAGGCAAATATGGTTCCAAAGATGCAGCAAACTATCTCCACAATACATGGTTTTCACAAGGAAATATTCAACTGCAGTTTACTGCTACATATTATATCTCCAGCAGGACTTTTGCCACTAATGTAAATATGCTATTAATCATAAGGATATTTTTTGTACACATATACTACCTGATACTAACCAAGGACATTTGTGGAATTAAAATTTTTGTTTTTTTGTAGACTAAATTTGCTACTTTAATATGCCAAAAATGCTTGGTGGTCTGAACTGGTGAACTAAATTCTGGCAAAAAAACTATCAGCCATAGCAGTCAAAAGTACCAAATTGTGAGGTGTGATAATAATTAACAGTTCCAAAGTTAATTTCATCATCATGACAAACAAATTAATCAAATCAAAAAGTCTTGAAAAAATGGTATGCTTTAGAATCTATATTTTTTAACAAGTCCTTTTAGAAGTCCTTGCTAACATTCCACACCTGATAAAAACAAGATACAACAACAATGTTACAAAAACTATTATACAGCCAATTGCTTTATTTACAACACATCAATTTGTTTATCTCACAGCTCTATCGCGAGATAGCATAGAAAAACATTGAAACATATCTTTTATAATTCTTATGCCTCTGAAATAAGTCCTTGGGAAGTTTTCTAGTGGTCACAGACGATTCACAGCTTGTTGAAAGCCCTCACCGGATGACAGATTTTCTGTTTACGAAAGTGCAATTTGGGGCACATGCCAAAACAATAGACAGAGACATGTCGGTTTGTATTACTTCGTCATATTTTAGAATGCTTGCATCCATTTTAGCATGTTCTAGCCTTTCAACGATGGCTGAAGAGCAAAAGTTTCCGGCAAACGAAGAAAGTCTATCGCTTTCCTGAATAGGAAGACGATAATCTCTGCGAGCCAATTCCATCACTAGCATGGGGTGTAACCTTGTTGAAATTTGAGTTAATCCAATGTTTGGCTTTGTGAAATTCTTTCAAGTATGCGCAAAGAAATTTCCCCCAGTTATTCAAAAAACAATAATTCGAGTGAAAGTCTATAAAATCTCAGCCCATGGCCGTTCGTAGTTCTGAGACTACTTTGAAATGGTAATCTTTGCTAAGCGTACAAAGGAACGTGGAAATTTCGAGAATCGAAACAGCTAAAGACAGAATTCCGGCATCGTATAAGTCTTTGGGTTTGAATAATGTCGCAAATATATCTTAAGGTGTTTATGAAAACTAGAAATCCGAACAATAACGGTAAAAAGGCTACCGGGTGACCGAAAATTGGGCTTTCAACGAGAGAGTTACAGAATAACAATTTTACAATTTCAGATAATCTGCCATAAAATGTAGCTCATCCGTCTATAATTAAATACGGACAGTTTACTGGTGGCTACACGTCCCCTGAAGACTAATCGTATTGCTAATATTTTATGTCAATTTGACAAGTCGACTCGGAAAGAAAAAGAGTTTATAGTTTAATTAGAAGATATCCAGTAAGACATAACGAAGCCAGAGCATTCTATTAGGCACAGCTCACCGATGACACAACCGAGCTTGTTCGGTGCTTATATAACATTCAAAGAGTCGTGCAGACCGTAAAAAACGATCTAAAAGTAATAACACCGTACATTTAAATATAAATACCTCATTTTGTCGTATCTTTAACGAGAGGAACCCGGAGTATTTCTTCGGTGTTGCCCAATTTCCGTGATCAAAGCCAGCCAGTCGACCGCACACTTACGGTTTAACAGATTAAAGCTTCTTCTTTAACGACACACGGTGGTTGTTAAGCCCTGTCAGCTGTCCGTTATTACCTTGGTAACAGTACAAACCTTGAAGTTGAGGAAATAGTTCAAAGGTGATGGTACAAACGCGAACACAACACACAATGGTTTCTCCAGCTTCGACTGCCCTTATCACCTGGCCGGATGTAATCAGGGTAGACCCCCACCTATTGTCCCCGAGTCCTAGATACCACAGGGACCACTCGAAAATAGTTTTATCTTTCACAGAAACTGAGTACTTCTCAATCATGCAATACCTTTTAGTTTTATTAACCTCTTAAACTCTCTTTATACCTTCGGTACAATGTTGATGGTGAAGACTTGACTTGTTGAATAGAGGTTGATCAAGTTGGTGTCGCTGTTTATCGTAATTTTCGAATGAATCTCTCACTCGTCACGCAAACCATTGTATGGCGAATTTCGGTCTGTAAACTTATTGGATTATAAAAATGAACTGCCTTGGTACAAAAAACGACGACTTATAAAAACTGGGGAAAGCCAGTCTGAGGATATACCAAAAAACACTTTGACTTCATTTGAAACCAAAAGAAAACACCACTTAGAATAAAACAAAGACTTCAAAAGAAACTTATGCTTTACTTAATTATACTATTCTTACACTTATTGCTCTAACCTCAGGCAATTTTCCAAGAGTTTTTTTTTGTGTGCTGTGGTGACCATGAGCATGTGCGCATGTAAGCATGACCCGAGTGCTCGTAAATTTTTGGAAACCCTTGGTTCAGCTTCAGCCAAGTCAGGCATGGCTTTTACAGGACATTGGCTTGTACCAGGTGGGATTGGACAGCAATACCGTAAAATTCCGGTTATAAGCCCCCTGGTTATAGGCCCATATACTTGGAAACAAAAATGTTCATCCGGGTATAAGCCCCCCGGATATTTCCCCTCTAGTTTTCCTTGTTTTTTAATACATGTATTAAGTACTCTTGCAGAACCCTGTACTACTTCCAACACAAAATTAGGAATGATTCCGCAACAATAACTTTAATACTGTATTGTCTATCTTTACATTAAAATCTTAATTAAAAATTAGTAAATTAAAGACGTATTTCCATCAACACTGCTGTGACTCATTTCGAAACGTTTTATTCCGCTTATAAGCCCCTTCGAATATAAGCCCCCCCGTTTATAAGCCCACCCAAAACCCCTTACGAAGTTGTATAAGCCCAGGGCTTATAACCGGAATTTTACGGTATTACTTGAGAACATGGCTATACATGTGTCAAGGCTCCTCTCAATCATCCCAGGGCAATCTGGATGGTTAAATCAGACGCATAGTTGTTCGTTCGCCGACCACAAACGTGTATGTCACTGAAGTTGTTCATATTTGCATTCTTTGACTAAATTTGGTAAATAGAAAAGGCGGTGGAAAACATTACCAAATGACTACCTTGTAATGCTGTTTTGGTTCTTGATCTGTTCATCTGCACGTAGATGTAAATTTAAGAAATAAGAAGCTGGGTAGGGTTGCGGGTCAGAGACTTAATTGAAGACAACAGATATGCATAGATCGTAAGGAATGTATATTATGGTTTGCTCGAATGCTCAATATCCGTGGGATTAGTTTTTTTTCTAATTCCAAATACCTAAAGGCAAGTATTTAATGACATCAATTAAAAAGAAACTCCAGTTGTATGTCAACTTTGATCCGCCAAATTGTGGCCGTCCAAACAAATAAGAACAACACATTAACACGGGTCCAGACGAATTCGAGACCGTAAGAACTTGCACGGTTCTGAGTGTTTACAAGTTCGGGACCGTACCTGGACTGCCACGGGTTACGTTTGTTTACATGGTACTGAAAATGCAGAACGGTGCAGATTTCGGTACGGTTCTGAATTCGTTCCAAACCTTGCAAGTAGACTACAATGCAAAAATGAATACGAGTTCAAGACTTGATATGGTAAATCGTTTAACATTTTTGAACTTGCATTACTGGCGAACGACTTGTTCAGTTTTAAGTGTCTGGTATATATATCGTGGGAGATGGAGCTCATGTTTTTGTAATGCAGGAATTACACGTGAATTGTCGTTTTCGATGAAATGTAAACAAATGCAGGGGGATATATATTCACTATACGAAGTCAAAGGCAACTAGCAGACGAATTCACTGAAGATAAAATGTACGTTTAATGGTTTTCCTAATTAACTTTTAACTTTAAAGTGTTTATGAAACCAAAATTTCACTTTCGTTGTTGTTGCATAATCTGATAGAGTTTTTTATGCTGAGTTTAATGGTAATTTTTGTTTTCCACGCCGACGCTCAGAACTCAAGATATTTTG
>JBAHVQ010000166.1:1459072-1469534 GCA_036872915.1 Nanipora kamurai
AAAAAAGATGGCATAGCAGATTATAAAGCATACTATAGCGCAGAGTATAAAGCAAAAAGCATGTCAATACAGTGAATGATATATACTGTGCTATTATTTACCTGTGCCGAATGCGAGTCGTCTGATCTCTCAGTTCCACTTCTGCTTCTACCACTAACACTACCTACATCTCCTGTCAGTCTTCTTCCCGTAGTGGTCTCGTTTCCATTGAGACTTGAAATGCGACTTCCCTACAATAATTTAACAATTCATTATAATGACGGAAAACCATAGCCCGCCTATAGTTTTAAAAATAAAGAATATAACATATGAATATAACATGAATATATAATAATTCATGAGAAAAATACAAAGGAAAATCATAACCGTGTCGTAGCTTTATATGTGATAAAGTCGCGCTTCTCGTCGAATTCTCTCGGCTTAGAAAACATTAATTTTCAAACTTTCGACGTTAATTATCACGTTGAGGGGTTCGTTTTTGAAGGAATTCAAAAACTCGTAGTCCGTGTTTTATCGGATCTAAAACACTCGTCTGTCGCCTCGTGTTCTATATCCGATAAAACATTCTTACTCGTCTTTCAAATATTACATGAAACATAAACCGAAAAATGTCAAAGCAGCAAGGAACTATCACTTTTCTTTTAATATATTACATGTCAATATATATCAGTGTGTTAGTTGCCCCTGTTACTTATCATCTTTAGTAAACTTCATTGTTAATAGCAGTGACATCATCCCATGCTTGTGTATATATAGATCATTGTTTGTTTGTTATTCAGTTGGTTTGACAATAACTTTGGAATAAAGTAGGAAGATCATATTTTGAGTCCATCGTATCTTGTTCTACCTTGAATTTCAAGCAATTATTTTTTTTATTTTATATTATATTATTTTATTATTTTATATTATATTGTTTTTTTTAAAATTTTATAGTGACTGATTATAAAAGTTTCAATTAAAACAACTGATCCTAATACCCATTAGAATTTCATCTAACCCTCGGGTATGTTGTTTAGTTCAGGCCACTGACTAAAAATTCTCCTCCAAGATGCGTACATGTGGTTGTTGAGGCATACTGTTATATACAGACAGGTCATGTGGTTGACATTCAATATCATGGACGTATAATAAAAATGTTAACCACATGTTGACCGAGCGCGAGGTCTGCACCTGAAAAAAGCGAATTCTGCAGAGAAAAGAGGTCTGACATTTCACTGGTATAAATTTTCGTTACATTTCTTCAATCGCTATCGGTTAGTTTGGTTTGTCACAAAGAAACACACACACCCAAGAAAATATCTGCTAGGCGCCTGTTGACATACGTATCCCAGTCAGGTAAAGAATTACGATTCACGCACCCATAGTGTGAGAATCTAATAACAAATTAGTGTAAATTATCAACAAGTTAGATTTTTCTTTCAGATCAATAAGGTAAAGGAGCTTGTGCTTATGTACCTCTGCTTCTGCTTCTTTAAGTTGATTTTCAGCAGCACGTTGGAGATCCAACAACGCGTTTTGTCTCTCTTGCAATTCTTTCAGCTTTAGGTCACGAGTAAAATTAAACAGTTAGTTGCGTTTAACGTTTCATTTACAAATGAAAGTGATTCGCAGTGACTCCGGCATTCAAAATATCTACTTGTAATATCTTCTACTTACTATTATTATTATTATTATTAGTAGTAGTAGTAGTAGTAGCAGTAGCAGTAGCAGTGGCAGTGGCAGTGGCAGTGGCAGTGGTAGTGGTAGTGGTAGTGGTGGTAGTAGTAGTAGTAGTAGTGTTGCAAAGACTGTCACCTGTTTCTGCTGTTCAACCATTTTCTGTAACAATGCATGCTGCTGACGTAATCCTTCCAGGTCTTCGCCCTTCTCCGACACTTCATCATCCTAATAGTTTTGGTTCAGTAGACACGTTAATTATACAAAACGTATCTTACAGAATACCTAAAGCAGGGGTCTCAAACCCGCGAACAGTTGTAGCACAATTCAGTTGTAGAACAATTTAATTTCGCTGTTAGTGCGAAACGTGTATGTTCGTTCACTCTACTGATTGGCCGAATCAACGTTGTACGTTTTGCTGCAGCTAATCAAATTTGGCCTTTCCCACGTACTTTTACTTTTTTGTACCCCCAGAACAGGACGACAATATCCGGAGGTCCGCAGGTAATTTGAGTTTGAGACTCTTGACATAAAGAAATATGGCCGGAACAAAAAATGTGTTTCCTGCTTGAAAAGTTGGGGTGGGTGAGACGATTTTTTAAAAAAATTTTTATGCAGAGATCTTACCGAAAATTAATAGTTCACCACTTCGCCAGGGGTTTTAGGATGGGTAGATTGTCCCAAGAGATTTCGAAATGGTGATGTGCGAGCACGCTTCATTAATTAACATTAAGAATTAAGAATTAAGAACGGTCATGAGCGTTTTATACACTTGTAAAAACTTCTCGTAGTAATCAATAAAGGCTCTTCAAAAATTCAATCGTTTAACCCTCATACCCACGGACGTCTTACCCCGGTGCAATTTCTTAGTATTTCATTCAAAATTCAAATTGCAGCGTAACTGTATGATCCATAGTTGGTAATATATTTTTCTTTAAATTAGCATTGTAAACATGACAAACACTCCACTGTGCGCGACGAAAATAAGGAAAGTTTAGGAGTGGCATACTGCCAAAAATAGACACATGGGTACCTGGTTTTCGCCATTAAGTGACACCAGACTTGTCGAAGGTGTGTTGTCAATTGACGAATCACGATGAACTGCCTGAAAGAAAAACAGAGAATACAAGGACATGTAAAACCACAGCTGCAAAAGGAACAAGATGTATGCCTACGAAAATTAACGCCAAACAATCAGGCATCGATAAACCGGCCATATATTTGTTTGAAACGTGGGGCCTTGCCCCCCTACTTTTTGAAGGTATTAGTTACGGTAGTTTGAACTCGCACCTTCGGGAATCCGGTCCGCCGCTCTACCTGTTGAGTCAACTTTTTCAGTTGATTTCAACAGTGTAGGTTAAATGTGAATTTATCGTTTCATATTACCCTGAGGATGATTCTGAAATAGAACTGAAACACTGCACATCCATCCTCGTGGATAGCGCTAAGTTGTCGCGAGAATTCTCGTGCACTTAAGTTAGTACGGTAGTTTGGACAGTTTTCGTGCCAAGAACGTCCGATCATAATGATAATATGATAGCACTAACCCCGTATATTTTTTCCGTTTTATCTCCAGCTGATTAGTTTCCCCTGACGAATCAATTAGTGAAGAGTAAAAATTCTAAATAAATTTCTCTCATTGTGTCTGCCACACCTACGTGTAAACCAGACCTTTCCACGCTTTCACTTCTTACAACGTCGAAGGTGTACTAGTAAAACCGAGTGAGCAACTGTATAATTAGCAAAAACAAGACCTAGGCTTTTAATCTTGAATCGCTCATCTTGGTATAAGTGTCGGTTTAACCTCACCGTTAAAATCGAACTTTAGAATACAGAGTTTCAACAAACTAGATCGATGACGGAGTAACAAAACTAGTTCCAGTTTTATCGTTAAAAGAATTCAATCAAGGATCACTAAAGTTGTCATGAAGTGTACCGTCAATTGGTGAAGGGATGTTAACCTTAATTGACTATTGGTTTTTAACGGTTAAAGTCGCCGTAAAAATGCCAAAACGCTACTGGCAACTTCATATACTAAGTCGTTTTCAAAGGATGGGGCATAGCAAGGAAGCGAGCCTAGGAAGCGAGCCTTCTAATCAAAGGCAAAATGAGAAAAAACAATGGTTCTTAATTCGGAGATTTTTGGTCAAATATTAAACTTACTGTTTTACATTCACTTTGCTCAATGGGCAAATGGGTATGTGTAAAGAAAGGAAAGTTTTAGGCTGTCTTTTAAATCGAGATCATTGTGAGTTTCAGTATTTTCTGGAACTCATAATTTGACAGTTGGTCATCTAATATCGGTACTGATAATTCACAAAATTGTGAATTATTGTACGTATTGTGAATTACGGGTAAAACGCAAAACCGTTATTTTTATAATATCTATTGTACTCATCGCACCAATGTACTTTACCACACAACTGGCTTGTTCAGAAAGATTTCACGAACATGCAGCAAGAATGTTTGATTGTGTACGGACAAGAAATCTGTAATTGAAGCACGCATTTCTATGCAACCAAAACAGATGAAACCATCCCCTTCTTATGAGGTTATTTACTTACAATACTTCTTTGCAGAAAATCAACGTAAGCTTTCTCTTGCGTTTTTAGGTGTTTGATTAACTTGGCCAGTTTGTCCATTTGATCTAAATCTTCATCCTTTCAATCAGACAAAAAAAAGAAGCTGATCATACAAAAAATGTCACAAGTTACCACAGCATTGTTGGCTGAACAATGTCGTCGTAACTTGGTCATGAAGAATAAGCTACAATGATGAAACAACACTATTGTTCATCGTTAAATGATGAACACAAATCTTGTTCACGTGCGAGCTTGGAGTAGGTCAGACGACTAGTGAACGTCATCAAGTTCTTAATCTCAGACAAACAATTTCTGAGCTCTAGACGGGAATCGAATCGCAACCTTCTGATGGCCAGTCAGACGTTCTAACTATTGAGTACCAAGACTCAGATGGTGAGCTAAGTCGCAGGTTCGCCATGTGTGCTGCCTAAGCGGAAGCCACGATATTATAATAATGATGGAAACACTGAATGAATCAACGGCCATCAGAAGGTTGCAGGTTCGATTCCGCCTAGGGTTAAGAAATCGTTTTTCTGAGATTAAAAGCTTGATGAACGTTCGCTGGTCGTCTGATTACTCTATTGTTCATCACTGTTTCAACAGTATCGTTCAGCACTAATGAAGGAACAACCGTAATTCACCGTTGCTGCAATAGGGGATAATGCATAATTAATAGAATAATCAAGTGTTAGCGTAGACGTTTGACCTTGTTGCTAATCGCGGGACAACACTATTGGCAATAGTGTTAACGAAGGCCAACAAAACATTCTTCATAGGGTCAAGCCAAACTTTCTTCCGTGAACAACTTATACAAATGGGTTGACGCTTTGACTTATAAAAGATAAGTGTAACTTACTGT
Organism: Nanipora kamurai; assembly: GCA_036872915.1. Classification (NCBI taxonomy): domain Eukaryota; kingdom Metazoa; phylum Cnidaria; class Anthozoa; order Scleralcyonacea; family Helioporidae; genus Nanipora; species Nanipora kamurai. The sequence goes on from JBAHVQ010000166.1 coordinate 1,464,170, forward strand.
TGCTTCATCTGGGGTGGTAGATTTGCTATTTAAGGCGATAAAGAGGGATGTGGCTTGCTTCAAGTATCCCTGCGAAATAAAAACAAAAATCTTTGCACAAAAGTATCATTGAGAAAGGTAAATATTTCTGTTCGAACAGGACTGCATAAACTATGGTTTGATTAAAACAAAGAGGGCAATTTTCTTTTAGTCTGGTCTACCCTGTCTAATGCTCAGTGCTCACCGATATAATCATAACAGTTAAATTCTTGAGAATGAAGCTGAAAAAACGAAAAGTTTCATGTATGATTGGATGCCTACACTTTTTTCTTATTACAGGTGCACGACTGTTTTAGATGATTTGGACTGCTTTCTAGTAAGGTATCTCTGCGACAACATTAATTTCGAGCAGTTAGAGTTCCAAACGGACGACCATCAAAATGCACTGCTGCCGGTATAAGTTACATTTTCCGTTGGCGCGAAAAAGCCTAATTTACCTGTGAATTAGTGACATTCTCTAACTCACACTATGAAGCGATAACTGGTAAACTGTAGTTGTCATGTGATGGTATGCGGTGTGACATATTGACTGCTAATCTTCAAATCTCAATACGTTACCGTACCATGGCGCCAAGCACTATGATGGCTACTTGGAAAGTACTGGTGAAAATTACTCACTTTCCAAGTTTATATGCACGAATGTATGATATCTTTCCTCAGCATCTTATGTGTGCACTTCACGGTTCGTGTACTTTTTCAAGCAATCAATTCAAGGACTTTGCTGTAATTTTCAAGGACCTCTACTAGTAAATTAAAGGACGTTTCTACCAACAGAGAGCAACTAAAATTGAATTAAAGCGACAAGCTATAGCGCACGACTTCAGGCATGCCAAATCTAGTTTAACCAGTTCTCTAATAGACCAAAAGTGATAACGTGCTAGGCAGCCAGCGTTGGTTTGTGAAACAAACTATTCCGATTCAAGATAATAGTTTCACGCATAAAATTTTGTTGCTTTTGTGGTATGACAGAAAGGAAGGTAAATCGTTTTGAACTGGCATACTATTTTTGGAGCTGGAGATAAACAATCTCTGACTTTGAACCTTAATTAAAGGGTTTTTAAGGCCTTGAAAACCAAACATTAAATTAAAGGATTTTCAAGGACCGCACGACCCTGAAAGCTTGTTAAAGTCAAGCTAAAAAATAAATGTTCTTAAAGAAGTTCTCGTGAAACACAATATATATATATATGTATACCAAAAACCTTACCCGAACTTCTTTTAGCCGATCTATAATCTTGCTAGAGTTGATCTGCCAAAACAAGATGGACAACAACTGTTTGAAACTACACGTAAGAAAGTGACTGACATTTTTATATTTAGTAAGGACTAATATCTTAATCACTTTCCGAAAAAAGCCACCGCTTCCTAAAACATATCACAGTTATACTGACGTTTCGATGGAAGGCCCCGGGCCCCCAAAATTTTGAAAAAAAGAGATTGCCCTTTGGGCAGGCAACACCAAGAATTTGGTTGCCCAAGACCATTTCTGACTTGCCCACCTCAATTCATACTTAAAAACGAACCACACTTCCAAACTGCCAGTCCGAACGTAAGTCAAGAGCTTTTAGTTGCCCGACAGAAATTCTGGTTGCCCCGGGACGTCGGGCAGACAATTTTGCGAGCCCTGGAAAGCATTCGTCGTAGTGAAAAGTAAAGTGGTATAAAAACTAAGTGAAGTTTTTATAGGGGAAAAAGAGTCATGTAATGCAAATATGGACTAATCAGATGAAAAAAATTTAATCACAAACTAAGTAATGATATTTAAAGGTTTACTTTTCCATTTTACAGAACTGAATTTAATGCAACATCAGCATGGGGAAAAAATACGGTATGTATACAGTAATAATTATTTTTATTATTTGAGTACTGAGTTTTCAACATGATAAAGGGCACGAATAAAAGTAGTACGCTTGAAATTGAAAGGCTCTGATTGGACGGACGATCTTTTTCACTAGTGAAAAAGTATCGTAGCAGCAATCTTACTGGTCGGACGACACTTTTCACAAGTGAAAAAAATCGTATCAACGCTCTCATTGGCTAACGGTTTTCCCGCCACAACATTGAGTCCAGCAAACTCGCTTCAAAGCCAAGGATTTTAAGTACACTGAATAAGAAGTTCATTATGAATAATTTTGACAAGACTAATGGAGCAGACAAGTTTATATGGCAAACAATGAACAATTTTAAAGAAGAAAATCGGTTTGTGAGTGTAATAAGGTGACACTATCGTTAATTAAGTAATTGGGTTCGTTGTTCTCCAAATAATTAAATTTATAACCTCACTACTTATATATAACAAACAAATTACATCGTGGTAAATGTATTGTACAATTTATATTAACTCGTTGTGATGTATCATAAAACTCACCTGTAGTGATAAAAATCTTACTCACGCATTTACCTTGAAGTAATCTCCGTAACAGAGTAGAAAGCAAATCCCGAAAAACAATGACATCTTGAAAACCCAAGATATGGGTCAGCAACAAGACGACGAATGATTGCAATGATATTTCAACTTTATTGCAAAGCCATTGTCGAATCGTAATGGATTACAAGCAAACAATGCGATTATATAGTTACAACGATGACATCATCAGCTAGAGTGCAGAGGACACACGTGAGAGATTACACAGCTGCCGCTAATGACTGTTTACCATTAAAGAAACCATATATTAAGGAAAAAGTGCTGAAATCTGTTCGATGAAGGTTACCGGCTCGTTTCTTTCGATGTTGAATCTCTTCCCATAAACGTACCACTCAAACGGACCATTAACATAATCCTCAAACGTATTTACAACGATAAACTTGTTGACACTACCCTCACCAAGCGCAGTCTTAAAAACGTCTCACTGATTCTTGTACCAAAATAGCTTTCTCTTTCGATAATAATTTATTGGAACAAGTTGACGGTGTATCGATGGGTTCTCCTTCAGGACCAGTTTTGGGCAACATCATACTTACTGAATTTGAAAAGGTTGTTTCAGATTTACTACAGTCCGTTATCTTAAAATTTTATCGTCAATACGTTGATGACACTCTTATCCTGATTAAACCTACGGATATCCCCACTGTTTTGAACAAATTCAACACTTTTGATAAAAAGCTTAACTTCACTGTTGAAAATTTTAAAGACAAGTCAGTTCATTGTTTTAGATCTTAATGTTACCGATTCGGGTATTGATATCTTTCGCAAAAACACACAGTGGTCAGTATACTCATTTTTCTAGTTTTGAACCTTGGGGTCGCAAAACAGCATGGATCAAATCTTTTTTCTATCAAGCAGTCAAACGATAGTTTTGCAAGCTACGTTCAAAACTTTTCAAGCCAGAGTAGCGTAAAACCATGTCTGACATGTTTCCTCTCACCAACACCTCACATATATAAATATCGTATCATCAATAACTTCGGAATATTATATTGTTGTAAAAATAAAAATCCTAATTTAATATTACTTTTGGAAGCTCTGTTTATAAAGTTTAAGAGACCAGAGTTAAATAATGGCGTGAAAACATCCAACGAACTAACACTTTTTCCTTAATATATGGTTTCTTTAATGGTAAACAGTCATTAGCGGCAGCTGTGTAATCTCTCACGTGTGTCCTCTGCACTCTAGCTGATGATGTCATCGTTGTAACTATATAATCGCATTGTTTGCTTGTAATCCATTACGATTTGACAATGGCTTTGCAATAAAGTTGAAATATCATTGCAATCATTCGTCGTCTTGTTACTGACTCATATCTTGGGTTTTCAAGATGTTTTCAATGATTCAAGATGTCATTGTCACTCTATTTCATAAAATTGTCTGCTGGCACCGGATAATCTCTGTAAGTCCAACGTATTTCACAATTATTCTGCACTGCTGAAGTGAGCTGAAAAAGTTAACTCGAGTGGGATTTAAACTCGCACCTTTGGACACCGGTCCGCCGCTCTCCCACCACCTCTCTACCTGCCTAATTGCCGTTTCATATACTAGTCTGAAGATGATTCTGAAATAGAATCAAAACACTGCACATCCATCTTCATGGATAGCGTTAAGTTGTCGCGAGAATATCTCGTGACATATTGGATGTTGGATGAAAACTGGCCTCCAATCCCTTCCGATTCGATAGCTAAATACTACAATATAAAACTATGATGCGTGGGCAGTATATGAAGCAGCGTAGAAAGTTTAAAAGGTTGGTAGACTGCCGAATATAAGTAGCACAATTCTGGCATTTCGAGAAAGGTTCTTTGCTCGAAACGCCAGAATTTTGCTACATATATTTGGCAGCCTACTAACCTTTCAACTTTCAATATTACAATAGGTAAGGCGGCAGATCGGTATTTCGAAGGTGCGAGTTCAAACCAGGCTTTAGTCAACTTTTTCAGTTGACCTCGGAATGACTGGGATGACTGAGTCCAACATATTCCCGGTACTTTCATCAATATACAAATTATACAGTCCCAAGTTGATATATACAGTACAAAACAACCAACAAACTTTAGTTCTCACACTTACAGGTACAGAAACACTAGCTGAACTTCCACCTCCTTTTTGCAACTGGATCGGTCTGTTTTGCCCAGCTTGATTTCTTAAATTGGTCGCCCTCAATGTTCCTTGACGCACATTCCTTTCATTATTGACAGGTAAATCAACCTTTCTACTTAATTTTTTGCATGATTCTTCAGTAACTTCTCCCTGAAAGATAAAAGTTATGTCAAAAACCCAATACTCGAACCAAAGTTTCAAAAATCAGCTGCATCAAGTTTCCTATAAACTAGTTAAGACACCGCAGTGACTCAGTCGATGCATTAACTTCATGTAAGAAGAGGCAAAATTTCAAAACTTTGGGCTTGTTCGCATCGACGCGAGATACTCGAAGCTGAATTAGTCGGACTCCAGGTTTGGAATATATGGTTTGTCTAAATAAAAAGAGCTGCATGCAATGAACATTAAGTATTACCCTTCATAATATGAAATGATATATTTTTGGCGTAGGAAATTTTTGAGTGTCAGAATGGCATACTTTAAGATTCTACCAGGACCAGTTGCAAAAAATGCAACGCTAGCTTCCGCTTTGCATGCTTATACTCAATGAGTATTAGCCCTCTACATTCAACAATTCCCTGCCAGAGACATTCGCGTTCCAATTTTCGCAGTTGGTCCCTGTTTAGTCTGCACTCTTTCACTGCCACAGTCGACCTTTTATTATTTCGGCTATTTTATTTGTCAAAGAGAGAAAATCTGGCAGTTAAAGTATATCATTCTGAGGCCCTGTTTACATGAGACCGGAACGAAGTCAAACCGGTACCAGTTCGTTTCGGTCATAGTATTATTTATAGT
>JBAHVQ010000166.1:1473063-1484280 GCA_036872915.1 Nanipora kamurai
TGCAAATGTTGCCTTGAGGACAGTTTGTTGTACATTCTGTAAGTGCACATCATTCTTCTTTTTTGCAGAATTCAATTAACTCCATATTCCGGATTACATTTTTTGCCCATCATACTGGCGCAGTTTGCAGGTCGTTTATATCTATCAAGTATACTCTTCAGTTTGTCCGGGTTTAACTTTCCCCCCCAATGTTTCATGGCAATATCAGCCAAAGTTGACGCGATCTCTGGGCTTGTTGCCTCATCATCATCAGAAAAAGCCTTCGCCAAGTCCTCGAGAAAGGCTGAATTTGGCGGTTTGGTTGCAGTGATATTTTCCCGCCCTTTTTCCCCCTTGGTCTTCTTGCTCTGAGAATTGCCCGTAAGAGCTCTCAAGGCTACCTCTTCCTCAGCGCTATCGCCCGCATAAATGCTGATGCTATCATCAGTTTCCTTACGACGTAGTCGTTTACCTCTTGACCTGTTGGTCGAGGCGTCAGAGTCCGAACTAGAGTCGGCTTCACTGACAACTGACGTTCTCTTTCTGCCCGTAGGGCGCTCGCCTTGTAAAGGCTTGTCAGTTTCAACATTCTGACCATATATTCGTTCTAGAATACCTGTTAGCTTACCCATCTTGTCGTTAAGACTAGCCAGTGCATCGTGGATGTGTGGCTCAGAATCTTTTCTCTGTTGAAGGCTTTCTCCGCTCGTTGAAGCTATGACTTCAAGCGCGTCTGTCCTAGTCGCTTGTTTTTGCTCTTCCTTATTCATCTAATAATCCCTAAGTTTAAGAAATGGTACGAAAAAATGATACTTACGGATCCCTTCCTGCTTTCCACAGTAAGATTTGTAGGATATTTACCTGGATGGTTCGGAAAAATTATAGATTTTGTCGAGAATTACTCACTTTGTTGATTCCTTTCCAGCGAAACGCTAAGCACTGACCAGCAGTGCGCATGCGCATCTCATGTGACTCCGTAGTGACGTAAACTGATGACAGGATAGAATTGTATACTTTGTGACGACAATATTTGCTTTTTTTAGGGAAATTGTGTTGACATTACGTTTGATTGTTTTATTTGCAATTTACGTTTTTACTGGTGTCCGAATTGATTTAAAGATTGATGTAGGTACTTTATTGTCGAACACATAAAATGTGAACACGCTATGATTCCTAAACTTTTTGTTCACGACTTTTTTGAAAAAAACAACTAGCTTTTGTCCCGCATGTGGTTTCACAAAATAGAAAACATTAAATTTTGTTATTATTATTAAAAACATTAAATTACAGATTTGCTGCGTATGTCACAAAGAAAGATTATAGGCATTTTTCCATGTCCTCACAATAACATAAATTTATATTTTTGTAAAGACTGCTACGTAAAACATAAATTCAGTTAAAATTGTGCTTGAAAATCTTTGCACCCAAAACTTTCTTGAATGGTACAATAAATTTTATTTTACTTCATATATATAGAAAGTAATGAAAGAAAATGATGTTCAAAAAGCTTTAAATATGAACTATGACATAGTAATAAGTAGAGCTGTTAAAGTAAAAATGTTATACAAATCTTGTAGTAGTATAAAACAACATCACAAATGTAGTCAATATGGTGTACCCAAACATATTAATAAATTAATTTTTTCTCATTATACTTATAAATTTACATTTTTTTACCATGGAAAATTTTTTTTTTAAGACCATCAGTTAAATGCAGTCTTTTTAAAAGTTCACTGATGGTGTTAAAAAAAACGCAAAAAAAAAGGTGAAGCGAATCTATCTATCTATCTATCTATCTGGACTAGTATTGTCTTCATTACTTACCAACACAAAAAATGGATGAAAAAATTTGTCTTTTTATAATCTCTCTAGACTTGCACATGTTTTATTTTACAAGTAACATGATAGATTTTAATGGTCAAATTACTAGTTGAAAGTGTTAAAAGACGTATTAAAAGACACTGAAAACCACAAGTGTTGTGGTCAAAAAGTATATTATTTATTTAGTTTCATCTTTATTTTGCCAAACCAACAATTGGTAAGGTTTTTGTTCACAATCTTTATTTTCCCATACAAACCATTGATTATTTTTAGTTTGTACATCACACCATTTTCTATATCATAAATTTGATTTGAAAGGATGGTGGTAAGAAATCACTTCTAGACCAAACTCTATCAAAAACTGATTCATGTTTAAATAATTGACACAAAATGCGTATTTCATTATTTTCTGCTACATTGTACAACATTCTTCTTATATCAGGTCAACGATCTTAATCCAATGCATCTTTCAAACCTTAAAAGTTACACAATCTCCCAGTAAAGAGCTCTTTCCATAGAACAATGTCAGTCAGATTGATAACAAAGAGAACTCATTCTAAAAAAAGTAGTAAAATATTATATATTATATATATAATAATATGATATATATATTACAGTGGTTCGTAGCAGATTTAAAATGACTAGAGTGCTCAATAGGACCAGCCTAGAGCGTTAATAGAATAAAATAAACCAAGACAGTAAAAATTTTAAAACATTTTGATTACTGTACAGTTTACAGTACAGTACAGTGTACAAGTTATAGGCTACACGCACTCTTCAGATGAGCAGACTTTCTGTTCAGTGTTTAAGTATGATTTATAGGGATGGTCCGTACATTTCGGTCTGTACCTCGCGTATTTGTTTCCTTACTCGTGCTTTGTGCTTCCTGTTCCCGAAAAGGTAACAAACACACGGTAATTCAATTTTACCTCCAAGAACTTGTGTGCCCTCTGGTGCTTTCTTTGCTTCCGCGGTAATCTCACCAGTCACACTTGTCATTGTCCCATCTTTTAAAAATGGACAAATAACTTGTGCTAAGCCATCTGGGACGTGACCAATGATGTTGCATTTGGCCTTTTCCTGCTCACTTTGCAATTCTGATATAACAGTAATGGCATTTTGTACGTAATGCGAGATATCCCCTCATGGAAGATAGGCTGTACAGAGAATTTCTAGACTTGAGAAAAGATGGTGGTTCAACGCACGAGCAAAACAGCTGATGAATGAGCTGTGTCCAGACGTCAAAGATTTCAAGAATTCCGATCATTGGTTCACAAGTTTCTGCACAAGGAAGAACATATGTCTACACATAACTACCCATGCTGCACAACATGCTCCTGCTAATGTGAGAGCAAAAATTTCCAAATTTCACACTAAACTGCTTAGAGTACGTAGACGTGGTAATTTTCAACTTGGTGACATTGCCAGTATGGACCAAACTCCTTTGCCATTTGTCTTAGGTGATGGTAAGACATGCGATAATACTGGATCAAAAGAAGTTTGGTCTGCAAGTGCAGCGTCAGTGCACTGCTCAGTTAACAGTGTTTGCTGATAGTAAACAACGTGTTCGGCCAACTATTATATTTCGAGGAAAAGGTAAGTAAGGAAATTTCTAAGACGGAAGGAGATGGCTGGGATTCAAGGGTCCACATGGTGTGATGAAGCAATTATGAAAGAGTGGGTGGCCAGTGAATGGGCCAATGTATTCATAAATCCTCACAGTACCTCATCAAAAGGAAGATTTTGGTGGCAGATGTCCATGCCGCCCAGCAGACTGATGCCGTAAAAACTGCCTTGCATATTTACAACAGTGAACTAGTCAATGTGCCGTCAGGCTGCACAAGTAGAATCCAATCCCTAGATGTCAGCATCAACAGACCTTTTAAAGAGGCACTAAAGCGTCAACATAAGGCTCACACGAGTGAAAATTTGCAGTTGTATACTGAAGGAAAACTGACTGCATCAGACAGGCAAGTTCTTCTGACCAAGTGGGTGGGTAGAGTGAGTCAGAACGAATATGTCGTCATAAGAAGCTTCAAGAAATGCGGAATTTCTTTGGATCTTAGTGGATCAGAAAATAATGAAATTAACTTGAAGATGATGTAGAGTTTCACCCTGAGAGTGATGACTCAGACAATGACGTTCATGATGATGATGGCAATCATCATCTGTTTATGGCGATGATGGCAAAGAGAGCCAGACCGCTCAGTAAACTAAGATGACATTGAATCAACTGAGAGAATTAAGTGCGGGAAGCCTCGCTGCTGTGAACTAGACATTAAAATTTTTAATGATGGCAGCGAAGATGAACACTGAGCTTCCGGTTACGTTCACATTGTTAAGTTTTGATTTTGTTCCTAAAACTGAAATGCATTTGATTTATACTAACGAGGCTTGAAAGTTTAATTAAAAATTAGTAAATTCAAAACGTATTTCCATCAGCACTGCTCTGGCTCATTTTGAAACGTTTTTTTATTCCGCTTATAAGCTCCCCCAAAACCCCTTACGAAGTTGTATAAGCCCAGGGCTTATAACCGGAATTTTATGATATTTCAGTTCCATGGAGTTTTTACTTGGAACTATCAGACACGTGTCTAGTATTTTTACACTGAAAAAAGTAAGGATGAAAAAATCAAAAACTATAAGAATTAGGAAAATATTTTATAATTTCCTAACTCTTGTAGTTTTGACTTCAATCAACAAGTGGACTAACATAAGTTTTATTAAACATTTTTACAGGTAAAAATACAAATTAAATTTTTTTATGAAGCCATGTATTCTCATCTTGTTTCATTACTTTGTTCCATGTAGCTAACCACTTATGCATTGAGTCTGGTTGATGACTTTCTAGTATTTGTAATTCAAAATCCAAATTGTTGGCATGATCACAAAACGTCAATTCAACCGAAATTTGTAACTCTTATCCCTTGAAATAAAACAGCGCTTGAACAACATTCGGTGGTAAAGGTTTCCAATTGGATATAACAGCAGAATGATTTAACCTTTCACAAAGATTAGCAGACATTATTCAAATTGTTCCAAAACACTCGTATCTGCATAAAAACCACTGCAAGTGTACGTAATAGGACGACACGTGTAAATACCAACAAAAATAAATATGAAAAACCATAAAATCTTTAATATGAGGAGTATCCATTTCATATTTTTGATTCGGAACAAATGTTTTGTTATCCTACGTTTGTTTTGCCAACCTGGTGAAAACTAACATCCAAAATTAACTAAAAGGTTTCCATTGGGAATATGTTAAAATTTTTTGTTACTCCAATTGAAGAGCCAAATGAACGATTTATTATTTGTTCCACTCTCCAGTCTGGGTAGTAAATAAATTCATATAGATCAGTTAACCCAAAAAACTTCTGGAAAATTGATATCAACGTGAAGAATTTCAAAACAAATGTACAATTTTCTCAATGCAAGAACAAAGACTACTAAAAAATATAGTTTGTACCACTACAGGAGGCCAATCAGTTTACCTGAATTTTCCTTCCGTAGTTTTATAAATTATAAAATACCAATACAACAGTTCAGGAACACCACCAGTAAGTACAGTGAAATGTGGTTACACTGACGAATATGTGGAATTTGAGTTATAAAGTAATACGTGCCTTGTAATTGGCTCTTTTTTAAAAATAGCCAACTGCAGGTATGGATTATTTTAGTACTAATGAACATTCTTGCTACAGGGACTTCCAATAAACGATACTATAAAAAATTAGTGAAAGTTTTAACAATTTCTTGTTTTTTCTTACAGGTCAGAAAACCAGAGATCTAAAAAAGATGTTATAGTGAAAAAGAGAGCTCTGAAAAACGTATTAACAATTACTGACACCAAAGCAAAAACTGTATTTTTTCAGCTTGCTGTGGTGTTAGCCTAATTGTAAATTATAGTAATCAGGAATCTTACGGCTTAGTCAGTATTTTTGTAATGAACATTTAATCAAAAGTAGAATTATATTTTTATATGGAATCGTCTAATGTTTAATTTATTACATCATTGTGAACCCAATTTTAAACTTTCCATTAAATTTATCAAGTAACAATTTCCAATTAAACAAACCATGGAAAAGTGAAGGAATACTACCATTAAGTACGCTTCCTCCTGGTTGTAGGTATTTGCTTAAGGATCTCTCTTTAATTCTTGCTCTTTAGTTGTCTCTCCTGAAATAACCCTACCTATTGCTTCATATTTGGGTTTTTATGCTCCCCGACCAAAGAATTTCTGTGCACTCCCTAAGGCTCCAAAAACAGAACCTCCCCCCTTTTTGGCTTTTTTTGTCGTTTCTTCCATCTCATTATTTTCTAATAGTACTGTTACAATCATTCGCTGTTTTTTTAGAAACATGTCGAAATTTACGCATATTTTTCTCTTGTTGGTTTAAAAATGTGCTTCTTTAGGGTTGACTTGCTATGCTATAAATATAAATTAAATTTAGTCTATTTTTATTTCAATCACGCAAGTGTAAAAATAAAACCCCACAATAAATGTCAAAGAATAATTTCTATAAAAAGAACAACTCTGTCATCTGAACATGGCCATATTGGCTTCAAACCTCTCACCACGGTATGAAGCCAACATGGCCGACAAATTGCAATAATCCCCTCCCAGAAAATACAACTTCGCCCTCATTGGTCCATTACCAAATCACGTGGAATTTTAATCAACCTGCGCCATATTGTTTTCTGCCCCCCGAAAAATACAACGCAGGGGTTAAACGTGATTGGTCCATTCAAAAAATACTCAAACCTGATTGGTTTATACTCGGGTCCAAGCTCACACATTAAAAAATTATACTTCTATGCACATACTACTGTTAATGTGTGGGTCTTCTTTAAGTAGATTATCTTACATTCAGTTTAGGGTCAATAGTATAAATACTGTGGTCATGTACATGCTGTTAATTGATTATGAAGAGAAGTTTTAGACGAGAATTTGAATGCTTATCTAGCGGAATAGTATATATTGGCCCTGGGACAATATATATTGACCTTCAACAGTTCACCCCCAGACTTCCCTGAGACTGATCAAAGCGAACCTTCTTTTAATACACCTACTGACTGTCATTGTAAGTCAGTACATGATCGATTTCCTGTGGTATATCAAAGAAAACTGAACTGATCATGAAATAATTAAAAAATAGCGGCTTTGCATGGGTAGTATACAGATTGTTGGATAAATTAAAGTACGTAAGGTACGCCATCCCCACAGGCCACATTGTTTCTACGTTATTTAACAACCCCAGAATGTTGACAAAATTTTAAGTACTTTTCTTTTACAAGATCTAATCCCCTTAGGCACAACGGGTAAGGCTTTACCTGTGTCAAAAATCCGTTTCTCTATCCAAAGTGGCGGATGACCGTTCACAAGAACCGATGTAGTGACCAGTGGTATCTGGTGCTCGACGTGATGGCAACGTTGCCCGACTTGGCCCAGTCAAGGTACTAGTGCCGCTCAGTGTTTGAGCAGAAAACGTAATGAGTTATCAAGTGTACCGTGGAAAAGAAGCGGCAGAAGTAAAAGCGATTAACGTTTTGGCGCTCGACACTGACCCGGGAAGTGCAACTTTGTGCGGCCATAGTCCATCTCACTTTGGTCACTCTTCCAAGGACGACTTTGCAAAGGACAAAAAAAAGTTGTTACCGCGTTGGCCACTCTACCAAGTTCCTCCGCACTCAGATCGGCCATTTCGTACCAGAAATTTATAGTTCTATTCAAAAAATCTAATCTACATAAACGGCGCCTTACAAAACAACAACTTCCCTGTCATTGAACAAAATGAGCGCAGGCTCTGCGCGTATAAGTCACGCATACCATCCAATTCAAAAATGCTTATTTGCACATAAGCATTATTTACGAGAAGAACGATTATTTACAAATAAGCAGTATTTTCCTTGATAAACGATCCAAAAGTTGAAAGTTGTAAACGCTTGAGAGAAGAAACATTGTTTATGAACAATCAAAGAGCGGTAAATGATTATTTGTAAGCAAGCAAATTACACTGAATTGCTCCTTTACAAATAATCATTTATTTCGTGTTTGCAAACCATGGAAAAATGATCACAAAAATTATCTAGATAATTTTTTTACACCTGGCACCTCACATTCTAGTAGTACGTGTTGAAATTACAAATGCACTCTTAAGCAATTCTAGGCCGGCCAGTATATGTAATGGGAATTCTAGAATATCTTGAAGTCATGAGCGTAGTTTTTTATCCGGATCTGAAGAAAATAATGGTCGTAAAACTGAACAAAAAATTTACGCATAATTATTGACAATGTATCAGGCCCAATTTCAAGCCCAGCATTTCATTTGATCTATTAACTCAGAGGAGACATTTCACTTCGGCATGTAAGCAGAAGAAAATTTTATGCTTATTTTATTGCTGGTAATAGCATTTTAAAGACTGTAGAAATTAAAAAAAATTATAGAGGAGCATGCCCCGTGGACGTTTCTTGCTCCTTTGGTGCTTGGAAGCTAGTCACAGAATATGCTATATCCGCCCCTGGTTTTATGTTTGCTACCCAAAAACCATTGTTGCCACAAATGCAACAATGCTAACACTAATGTTGATCTAGGGGGTCAGACGTGGGACATTTGAATAAAATTGTATAAGAATTGTTAAAATGCTTCATTGTAAATGTTTAACTTGGGCAAGAAAATCAATCAAATAGATAGTTAATATATATATATATGTATGTATATATGTATGTATATATGTATGTATATATGTATGTAGATATGTATGTATATATGTATGTATATATGTATGTATATGTACATATGTCACTTACCTCAAAGTCACTACAGCCTGTTTCATCTTTTGAACGAATCTTCAAGTGACTGACAGATTTCGAAAACAGGAAGGCTCTCATGTGTAGGCCAAAACGTAGGCATGTGACGTGTGGGTGTGGAACAATAGGTGGATCTGATCTTTGTTTTAGGTTGTTTACAGGGAATTTGGCCTTGTGTGGGCAGGCCGAAACTAATTCTGATTTTTTATTCAGCAAATTGTTTTTATCTTTTTCGTTCAAAATAGAAAATTTTTATTTAAATATAAATTACATCGTTTTGATCATCCTGTATACGAAATAGCGTGTTTTAAAATAGACCATTTTGTGATAAAATCTTATTTGTTGTTTTTCAGAGTCCAAATGTGCTTAGAAAGTTCTGTTTCATCAGAGTATTTTTTTTTGTGTTGAAAAGACTTCATATGGTTACGATGTTGCTCTTTGAATGTCTTAGATGTCATGCCTATGTAGTGTTTAGTGGTGCTCGTGTTGCATGTTGTGACTGATGCTTTGTATACTATGTCTTAATAAGTACGTTAAAGATTTATTTACCTAGCCTACTGTCTATATTGAAAAGGATGTGATCTGAACCCCAAATTCCAAAGATTAAAATAATTATTCCCCATTGCCATGTACAATAGTAAATGTAGCTAGTGTTTTATTTGATTTTTCCAGGATAATTGCAGTGAAGATACTGGACCCACAGTTACTTGTTTAAGTTGTAATGAAGAAGTGCCAATGACTAAAATTAAAGCACATCGAACTGTATGCACTGACGAGCTGCCCTCAGCTCAACAGGTAACTGTGTATATAATAAGATACTGTATTTCGGTATTATGATTTTAACTCTAAAGTAAAACAAAAAGTTTTGAAAATAGTCCAATTCTTTATATGTAGGCTAGTACATCAAAACAAGACCCATCTATTCAAAGCCTGCTTCAGTTATTTCCAGACAAGCCAGCTGAGGATGTAGAAAAGGCACTGCAGAATTCTGCTGGAAATATTGATGCTGCTGCAGTATCTCTTTTAGAATGTATGTTTACTTACTTTAAAACATTATTGCATACACATTATAATATTTTGGTTGTATATACCAACAGTAGTATGTATAGTTTACTTTTTCTCAGGTGAAAATCAGCACAACCCTGAAATCCCTGATGATGTCATTGTTCAAGTTTCTGATAGCAGTTCAATAGATTCTAATGATGAAATTTGGAACACTCCTGTGTTCAGTTGTACGGAATCATTTTCGCAAGGTAAGAGCAAAGTTAAAGCAAATAGCTTTTAGGATTTCGTATATTACATGCAATTGTGGCCTGACTCGCTAGATTATGTCTAATCTTTTGTTTAGAAAAAATATTATTGAACAATATCGAACAGCAACAATCACCGAAAGCCCCACCTACAGAGTGTATGTCAATCGTATGACATCTGACTTTGCAAATGATGTATTGGCAATTTATAAGGCTGGGAACAATAAACTTTGTTCTCCATTCAGTGTCAAATTTGAAAACGAGACATCTGTTGGACGGGGACCAGTGCGTGAATACTTCATCCTGTTAACTGAGATGATGATGAACGGTTTTCCAGCTGAGGGAGAAAATAAACCATGCACGCTGGTTTTTGAAGGTGAAGATAACCATAAAGTGCCTGTGGCTAATGCTCTTCTTCGCAGCACTAGCTTCTATTTATCTATTGGTCGAATGATTGCACACTCTTTTCTGCATGGTGGTCCATCAATATTTGGTCTGTCCTTGGCAGTTGTCCAATACATTGCATCTGACGACAAGGAAGAAATTTCAGACATCCAAATTGCAGATATACCTGACATTGATCTCAGAGGTGCTCTGCTAGAGGTACATGTATACATTCTATACTGTTACATCATGGCTTTTATTGTAGTCTTCCTATCCTAACACTAACCCACATGCAGTTTGTAGACACTAATGTGCTATACAATGTTCATACTAATGTTTATACATTTTATATAGCTTGAAAGTATTGACAAAGATGACAGTCCATCAGAAGAACTCAGGGATATCTTGTCACACTACAGAGATGACGCATCAATTCTGGAAACTTCACTGTCTGGCAACAACAGGCACATAATTATACAACATCTTATGATGCTCAGTGTCTTATTCTGCAGAGCAGCCGAGTTGCAGGATATGATGGCTGGGATGAATGAGTTTGGTCTTATTGATTTTTTAAAGCTAAACAAGGATGTTGTCCTACCTCTGCTTTTCCCAAGAGTAGAAGAATCTATCATTGATAGTGAAAAAGTTAAGGGACTGATTCAACTTGAAGAGGAAGAGTCCACTGTTACCCATATTGTTGATTTCTTAAAACAGTATATTAATGGATTGGAAAGCCAAACAGAAGATTTCTAAACTTGTACTCATATGCACAAGAGCACAAAGAATAGAAAGAATATAACAATGGTGTAGTCTGTACCAATCATGTGGATCATTTTAGTAGCTTGCAGAATAAATGTGCATCAAATACAAATATTTATTTTTTCAGGTATATATCACTTAAGTACTTTTCAGTATGTGCATAGTAAAATCAGAAACTTAATTTCAATGTTAACTACATGTATAAGTTATTAA
>JBAHVQ010000166.1:1496134-1514695 GCA_036872915.1 Nanipora kamurai
TCAAGCCCGCTCACGTGGTATAATTCAGAGCGTCTGATTGAACAATTTCCTCATGAATTATTAATGAGTTTGAGAAATGCAATTCTTTTTGATCACACGTGAAAACAGATTCAAGTGTTCCAATTTCACGCATGAAATCTGAAATTTGAAATTTTCACATGTGAGAAAAGAAAAGAAAAAATAAAGAAGAAAAAGGAAATGAAAAAGGGAAAAAACCGAAATGAAACGAAAGAAAACCAAAAATTGGGACGAACACAAAGAGGAATGGAAGGACGATAATTGTACGTTAGAAACAATATTTTTACTTACGCATAACACGACTCCAACGAGAATTGCGACCGCTAGAAGGCCAACAATCACTCCCACGACAATGGCCACGGTTGGACTGCTACCTTTAGACTCAGAACTTTCATCTACCATCTTAAAATTGTATTCGTACGAATCTGGCTTGGCTACCATTGCTTCACCCGCATACTCGAAGACAAATTCCTCTTTAAGAACCTAAAGGACAATTTTTGTTACCGCACTGAGCAACAGTTTCACAGTACTATAAAAGTAGAGTGCTGCGTCTGCAGTGTTGAACGGCTTGTAGATAACCAAACAGGTTGGGAAACCGCCAGAACTTAGGTGTAGAGAAACTGACGTTTTGAGCGAAGACCCTTCGTCGGAGTAAAACGGCATCCGCTCGAAACGACAGTTTCTCTACACTTAAGTTCCGGCAGTTTCCTATCGCTTTTAGTTTGACAGTAAGTTTAATGATTTATTATCTGGTCTTCAAAAACTCATTGATAATTCATAATGAAAATACAAAGGAAAATTATAACTGTGTCGTATCTTTATGTGTCATAAAGACACGCTCGTTTTTCTCATCCAATTCTCTCAGTATAACTCATTAACTCCTTCCTGGCCGTACAGGTCCTCAGTGACCTGTAGAGACTTTAGTATTTTACTGTGGCTAACGCTAGACGATTTTACTTGTCAAGGGGTAAGTCCTCGGCCAGGGAAGGGTTAAAGTCGGAGGAAATTGAAACAACGGTTCAAAAATTTTCGCTAAACTTTTTGTCACGGTTCGTTGGCATAAGTCTCCATCGTACACTAAACTTGGATATTTAGGGTGTCGGACCAAATAGAGTTAAGCTTATTCTTAACTTCCCCGATAGTCCTCTCGGGAAGAACGAAAATTCTACTTTTTAGTGTTACCTATATAGACCAATATATATACCAATCTGAGGCTCAACCCACCTATTATGATGTCAGTTACTCAACACTTTCGCTGCCGACAAATGGACGTTCGTCAAGCTTGTTCTCTCAGAAAAACGATTTCTGAGCCCTAAACGGTCATCAGAAGGTTGCGGGTTCGATTCCCGTCTAGGGCTCAGAAATCGTTTTTCTGAGAGAACGAGCTTGACGAACGTCCGCTAGTCGTGAGATTTACCAAGTTCCCACATGAACTGAGTTCGTGTTCGACATTAAGTACTTTCGCTGTCGTTGACATACACAATCGTCTGGCGTTAGCCAGAATAAAATAGCCGAGTAAGTCAACAGTAAGTAACGGGTTGGGATTTATGGCTCAAATGTCTCCCATACAAAATGATGTTGGAACGTTAAACGCGTCAAACCTTTGGGTGCATGAATATCCTAGAGTTTAAGTATCAAATGGGAATGCCTCAAAAACCGTTTAATTTGACGGCTAAACTTGGAAATGATGCGAAAATTTTTTGCCAGAAGATCCTCCATAATGGTCAAGAGTTAATTTGACTTTGGCTCTATGCCTATAATCAAGACCGAGTATGGGTCAAAGTTTAGTCCGAAGTTGATCTCGTTAGTCCCCAATATTTTCTATCTGTCGCAGAAACCTCGAAATCAGGTCTTCGGCTATCGTTGGCTCAGCTACAAACTGGGAACTGTACTTTTGTTTCTCTATTTCTACCTTAGAGAAGCGTCGATTACAGTTCTCAGTTTGTAGTTAAACCAGCGATAGCAGAAGACCTGATTTCGGGGTTTCTGCGACACTATCCTGTAAACGAGTAAAGCAAGAGCTCAGTTTAAAAAAATTTGTTCGGCCTACTTACTGAGTTCCGAAGGCGATGCGATATGCGTTTGTAATCTCCTCCATCTTCGTCTTTCAACAAAACGAACTTCACGACGATACTTCCACTGATGAGCTTTGAAAGGGAAAAACAATTCTGGTTAAACTTTATAACTCTCTCTGAAGTAAACAAATTGTTCAACCGTATCCAGTGTGTATGTTTGGAAGAGTTAAATGGAGCTACATTGACTGGTGACAAAAGATCAATTTTTCGTGCACAAGAAATTCTGTAATTTATTAGATATACGAGTCTACAAACAGTATGAGCTATTGCACTTACTACCATGGATTCCATTTCAGGATATTTCAAACCATGATCGCCTAAAGGGGACTAGGATTTCGCTTTCACACGAAATTTTAGTTAGAACAGTTACAAAAACTACCCACGGAAAACAGGTGGAACCTTTGAACTACGGTTGCAAAAGTGCAACAGTATAGACAACGCAGGCCGAGTCACTTGCGATATATTCAATGAAAATCTACTGCGAGTCACAGTAAGCATCCACCACGCGCGCGCACGGTGAGAAAGGTCGCCGGTTTCGCAGGTCTAAGATTACGCGTCACGCCAGCCTTAAATGATACTTTAGACATTAAATGTACCTAATGCAACGAGTTTATGTTAATGTCCCCCCCCAAATCATCGTACCTGTATATCCGTGATCTGTTTCGGACTAACTCCAAACCGATTCTTCATATGTTCAACAAAAGCTCTACAATGATGAGTTTATTTACACATAAGAAAGCGTTGGTTAGTGTGCTTGTCTAATGACTACAAATATAACAAAGACACCGAGCGGTGGCAAAGTTAAATCAAATTATTTAAATCGCGGTCCAGCTCGACGGTTTTTTTTATTATTATTAATTTAAATAAAAAACAAGAAAAGGAAAAATTATGAGCGATTAAAAAAATTTAAAAAAAAGAAACAAAAAGAATAGCATAGATTTCTGATGCCATATAAATTTGGTAGAATAGTCGGAAGTGCTAGTTTTATTTTTCTTCATAAAATCTACAGTTGGTTGATTGCAATGTTCTTTTGAAAATTTCTGATGCAAGTTGAGATGCCGCTTTCATTGGTCTAATTTAATTTTGGTTTTTGTCGCCAGCCTTTCGGCAAGATCATTATTCGACGAAACACTTCAGAACTAACTGATCTGGGTTGAAATTAGATTTAAATTTACCTGTCAGTGACTTAAAGAAAAAGAAAGGACGTAATCAGAAGAGCAGTATCAAGGAATCGCACTTGATCAAGAAGAAAGTATAAGTAAAGTTCCTTTATTTATTTATTTGTTTGTTTGTTTGTTTGTTTGTTTGTTTGTTTATTTATTTATTTATTTATTTATTTATTTGTACTGGATAACCCTATCAGCTAAACTACGCTGTTATCCCTAGAGGTCCAGTATGGACCATCCCCCATAAGTCCAGTGTTACTACAGGAGGAAACCGGAGTACCAGGAGAAAACCTGCAATGCTTAGTAGAGTCAAACTGGACAACACTCTTCTCACATGTGACCAAGGTAACTTTAATCAGAAAACTGCGCGTAGCCGGAATCGAACCCTGGTCACAGAGGTGAGAGACACGTGCACTACCACTGTGCCACCAACACCCCGCATAAGACAAGGTTAGGAATTACATCACGGATGAGCAACTTGCAACTAGTTGAAATATTTTATTGTTTTTGAAAATTTTTGTTGTGCAATAAAACGTATTTAAATAAATCTGATTTTAATTCTTTTTAAAAATCAACAACTGTGACGCTCAGTAAAATAGTTGAATTTTTAAATCTCACTTTTTGAACTCCTCCACGTGGTCTTTTATTGTATTGTAATTCCCATCTAATGAAAATTGTACTTGAATCCCTCTACAAACATAAAAGAAGAACAAAAAGTGTGCGTTCACTTCCAGTGGACTGGTTTTATGTAACTAGAAAGAAAAAAATGAAGTGGAGCAGCTAAGATAATACGCAGAGGATATTTTTTTAATTCTACGATCCGTAGAACAAAATCTCCTTCCAAGTTGGTATTTATAATATGAGCAAAATCTATGCGATCCCTTGCAGTGGGTTAATTATACTGACGTAGAACAGTACTTTGTCAGTATTCCTAAAATAAATGTCCTATATTATAACATTACAGGTCCTTAACTTATGACGTAATGTAATGTAGCAATAGTGCCCAAGAATTAGCTTATCGTAAAACGAAACAAAACTCGTGTTATATAGAATTAAGTGGTCATGATTTGGCAGTCAAATGACGGCTGGATGACTTTCGATTTGAGAAAATATTACAGCAACATTGTTTAAAAACAGCTAAGCTGAGTATATCTCACCTGAACTGAGGTTCTGATAGGCAAATCATGAAGAGAAAAGAAGAAAAGGAGAAAATTATTTGAAATGTAAATGATTATTAAAACGGAGTCTTATTTATACTGGATAACCCTTTCAGCTACCGAAGCTGTTCTCTCTAGAGGTCCCTACAGGAGGAAACCGGAGATCCAAATAAAAAACTGCGATACATGGTAGAGTCAACCTGGACGACACTTTTTAAACATGTGACCCAGGAAACGTTAATCAGAAAACTGCACAGAGCCAGAAATCGAACCTTAACCACAGATATGAGAGACGAAGTCACTACCACTGTGTTACCAGCACCCCAGCTATTAGAGGGCAAGGTATTGGTTTGACGTACCGTGGTTACTATATATGCAGCCCATATGTGGAACCCGCGCCTTAGCCAGTCACCTGACTCTCACCAGCTCAATGGTCAGAGCGTCTCCCAGGTTATCTCAAGGGTGCGGGTTCAATCCTCGTCTGGAACCCGGAAATCGTTTTTATGAGTGAGCAAGCTCGTCGATCGTTTACATATCATTTAAAAAAATCATGTAAATAAATATTTCTTTCCTCGCAGAAACGGTGAATTTGTGAACACTTCGAATTTGTACCTCACTGTTTCACCAGTTGGAACCAGTCACGAATGTTTAGTGTTTATCATGACTTACGTCGCTTTTCACTGCAGTCAGGCTCGCCACGAACTCTAGTGCCTGGCCATTCTGTGCCATCCTTAGACACACACCAACACTGGCCAGTTGATTCACTACACTGTTTCCGACTGTAGCTACCATCGGCTTCGCACTGCGGTTTAAAGGCTCCAATACGTTTTTGGCTGCTTTCAACCTCTTTCCTCTTCTGCTGACAGTCGGTCAAACCTGTCAATAGAATAACGGTTGTGTTATAATTGACAAGATTTGTTGTCGAGCCCTCATGGTCTAGCGGTAACACAACCGTACCGGCAATCGGGAGACGCGGGTTCGATTCCCGTTGGGAAACTCATAACTTTTCTGAGTTTTCATAAAGCTTGAAGAACGAGCCTTCCGTTGTTTATATCCAAGCTTGCAGACACCTAAACTCTCTACGCTCTGTAGATTGAGTTTGCTCGTATGAAGAATTAAGCCAGTTTGCAAGGATAGCGAATGTACGATAATCGAAGAATTTGCCAGACGAGAGTTCTGGAACGTGAATAAGTAGAACGGAACTGAAGTTGTTTCAGGTTCAGGGTTTCTAACTCTATTACATATTTATATGTAAGTATTTGACACTCAGTTTTTTAGTGCTACATAAAGGATGGTGGCCATCCATTTTAGCGCTAATGAGCTCAACCCTATGAAGCGACTTCGAATCCGTTTCGAGTCACTCTTTCGACAGTCAACTTTCTCGAGTTGACTTTGGCAGTGTAGAACTATCACGAAGTTTTTCCTTCACGTTACGTGAAGGATGATGCTGAAATCCTTCACTGCCACATCTCTCCCTTTGACGAGTAAAATCGTCTGGCGTTGGTCAGAGTACAATTATCTAACGTTAAAAGAGAGAATAAAATAATAAAAGTCCTCCGTGGCAGGGAAGGGATTAATCTTCTACTTTTGCGAGGAGTTTAGTATTTCAAACTTCCTTCGTTATTTCGGCTACTTACAGTCTATCTCGTTTCCATTCTTGTCGTAGAACGCCACACTACAGTCACAGCTCATAACTGGCACTTTACATAGTGCGGTTGGATGCTTGGTACATGTTTGACCCCGGCACAAAGACTGCGAGCAGAAGAACATCGTTTTATTCTTTCCAACGCAATCCTGCTTGTGATTCCAAATCTTGTCCTCTGTAAACGAAACGGTATTTCGAAAAAATAAGCATACTGAACACTTCACTCGTGCTTTTTTTTTCCAGTCTTACTTAGATTTAGAACTACATCTGATTATCCCACTTCAGTGCACGGTTTTAACTTTTGCGACCTATACAATCTTCCTGTTCGAATTTCGACTCGAACCTACGATTTTGGAGTTTATGCTAAAAAGTATATTAAATTTTGCGCGTTTCTAGTCACGGTTCCTTGCATAACACTGAGCCTAAAGCCGAAGTTCAGCAAGATGTTTTGGGCCGTCTTGTCAATTTCCTCGGACTTTAAAGAGTTAAATTAGGTCAGATTACAAAATTTTCAGCCAACTGAACGTAAATTAAAAAAAATCTAGATATTTGCAATCAATCATATAATGCTGGTCCCCGGAACTGACAAAACTGATCGTTTGTGTGGTTAGAGGATGCACCCTTAGGACCCTTCAGAAGTGCCAGCGATAACAGTTCAGTATAGCTCTGCAATGATTATGATGATGATTTATTTATCTATTTATTTACTTGTTTATTTATTCATTTATTAATTTACTTATCTATTTATTTATTTATCTATTTATTCATTTATCTATATATTTACTTATCTATTTTTTATTTATTTATTTTTACTTATAATATTTATTTATTTATTTTTATTTATAATATTTATTTATTTATTTATTTGTTTACATATTTAACATATTTATATACAAAAGCCTGGTTTTCACTGGGCAGTTTTAACAAATAAGTCACAGAATATTAGGGAATTACAACAATATCTTAACACTGCAGTAATTACTAAACTAATGTTAAAATAATGTTACAATAGCACAAGGATAAAAATATCAAAATAATTAACTAGAATAATTAAAACAAATTGGACTGCTAAAACTAAAAGTCTTGAAAAACACGTGAATGATGATCAGTAAGATGATGATGATGATGATGATCAGTAAGATGATGATGATCAGTAAGATGATGATGATCAGTAAGATGATGATGCTGCTGCTGATGATGATGATCAGTAAGATGATGATGATGATCAGTAAGATAATGATGATGATGATCATGATGATCAGTAAGATGATGATGTTGATCAGTAAGATGATGATGATGATGATGATGATGATGATCAGTAAGATGATGATGATGACGACGCGTCCCATAATTATGGCCTTTACGTTTCATGCGCTTGAAAAAAACCTGTATCGGTTAGTAAAATCATTTCGAATTTATTAATAATCCCTGTATGCTTACCGCCACTTCTACAGTCAACGAGAGTGCCGTTTGGCAAAACGAATTCCACTGAGCATTGCCCGCAATAGTTGATACGGCAGGTGGCCTGAGGATAGGCTGTGCAGAAGACATTGGCGTCGCACATGTTTCTTGTACACATGACAAGAGGAGATCCATTTTGACAAACTGGAAGAAAAGTATTAGATAAAGACAGTGAAGTGTTTGTCACTGTTAAGTGGTAGATTAAAGTGTGATGTTTTGAATAGAATGATGGCAATAAGGGTGAGAATTATATGTTTGTTTGACAAAGGTAGTAGTGGGAAGGAGTGGAGAATTTTGTAAGGAAGTACTAGGAGGAATGCAACGGAGGAATAAAAAAGGGGAAAATTGAGAAGGAATTAGGATGAGCTAGTCAGGAGTTTGTAAGAAAGTTTAAGGTGGCATGGATTCTTTCACTAGTCGGGTGGTTAGGTTAAAAAGAGCAGCTGAGGAAGTTGGGATAGCAGTGGATGAAATTAGGACATCAAAACACCATGAAAGCAAACAAGAGGGAAAGAAAGGTAAATAAGGGAAGACAAAACCAATAACGAAAACTACAGCGAAGAAAGGTTTAAGACAAAGATGGTAAAAAAGATACTAGAAAACGCGAAAAGGGATTCAGAGGGGCGTAAAAAGAGTAGAAAGAGAGAAGGGTATAGATGAGGACAAATTTATGGACGGTTGAGGTAATGAAGAGTAAAATGTGAGAAAAGACAAAGTGTGGGGTTGAAGCGGGTCCACAAAGTTCTTATAGGTTTGACTAAGAGTATTACGAAGCATACCTTCTCTAGCAGGGGGAGTACATACTCGGCTGCCTCCACTGGAACAACATTTTAACTCGCCGCTACAATCGCCATCCTGTCCACAATCACTTTTGGAATAACCACTGCTCCTCGTATTTACGCTAGGGCAGTATCCGGGCTTTACTAAACGAACATAAAAGCAACTCATACATTGCACCAATGAAAAAATAAACATAACAAATAAAAGTGGAAAAGACTTAGCGTAAATGTTTTCTTAAAAGTTCTTAGTTTACAAATAGTAATTTGGTCCTTATGGCAGTTTAAGACTGCATTATGCTGAGATTGTTTAGGACATTTGTAGTGACTGATAACAAAAATCAGCAGAATTTCTCAACTAAAAGCGCAAGGTAAACAACGAAGTGAAAGAAGTATCTTAACAGGATTTGTGTTGATCTTATAAAGCAGAATTCAATCACAACTTCTAACAGGCATTCGAGCTTACCAAAATGTCCTCAATGTTTTCCCCTGCCTGCATTCAGTCGCAATGTTAATTTTCAAAATTAAAGCCTAAGATGTCCAGAATTTCGTAAAGTAAACTTTCGAGGGACGAGTAAGGACACTCGGAATAAACATCAACCCAGATTTATGAAGCTATAGTTTAAGTCGAGACTAAAAATGAGGACGTTACCAATGAGCAGCACGAATCATCAAACGAAACCCAAGTGTCAAGGATTAACGAAACATATCCTGAACATCGAAAATAAATTCTACTGCACAGAGCACATGTAAAGGCTAATTTCCAGTGTTGCGTTTTCTATGTACGTGTTACGTGCGAAAAAGTTCAAATCCGTTTAATCTTTACGTATATACGCCCTGGATCAATAAATACACAGTTATTGAAACGCATTACTAAATACTGTGTTTTTATAGCTTAAGTAGAAGAACGAACTCGGGTAGAGAATAATGATGTTAGATGTTACTCCGAGTGACGAACCATACCCAACAAGTAGAGAAAATTCTACTTGGCCCGGTAGGGATTCGAACCCGCGACCTTCGGTTTACTAGTCGGTTTAGTAAGCGGGAGCGTACAGTAGTCAGGGGGAGTCGGACTAGTAAACCGAAGGTCGCGGGTTAGAATCCCTGCCGGGCCAAGTAGAGTCTTCTCTACTTGTCTGGTATGGTTCGTCACTCGGAGTAACATCTAACAAAAATTAAAAATGTTCCAACTTTAACCCACGTGATACGTACGTAGAAAAACGAATCAGCAGAAATCAGCTTCAACTTATACCAATAACAATCTCAGACCATTCTCTGAAGCACTTATAGCCCGAGTTATAGCACAAAAGGTAAAAATGCACTCTTAGCCCGCCACACCGTCAAGGCGGTAATGTGGAGAATAGTAGCAGCCAATATTTTATGTCGTACCAATTGGCGAACTACATATCTTATCGCAACACTTCATAGCACCACCACAGTCAAAATCGTCGCTACAACTCTTCGACGTAGGTCCGGTTGACGGACACAGACCAGGTTTGTAAGGAACCTGGGCACACCGACATATTTTGCAACCACGAGAATCTGTGACGAATCCATATTGGCAGTACAAATTACACATCACCGGACGACAAGCTGAAAGATTATCAAAAACAGTTACACGTTAAACTTTTGATGATATTTCATTGTCACCATTATGGGTTGGGTCACTTCATTTCGAACCTGCTCATGTGGAGGTAAGTTACCCGGCTAGCACTCGAAATTTTCCTTCATCAAGAATGTTGAGTTGTCTGCTTGTAATCGTAAATGCCACAATAACAATAAATAGCTGAGTTATTTTCCTCGGTTGGTAATTTACGTTTTTGTAAAGAGTCCTAGCTAGCCGGACAACCAAATTATGATTGCTCAACTGACCTCGTCCGATAATCCATTATTTGACGACGTTGAGCAAAGTATCGTGATTTGTCTGGGGCAATCAGAGCAGTTAGGGACTTTAAGATAACACTACGAGTACGGTTACGTCTTTAGATATTGGAATGTCATGTCAAATACAAAGACGGCATCCAAAAATTGGTCCCAAGAAATATCTTAACGCCGTCATGACTCTGTTTACAATGCAGAAAAAACATTTTAACGAACTGGGGACAACGCGGGATCGAGATGGCTAAGCATCATCGACACGGAATTAAGGAACAGTAATCTCTATTTACACCTCATGCAGCATGTAAATAGGGTTAGTGGTTTCTTAATTCCGTGTCGATGTTGTTATCACATCTCCCGTAAATAGACTCTGGCATGTTATTGCAATATCATTCTGTCCGAGGACGACTTTGAAATAAAACCGAAATATCCCAGTTTCAACAATAGTTTGTCTTATCTCGTATCGACTCATATCTTGAGTTTTCAAGATGACATTATTCTTCGAATATGTTTCATTTTAGACATTTCGTAATCAACTTTGTTTTTGATATCAAATCACATCGTTGTCTGTTTCAAAAACAAACATAACGTCATAACCGTATTCCAACCACTCCTTTTGCTCGGTGTAACTTATTCTATAATTGTATAACTGCATGCAATGAAGTTATATATATGAAGGTGAAATGATCCTGCAGACCAAGTCGTCACCCATTTTTGGCCCCAAAACGTCCTCAACTCCCGTGAGCTGACGAACGTACCTTTGCTGCAGTCTGGTTTACCATGTCCAGGAGCCACTCGCGTCCCAAGGATTTCAATACCATTTGCATCCACACACCATTGGTAGCCCTCCCAAGTTTGGATCTCTTTAAAACTACCATCGTCCTCACACTGTGGAATCTTGGAGCCCAGGAGACTAGAATGGATGACTTTCAACCGCATTTGTTGGCACTTGCTGAGCACTGAAGAAAAGAACTGAGCTTAAAATATGCAAAGGCAGATTGAAGCGCGACCACAAAGGAAGTTCGTCTGTTCATTAGGGATCCCTACAAAGTAGATATCGGATCTTCTTCAGAGCTTGTAACATAACATTAATCCTAAGCAGGTTCATCTGATCTGAACAATAATTGCTCATTCCCCAAAAACTTAAAGTCTAAATCCGCTCCATCATTTGTTCTAAATAGCATTTTTCTATTTGTTTCGCTCAATAACTGACAATTTTTCTTCCAATCTTCAGGACATCGTTCGCGTCTGTATATTCGAAAGCCTCATCCACACAAAATAAATGAAGTATATGATTCGTCCCCTGGCGTACGTAGTACGTCTCTTAAGAAGACAATTCTTGCTTACAATTCACTTGCGAATGTTCCAATTAATTCTGGGGAGTTGTGTGACTCAATCGTATACATGAGGACGACGTTCTATGAGGCAATCGCACGTGGTACGTCAGTCTTATTGCAAAATAAAATTGATGTCATTCGTGTCTCTGAACCATTAAAAAATAATAAGGTTCATCAAATCAGAACACGTACAACACGATAGCTTCAACCAATTAAGAAAATTCCACGTGACTTCTCCGGTATGATTCCACGTTAACACATGTGAAATTATCAAATGTTTCAATTTCACATGTGGTTTTTGATATTTTAAAATATTTCACATGTTTATTCTCACATGTGATTCAATTCGTCATGTTTTATATATTACTTTCACTAGAGATTCATGTAGTTCGCGTGTGCGAAAACTTCTTACGTTTCATAGCTTAAGTAGAAGAGTGAACTCGGGTAGAGAATAATGATGTTAGATGTTACTCCGAGTGACGAACCATACCAGACAAGTAGAGAAAACTCTACTTGGCCCAACAAGGATTCGAACCGGCGACCTTCGGTTTACTAGTCCGACGCTCTACCAACTGAGCTAGAGGTCAAGTTGGGAGCTGGTCGCGAAATGTTACTTGGGTTCTTGATATTTCGAAACATATACTAGTTTCCTCCATATCGGGACATTTAAATCCTAACTGATTTTAAATAGCTTTTAAATAACATCATTTCGCGACCAGCTCCCAACTTGACCTGTAGCTCAGTTGGTAGAGCGTCGGACTAGTCAACCGGAGGTCGCGGGTTCGAATCCTTGCCGGGCCAAGTAGAGTTTTCTCTACTTGTTCGGCATGGTTCGTCACTCGGAGTAACATTTAACATCATTCTTACGTTTCAGTTTCACATGTGAAATCTGGCATGCGGAATTTTCATGATATGTTGTGGTAAAAAAATGTTTGGGAAAGTGATTAAAATGAGCGACTGCTAACCGTACCAAAGACAAAAGAGAGGATATTGCTCCCTCGCCTCTCCTTCTCCATCCAACAATGTTGCTTCATTTTCTTGGGTTTGAATATTTGGCGTTGCACAAAGAAAAAAAATTGACCAAAAACTTGTAACATTAGAACGTGGAAGTGGGATCGAAAAGTGTAGTCATTTCCTAATGTTTTTACCCGCGATTTGTATGTGATAAAACACCATAAAAGCACAGGTAGCAAAATTTCGGTTTCAAGCTTCGATGAAGATGAAAGCCAACACGACGACACCTTAGTTTTCTGTTGCTTCTGCAGTTCTCAATTGCCAGAGTGCATAAGGTCTAAGCAATATAAAATTTATTCTCTGATATGTGCATCTAACCTCTCTGCGTAGTATAGGCGGTACAATTCGGTATTCCTCTTTGACGTGTATTGTTAATTTCGCGGCCATCTTTGTCGGCACACCAGCAATAGCCAATTGAACTGTAACACTGAACCGGCCTATATCGCCCGTCGTTTTCACACTGTGGTCGAAAACTTCCTAGTAAGGCTGGAGTACTGGCTTGCTGAAGCTGGCAAGGAGTCAGTTCTAAGACATTGGTAAAAAAAGTAGAGAAGACATGGGTAATTAAGCTTGCTTGGGATTTCTTCCCGACATAAAGGCAAGTTTTGGCGCGAAAATGTCTAAACAGACTTGAAGATGTCTGATCCCAAATTAACAAAAACGAGGAAGCTATTTTGACAGATTTTCGATGAAAAAATTGCTCTGGAACGCTAAATTTTTAAGATCGTAAGATTTCAAATAAAAATAAACTTGTTTGTTCGCAAGGTAGCGAATTCTAAGTCACACTTCAAAAGGAATACTTTTTAAGCGATTCCAAGCGAAATGCTTTAGGCTTGTATACGTAAAAGGTAAGATAAACTCATACAGAATTCATGTACCAAAAACACAAGAAATTAACGTTTAAAAAAGTTCCAAATGTCGTGAAGTTTAGAAATATTTCGAAGTTCTTGGACTTTGACAGGTTTCAAAACTGCTAGCAGTTTGGAAATATGCAACTTCTTTGTTTAAGAAGTCAGTCCGAATACTCGACGTCGGAGTCTACCGAGCTTTCAAAGTCCTCGTGTATTAAAAATGCAAGCCTTCGGCTCGCCTTTTCAAAGTACACTCGGACTTTGAAACCCTGGCAAATTTCTCCAGCTCGTATTTGAACTATTACCTCCAGCACTGACTAGCGGATGTTTTGTATATCGAGGCGGTGTATATATTCTCTAATATTAAGAGAAGGATAGGCTAGACTGCGGTTTAGCGGACACATACGACGCCATCACCAAATCCATTGTCAGGTTAGCGTAAAGTCTTAGTGGGGCAGGTTAGCGTTCAAGCCTTTAACGCATGAATTTTTAAAATTTTTTTCTCTCTTTGTCTTTGCTTTGTTCTCTCGTTTATTTTTTTGTTCGTAGTGTCCGATACATCGGACATTGTGCGCTAAAGGGTATAAGCTAGGCGGCAAACTCAAAATAGGTCAAGTTAGCAAATAGGTCAAAATAGCGTCATGGTTAGGTTATCCACATAATCTCGTTCAATCAATAAACACACTTAGCAACCCCGATGGCGCCATTTGTGTCCGCTAAACTGAAGTCGTCCAGAAGGATAAGGTGGAATGTTGAAGATCCTAACGTTTTCTACACTCTACACGGGATAAAATTAGTTGTAATAAAGTCATATTGTTTCAAAGAAACGATGGAAACTTACTTTCGGAACAGTTGACAACGTTTCCCTGTGAATCTTTGAACTCCACTTTACACATTCGACAAGGATCAACCGAGCATTGTGCCTCAGGATGAGCTGGACAGGAGGCCAATTGACAGTGGTGAAGACAAAGCAAGAACGGTCCACCACTCGGACAGGCTGCAAAAAGTGTAATAGTCTTTCAGAATGAATTCTAAACATTATGTATTCACACCATACACTGGAGTGTACCTACATACGAAGTAATTTGCTGGAAGAACTTGGATTTCATTATGATAGGTTGGTGAAACATTCCGAATTAATATTTATTTTTTCATCATAAGTGATTGGGGTCATAGACGAATGTGCAAGCAAGTACTTTGTTGTCCTCACGGTAACATGAGGACCACATGTCATGGTTATCCTGTGCTGCTAAAGTCATGAGAAAAATGAGTCAACTCGGTTTGCGGGGCTGCTGGTCTAAGACTTGATCTATCGAGTGGACTGGGGACCGTGACTGAGTTTTCCTGTTGTGAAATTTCTCTTTAATCTTACAATAGTATTGATTAATTTGTACCAGGTAAAGAAGCGGGCCAAAAACCCAAAGATGGGAGCTTAAATCCCGCTAAAATATAATCATGAAATAATCTCATCATTAAAAATAGTAATATACTTACCAACCGAATGTGGAATCTACCTGGAAAATTATTATGGCTTCAAAAATCCGATCTTAGAAACTAATCTAGCTCAGGTAATCGGATGCTGTCCCTTTCCTAAGACGATGTGCCAGTCAAGGCTGTACAACTGTCGCCGTGACAGACACCAAAAGCAGGATACGATTTCACGGCCTGCAAATGGCAAATAGTAGGCCGAAAATACAGATTTATAGACAAAAGAGAGCACGGCCTAGAAATTTCTGAAAAAAACTTGTAGTCCGAAATTTTAGTCACTTAACGTACAGAAAATATAATTGATTGAACAGTTCTCCATTATGAGAGATCAACAAACAAAAGGAGAGTTTCAAAAAGCAATCTCATGATGATATCAGATGTACAAGATCATGTAAAATGCAATAATAGTACCTTCGTTCTGCACACGTTCGAGTGAAGACCTGTAACTCTATCACATGCACTTTCAGTGAGTCCATAACTTATACATTTTGTAGGCTAGAAATTAGTTGGCCTACATAGCAATATAAAAATCTTAAAATCATGCCCTGCAAAGTACACGCTTGCCTGCTTAACGTCTGAAAGTAATTGGGAATTGGTTCCTTCTCTTGCTATTCTCGTGAGTCTTTAACCAGCCAAAAATACGTATAGGAAATAACAGCTGTTCTCGAACAACTATTGAAAAAACTTGTGTTTGACGAAATATTTATAACACACCCGTGTTACGCACTCCCTGTATTATGAACGTGATTCCCATTCCACTTGTGTTCCGTGAAATACTCAGAATACCAATGGTGCTTCACGCTCGTGGTATCATGAGTATTTCGCCAAACACGCACTCGTGCGATTTTTCAGGAATTCTTCGAGAGCAGCATTGTTCAGTTCTAATTCTATCTCTATTTTTATCACATTGCATTACTAACCTAGTTGTTCGTCAACAGGGTCACGACATGTCTTGCCACAGAGAGTCTCACAGCATTTTGCCTTCCCGTGGCAATCTTCGTCATTCGCACACGTCTCTGTGCACGTATCGGTAGGTTTGACCGTGGGACATCGCCCTGGTTTGATCTCAGTGTGGTTCACTGCAAAAGACGATTGGGTTAGCTGACAGGCGGTAGGGGTGAGGAGTTTCGGTGCAAATTATTACCAGAGTATCAGATAGAGGACTACGGGTGACATGTACATGAGGATAAGGGTGAAACAGAGACAAAGGAAAATTAAGACAGTCAGGGCAAGAGTTGATGACACGGTGTTTGTGGATTGAAAAAGAGAAAGATTGTTCCATCCGATAGCCAAACACCAAGAAGTGTATTGAAAAAACGAAGCAAAACTGAGTTTTTTGGACATACTACAAGACATTTGAATATCGGGTGAAAGGCTCTTCTACGTTTTTGATTTAGCTTCTCCAACAAATCACTATTTCAGAAGAAAATCAGGCTAAAAGTTGTCAAAATTTTTTGGTAATTGAGATCGCATATCCAAACCTCCGTCTCGGTACTGATTTCCTTTGTTTTCTTCTCTTAAGTCACGAACGAATTTGAAATGAATTGATAAAATGTAGACTTGAAAAATACAGCATGAAGATAAGAGGGAGCATGTACTAAGGATGACGGGACGAGAGTAACAGCAGGGCGTTAAGTCTTGGTCAGACGGCGCATGATGGTCGATGATGGTCCATGATAGACGATGATAGTTGAAACTGTCGCTCCCGTTTGACCACCAATTATCTTCCACTATTAAGGACTATCATTCGTTATCGACTATCATGAGCATGTTTAAGTCTTCCATGATAGTCGATGACAGTTTTTCCTGTTCGACCACTCGATGATAGTTGATGATAGTTTGGGGTAGGAAATGAGTTCTTAAACTATCATCGACAATCAATCGCCGTTTGACCAAAGCATTAGGCAAGGAAAGGGCAAAGCTGTGAGTAAGGGTTGTGGAAGGGACACAGAATAACCAAATAAGGTGAAGCGTTAAGCTAAGGGTGAGAGTGATGTTTTGGATAAGAGCATAAGCAAGGATAGCAAGGCAATGGTCAAAATGAGATATTTCCAGTACAGAGGCTGTGGAAGCGGAGAAACCGCGGAGACACTACCTCCCCATCCAACAATTTAGTCTAATTCGTTCTGCTTGGTTTGTTCGTAAAAATGCGTTAAAGCGATAAATTAAGGGTACGGAGTAGGCTAAGGCAAAAAAAATCGCATTAGGTAGACACTGTTTGCAATTGCCTTGACATCGGAATTTCCCAACTTAGATCTGCTAAAAAAAGATATTTTTTATAATGTTAAAATGCTATGTAAGTGTAAAAAATTCCCCTAAATAGCGTCTTTTGCAAAAAATTCATTTTCCTGCAGATTTTACCGCGAAATTATACCAGATCGCACGGACCCTCTTCGTGCATGCATCCAACAATTTCCAGTTTGTGCCCACCCTGCAGTATCGTTATACCGGAGAAACTATACCGGCGAAAGTATACCGGTATAAAGTACAGAAAGGACACGGTAAGAATGAGAATGATGACAAGGGTAAAAACATGCCAAGTAAGTGAGAAACATGCCAAGAATTAAGAGTTTCTGTACGCAGTTTCTTTAAAAATAATGCCGTAGACGTTAAAATATTGCACTTTCTTACCAAATAATTTTTCATGAGTCTTTATGGCACAGTTCGGTTTCCCTCTCACTCGCGTAAGCTCCTGTTCCACTCCGGTCTTCGGATCCACACACCAGCAGTAACCAGTCGATGGCCAGCACTGTATTCGCGAGTAGTTTCCGTCTTTGTCACACTGCGGGATAAATCTCCCCACGGGCTGAAGTCCAAGTTTTTGACTGCTCTGAGCACTGGCTTGTTTCAGTTGACACTCGGACAAATCTATATGGGAGCACGTCAAAAGACTTGATTCATGATTGGTGTTCTAAACGAAAAATACTTTCTCACTCCGTAGGGAGCTCCTGAAGTCTAGATGCAGTTAAAACACTTAAGTTATATTAAAAAAAGATCCGGCTTACTCAGAGTGGTAGGATTGGGGTTCCTTGGTGGGCCTGGATGCATTTAAGTAAGCGTTGCAAGCAGTTGGAGCAAGGGCATAATTCATCAAAACAGTTTTACATTGTAAAATCTAAAATCTCTTTCGTAACAAAAATTACCTATTTTGGAGCGACAAAACCTAAAACAGTCTTTGGTTGGCACTTTGGTATTCCATGTATCTTTGTGACCCGCAGCTGTTTTGAAGAAACTAAACCTCCGACATGAACATATAATATTTATTTTGTTCCACCTGTGGGGACCAACAGCAAAATACTACAGTTCCAGTGTTATAAATTCTAAATACGACAATTGCAAGGATTAACTATCAGGCGTCACGATAGCCGGTAAAGACCATGGCTTTCCCATGGCTTTACCAGCCGAATCTCAGTGTCAAAAACCGAAAGGGACCCTCCTCTCGTGCATATTTTGACTTCTCGGCCAGCCGGATGTGATGTTTCTGAATATTATCAATGAATTTGCTTCTAATAAACCAATTTTAACGAGCTATTTACGAACATCTCAAAGATGTGCAACAAGTTTTTGAGTTGTCGACATACATACGCTTAAATTCTTCCTGTCCGTATAGGTCCTCACTGACCTATGGAGACTTTAGTATTTTACTCTGGCTAACGCCAGACGATTTTACTCGTCAAGGGGAAAGTCCTCGGACA
>JBAHVQ010000166.1:1514795-1533344 GCA_036872915.1 Nanipora kamurai
GTTTTAAAATGGAGGTCATTATGACGAAATTAATGACCGACGAAAAACAAAAGAATATGGTCTCATGAGTTTATAAACGCAAATGAAGCATGGGGGTCAAGGGGTCAATGAAATAAAATGGCATACATGGCTCAACTGGCACTTGTTACAAAGAACATTTATTCACAAAAGATCATTAATATAATTTTCACATAAACAAACTATGTATTAACATTTCTATTAAACTAAAGTAATATGCCACTCCAACAGGCAACACAAACGTAATCGAATGTCAAATGACAGTCAATTGAGATCAATTACTTTCATCACGAGTTTATACTAAATGAGCTACACAACGTAGGTAAAATTCGTGCCAGGGCAGAAAACGTTCAAGTGACAAAGTAAATTAAATCTCCCTGCGGCAACAGACAACGGATGACAACAGTCAAATCCCAAAATGGATTTCTCGTTTACCAAGATATTTGTTTTACGCTTTTGCAAGCGATTCAGTTGAACATCGAAGTTTAGAACATGAATTAGAACAGCTCACTTTCCGCACCAATTGTCTCACATGGAAGGTTTCCATAAGCAACGTTGCAGTAAATAAAAAATGTGTACTTGGATAAGGACTGATATTTCAATCTCAAGACAAGAACACCGGAATTGCATTACCTGCATAAGCTTTAAGTTTTGTGCGCTTGGATTATGTCCTTGACGAATGCGCTTCGACCCAAGAGTTTTGGAAAACAATAGCAGCTAAACGCAGCGAGCACGACATGTTCTGACAAAATATTAGAAAAATCTGCTTTCTAACGTGCTCAGAACTGCTGAAATATCCGTTCGCAAGTCATTAATTAGTCGAAAATAAAGGAAATTGTGGAAAATATTCTATGGAACAAAAGTAATAGTAATTCGTAACAAACCATGTCCGACAAAGTCTCCTTTGCTTCTTTAATCTCTTCGCCAACAAGGTCGTCCTACTGCCTTCGCGAGACTACGATTGCGTAAAATTGAAACTTTGTAGACAAGGTCAGGCAAAGGAGATTCCTGGGGTTGCGCCACCTGATTAGCTGCAGATAATTAAGCCAATTTTCGGCGACAGCTTCCGTCATGATGATAGGGCCGCGTTACCAAAACCACGGCAACGAACCTACGCAATTAAATACCTCATGTTTATGGACTAAGTATTGTGTCTTGTTGTTTTAAGCTGTGTTGATACTTCAATACTCAGAAACCTCTGAGTTCCAGACAGGACTCGAACCCGCAACATTCTGAATACTGGCCAGGCTCTGTAATATTTAAGTCGGTTTTCCAATTAGCGGAATTTCCCGCGTTGAGCGCGCTTTTTCTTTGTCCTTTTAAATTAGTTCCTCCCGAGAGTTCACAAAACAAAGAATCCTGTTTCGCCAGGCAGAGAATACCACGTTATTTGCCTAATTTTGTGCATTTGTGTTTGATTGTAATGTTACGTTGACTATTTTTGGTGAATTGTGAACATACTAAAACTTCATCTGAATAGTTGACGACTTTTGCGCTGAAGTGATGAAGCCCAAGCGTTTTCAGTAGTCCGAGTAAACGCCTGAGCAGGCGTGTTGTTAACTAAACCTTTACACCCAATTTACAACACTATTTCTTTTATAACATAACTCGAACACAATAAGTACAATAAACAGGTTATTAGCTTTTTTTCATGAATATTATCAAACCACAAATTCTTCTCCGTCAGAATGGCGTGCGATAGCGTAATAATACATCGTGGCGCATAATGGTGACTTTTGAACTGTGTTAGGGCCTGATTACATGGAGCATTTCAACCCCGGGGTTGAAAATGCTCCATGTAATCAGGCCCTTAGCGTAGCCTCATGCAAACACGGCAGTTGACCAATCGCAGTTTGCTTAAGACCGCCACCTATTTTATAAATGTAATATACCCTATGCTTGTTGAAACATCAGGAAAAACATCAAGGGAAACATGCAAAACTGTATTCATAACTTTAAAAATCCGCTCCCACATACTCTTGACAACTGCAACTTTCCAGTGAAGCGACTTATGTTACACAGAAAAACTCCAAACTGACTTTCACACTTCCTTTCATCTTTAAAATTCTTTTTCCCACATGCTTGTTCGTTTGCATATACCTTAATTTCACAGGTGGCTTGTATGTGGTTCACATGTGAAACAACTTAACTTGTTAAATCTGGCATGTGGAACTTTCGTAAGGAGGTACACATTTTATTGCCTTCGAAACAAGGCCAAAGTCCATAGTTCTTTTCACCTTTTCAAGTTAGCTTGTTCTAAGATTTATAAGCCACTATGGAATTAGAAATTTTCGAATAAATTGCATCCCAATTGGTAAAAACAAGGTGCACTAGTAAATCTTGAACGAAACTTCACGGTTAGTCTTTGGCGCAGTTTGGCAAAACTAACCGCAAGGATTATCCCATACAGATCTGATTGACGGAAGAAAGATATTTATAAGTAAGCGATCTATTCCGAGGAAATAAGATATATTTCATTTTACTAAGTCCATTTTGCTTCCATCGCATATATCAACACTGTCTCACCGATTATTAGAATTTACGATAAAGACATAACAAACATTGAACGGTGGCCATAATGTATGACTGCAGCGACTACTTACAGATTTTTGTCACTCGCTCACATTTAGATACTGCCGTCCACAACGCAAAAAGCAGCTTAAACACACAACAGTTTGGAAAATGTAACTTCGGCTACCAGGAAGTTGTCCTGAAAAACGGATTCCTTGTTAAGTGTTAATTTGTTAACATCTCGTTTTGACGCAAAGGACTGAAAAACTGAATAACGACGGGTAACAAACACAACCCTAAGTTAGCTTATTGCAGGTTCTTGTATTCATGACAGATTGATATCTGAGTGTACATGTCGTTTCACAGAAAGGGATCATTTACCTTGCACTGTTGCACTGGTTTTAATGCAATACAAATTAGAAAGTGAGCATCACAAAAACCCAGGTCATTGACAGCACCATTGAAAATTACACTGTTACAGGTCGACTGGTAATGGATGCCGTTGGAAATGAACAGCACAAGGTCTTGGCTTTCTCAGGTTTCCTAACAGAAAGTTTACGTACAGAGGTCTCAAAATTAAAAAGGTTGAAGACAAGCGAAAAATGCGCTCGAACTACGCACGTACTTTCGGTGGCTTATTTTCAGAATTACTCACTCATCAATCGTACCCTTGGGTTACCCTTTGGCGCGAGAAAACTCTTAAGCCGAAACAGCTTATTCCCATTTGGTCCAGCGCCAGCCTGCGCTAGTGGAAAACACTTCGGTGATGTATCATGAATACATACTATTATAAATTTGTAGGAGCATGCTAAGGTAACTTTATGACTAATAAGGTATAAAAATGGCCATAAATGTGAGAAATCAGCAACAACAACAAAACAACAATACAGTAATAATAATCTGGTTTATTTGGAGATGAACAAGTTTAGAACTTCATTTTGCCACTGGTCATTTCACCTGTCTCTGTTCCCCTTTAACGAATAAAAACGTCTAACGTTGGCTGTGTAGTAAAACAATATAGAAATGAGTTTGTTGAAGATGGCGTGAAACTCTTTCCCACCCAATCCATCCATCCATCCATGCGTCCCTCCCTCACTCCGTCCGTCCGTCCGTCGGTCCCTCCGTCCATCCATCTGTCGCATAAAACCCACACGTGGCTTCCAGCTAATCAAAATGAGGACCAGAAAAGCCATTATGACTCCGTTTAACTTCGAGCTACCGGAACGCGGCAAGCTGTTCACCGACATGAAGATCAGTGCCAGCACAACGGCTTCGTTTATATGGTTACTCCTGTAACAGCAAAAATAAACGCAAGCGGTATAGGGCAGGCCGATATGAAGGTCAACTCAATCACAGCGCATGACTTCGTTCATACATGTTGGATGAAACCTTACATGCAATAACCACATGATCAATGTCATTGTTAGTCGTCAAGATTCACAGGGATAACCAGGATTTGCAAAAGAGGAAAAACTCAAATATTTAAGAGTCCCGAAGCCGACCCAAAAAATTCCTTTCCTATTGCAAATATTGCGAAAAAGGCGCCACTTTCCACCAACTGAAGGAGGACACTGCCTTGACTGCACGATGTCCACAAACTTCGTGATATACAAAAACTCTACATGATCTCCATAGCTTCGTGCTTTCAGATACCAAGTATCAGCAGAAACATAACGGATACACTGTACGATAAAGCCCAGGACCCAATTTTTCATTTGGTCTTTCGACGACAATTTTTCTTTGAAGAGTAATATAGCCATCGCCTACCTTTCAAAAGCAATCGTTTCTTATAGTTACAAACTTCTCTCGTCGCTGGTTGCTGGTACATACGAAAAAACAAAAATTGATTAAGTCCCATCGGGTATCCTCAATCAATTTCATGTAACGAAACCCATATATGGTCAGCTAAATTGTCTGAATAACCTAGTTCCAGTGACGAGACAAATCATTCAGAAAAGGACTTTGTTTCCCAAACAGAACAAAGCGAACAATGTCTGAGCTCACCAAGCGTTTCCGAAGCATCAGCTCTTCCATGGCCAAAGCGAAGTTACAGACGAAACCAAACTAGAGGCTGTGGTTTGCTCTGCCTGTTCATTATGTGTCGGCGAGGACCATCGTGTACTACTCAACTGAACGACTTCCTCCGGCAGACTTTGGGGAATCTGGCTGTCCATAACGGTTTCCCATTCGTTATCTGAGCTACTTAACTCAAGGCTTCGACCGAGCTCGCTCTCCCCCTCAGAACTTCCGTCCTCTTCATCGTATTCTTCGTTTGGTGGACATAATTGATCAAACACGTTGTGCGGGCCACACCTAGAGCATAAAAAACATAAATCCAAAGACGGAATATTTCACGCTTGAAGTTTCCTGAGGTTTTCACTGTTTGTCGGCTCAGCTAATTTTGTAAAACGAACACCTAAGTGTTTTATTTTTCATTTCGAAAGTTAAAAACTCCTAATGCCTCTAGCCCTTTTATACGCTTTTCTTCACTCACACAACATCATGCACGAGTGGCTCACTGTATCCAAACACATTAAACTGTTAGGTCTTACCAAAATCCGGCATCATTATGGCATATTACTCGAAGAGGAAACACCAACTGACCTTCCTAAGTGAACGTTGCTTGACTGCAAACATGTGTGGATATTCTGAAGAGTTCTCTTAGGATGTAGCATCTGTGGACTAAGGTTCTAGCGGAGAGAAATTCTACAGTTATTCTCATTCCATCGAGTTCTGGGCCCAGAAATAAATACATGTATTCAAAAAAAATTGAGACTGGTTATTATGAAAGAAGAAACTACGCACTATAAGTGGAGAAATAAAAAACAAAAGATATGGCAAAATATAAACTTAGATACCTGAGAAAGGCACAAGTACATTACATTTGCGTTGAGACGAGAAACGGACGATTTAAATGCAGTTGCGCTTAGTTCTCGCAGACAAAATTCACTGGATCAAAAACGAAGACGTGTATCAGTACCATTATTATATAAAAGTTGAAGCAATAGGGAAATTATGCTGTGTAAAACTTGGTGAAATTGTATGTAAGCCATTGAAAGGAAGGTGAAAAAGAAGGCAAGAAAAAACGGGACTAAAAGATAATAACAAGAAGACCGGAATCATATTGTGCCTTAAGGAACAGGCCAGAAGTAATGTAATTGTCTTAAAGGACAGATGTGTTTAACTGGGACAGTCGGCGAATTTCAAGTACGTAGGTTCTGTGATGCTCGAGGGAGGACGTCAGCTGGAGATGAAGAAAGGGTCATGTTGAAATGGAGAGAAGTGGGTCGTAAAGTGTTAGATCAAAGAATAACATAGGCCGGTATTCGGGACTTTTAAGATTCCAACAACCGACCACGCCTACGGCTGAAAAATTGAACGTGACAAGAATTGGTGATGTATGAGTCGTTCGTCATAGGAAAAGGAATGGAAAGGACTGATAGATACGGTCAGGGAATAGACAGAAAAAGAACTAGATCGAGGAAGGGGGGACAGAATGACAAACGGAGGGAGGGGAGAGAACACTGAAAGGAAGAGAGAGACGGAGGGTCGGACGGAATGATCGAGAGACGGAAGAAGGGAGGAGGGTAGGCTAAGAGCACAAGCATAATAGCACACAGACTGGACAATCAACTGAGCTATGTAATAATTGTTGTTGAAGACAGCATCGCTAATAGTGAATCGTGTACGATGTTTACATTTTGTAGTTTTCATGTTACGGAGAATTCCAAGGCAAAGAAAATCCTGCACTTATCCAAGAAGTCTATCAAGTTACCTGTAACTCAGGTCTTTGGGCAAAGTAATATCCAGGAAAAATGCCATCAATTCCAGCAACTGACATGCGTAACTCAAGCCAGCTGTCAAGGAAAACGCCGAATTTCTCAAGCTGCACGTCGGCACTATAATGAAAACCAAATCCTTAAATTAATGAATTATTTGTGAACAAGAAATAAAACGTTTTACTGCTGGAAAAACTCCAAAAGAATGGTTATTGGTACCACTAAGCCGATGATTACAACTACCAAATTTTCGGGAAATTTACGTTCGATTCTAGGTCTCCGACGCAGTCTCCAGAATAAGGTTAAATTCTAATCACGGAAACTTTGTCCGTGATCCTCCAAATCTTCTATACTGTAATATACTCGCAGAGTTTGCCTTGGAGACCTGGTTTCTGGTAATTGTATTAACGCCTCAATTAAAAACACTCCACTACAGTTTGACTTAGGTAACTACGATTTTTATGAGGGCCATAACAGTGTTTCAAAAGCTAAGGGAAAAATTATTTTTGGAATTTTCTCTTCACAAAATAACAAATCAAAATGTAAATACAACAAGGTGCATACCTGATTCTGTGGATCCATTTTTATTCGCTTTCACTGTACGCAAAAAAAAAGAAAATGTGTTAAAAGGATTAAGGATACTCTGGTTAATTTCCGTATCGTCCCTTTGTCATTCTGGATCGGTTCATTAGTGAGCTGCTTTTTAAGATCTACCCTGCATGAAAGACAACATGACGTTACTTACACCAACGATTGT
The DNA here is from genome assembly GCA_036872915.1 of Nanipora kamurai. Lineage (NCBI taxonomy): Eukaryota > Metazoa > Cnidaria > Anthozoa > Scleralcyonacea > Helioporidae > Nanipora > Nanipora kamurai. The sequence continues at coordinate 1,521,861 of JBAHVQ010000166.1, forward strand.
ACGCCGAATAATCTCCGTTTGCGGGTAGAAACGTTTCAAGTATTCCATACTGTATGTTGCCAAGCTCATCATCGCTCACCCATCGCCCTTCAATGTACGATGTTCTCGTGGCTTCAGTTAACGCCTTCTCACAGCTTTCACCAGCTTCTACGACCACGTCACTTGCTGCAACCAGAAAACCACACACAGATATCGATTATGGAATGAAACGGCGCTTTTCACTCCGCGACGGTGGGCCTCAGCTCGAAACGTTAGGATTTTTCAACATACTTCTGCAGTCTATCAACCTTTTAGAAAAGCAAAAGAGTTGGGAAACAGCCGGAACTTAGATCTGGAAAAACAGACATTTCGAGCGGCGGCCCTTGGCACGAAACATCAGGTTTTTTTAGCACCTAAGTTCTGGCAGTTTCTCAATCCTTTTAGTTTTTTAACATCGTTCAAAACTCAGCATTCGCAATACGCAGCATTCTACTTTTATACCAACCTTTCAATTTTCTACACCAAACCTATAACTGGGTAATCTTTTCCCCCCAGTATATTCAACGAATATTGTGGCCTGTGTGTGTGAATATTTACACCCGATTAATAACGTTTTATAAACATTTTCGATGAAGGAAATTTTCGAGTGTGGGGATATAGTAATCTTAATATTACTATATCCTCATACTCGAAAAGTTCCTTCATCGAAAATGTTCACTTAAACGTTAATCGAGTTTAAATGTCACAATATTCGTTGAATATACCCAATTCTCTTCATCGGCCTTACCCACAGCAAATACAGAACTCGTGATCATGCTCTCGGCAACGGTCTCCGTAGCTCAGTGGTTAGAACATCACAGCATTCATTCCGGTCTCCCAACCGGAAGACCCGATGTTGCATTTTTCGCAACAGGTCCCGGTTGGGTCTTAAAATTACTAAATCCTCACACTCGAAAATTTCCTTCATCGAAAATGTTCACTTAAATATTTTCCCAGTAGCCTGAGAAGGTTTTTCTATTTGATTTTACTCCATTCCAACCTATGGGGATTTTTAAACTGAAACTTATTATTTACCTTCATTAGTCACTATATCACCAGGTGGAGTGCCAATTTCTGGGAACACTTTCTGTTTGGTGATTGGAAAAAGATATTTCTGAATTTGGTCAATGCGTATTCTTCGGACTCTGGCAACATTCTCTAATTCACCAGTTAAGTTGGCTTGTTTCTCCTGAAGTATATTCTGGAAGGAGAAGAAGACTAAAGATGAACATTCAACATTTGTACAGTAATTTAGTATTCTGTTCGGCCTCTTTCCCAAGGGAATCCCCTCCAGGTGCCTCCTGGCAAGAATGCATTCTTGAGACAAAGCTACGCCAAGCTACTACTATCAAAAATAGACCATTTTGATTGGATCATCAGCAGCTGAAAGCCCGCAATATGGACCACTTTCGGATCTTGTCATTCACTGAATTAGGGCCCAATACAACAATCCTTTTTTACATCTCATTTTTGAAAACAGTAGTTATTGCTGTGGCTTTTTTAGAGCATAAACTTTCCTGATTTAAAAATTGTGAAGACCTTTGGTGGGATTGAATCAAGTAAAATCATCCTGTAAATGGCAAAGAGGTTAATACTGAATGAACACTGCACTAAATTGCTAATTGATTAAAAGAGTTTCCTTTGAAACATTAATTTTTCGTGTTTGCATTTTCTGTCCTTAACTTTTTTTCTACTGCACAATATTCTATTTCAAATAGAATAAGTTAGATGGAAATGGGCCTTTTCTTCTCAATTTGCTTTGATCAACCAGCATCCTTTAACAAGGCCAATGTGCTTTGTCCAGAACATGTTTCTACAGTAGTTCCATTCTATTTTTATTCTGTAGTGTTCTCAAATTAAAAGTAAATTTTTTTTCTCTCCTTTGCACTATTTCCTTTCGTTTAGTTTACTTCATAATACTTGTCCTGTTTGGTACTTTACATTGTGGGCATTTGATCTGCTTTCTTGAGCTTTTATTCCTTCTTTCAATTTTTCTAATCTAGATCTTCGTTTTTTATTTTCTTCTGTGGTTTGGGTTAAAAAGCTTCTCCCTGGAAAGATCAAAAGGTCATGTCACTCACTGAGTCTAAACTGAAAGGATACACTTTATGGCAGCAAATACAAACCTCTTTCTTTTTCTTTCTTTAACAATGACACAGCCTCACGAAGCACCATCACTTTGTTTCGGCATAACTGTATGTTGTATCTCTGTGAGTCAAACAATATGACGATGAGACCATAAAAAGTTTAATACTCATGTTTGCACATCAAGGACAAATTACTAAGGCTAATATAAAATTCTTGTTGAATTATATACCATATGAGAATATACAAGGTAGTTTCCATGTTAAACTCTGATGTAAAACAAGTATAGTAACTTAAAGAAATGTCCACTTTAAGAATTGTTTCAAGGTGCTCCTTACATTGAACCATGAGTGAAATGGGGTGCTAATGGAGTCCTAAATCAGTTGCAACTTTAATGTTTGGCATTTACTAGTCAGAACCCGTGAAAGACAAGCAAATGTGACCACTTGGTTGACCAGTTGTTGGTGTCACCTCTGCCTATGCATCAAAACTATGGAGGTTGGCTGGTATCATAGAATATATAATTATATATATAGTATATGAAAATACCATAATTCGCAGATTATAAGCTGCAACTTTTTTCAAAAATTTAATGTCATGCAGCATGTCTCATATAATCCAGCTTATATATGTGGCTTATATATGAATAAATACAAAATTTTACTGGTATTTGAGAAAGTTTTCGTCCTTGTACTCACCATCACATGCTAAGTTGTTTAGTTTCACTTTCTAACATGCGAGATGGTATTAGTTTGTCCAGTGGCTCAGATAAAATAAGTCTAATTGTGATTGGTTAAGCAGTGGGCAGACCTGTGCAAAGACAGGTCAAGTGCGATGAGCGACGGTGAGCGACGAATGGGAAACTGTATCTAAATCTTGTATTTTCCATGGCTACTACAAGGCAGACATTTCGCCAGAAAGGTTTGAATTGCCTCATCACGAAAGCACTCAAAGCAGTTGTGACGAACAAGAGAACAGTGATACATGCATTCGATTCCAGGTGAAGTTGCTTGTTTGTTTCATTCAACCACGAAAGATCAAAATTTTTGTGGATTTGTTGAAGAGGACTTACTGTAAATAAGTAACTTTACGACACTCTTAGAGTAATAAGTTTGTTGTAAGAGTTAAATTATATAAGTGAAGTTTTCAATGTTGTAATATTAAAAATACGTTGCATCATCAATTAGTGCTGTTTGCTTTAGCAATGACAATGCAGCTTATAATCCAGTGCAGCTTATCTATGAAATTTTCTTGAAAATTGACAAAAAACACTAGTGCGGCTTATATAATGGTGCAGCTTATAATCTGTGAATTACCGTACTCATGCACCCTTGGAAATATATAAAATATATCAATAGTAGCAACTATTGATTTCCATTTAAATACAGCACCAAACCTACCAACTGTACTGCTGATTTCATAACAGCTGTAGACTGTAAGACCCTAAGGAAAATTAAATGTACATTAGGAACTATTAAGGTCAATTATTTTTAAGAGCAAAAACACCTGCAAACCTTTCAGCATAGTTGGACTTTAGCTTCTTGATAGTTTCCAATCTCTGTCTTTTTTCCTCATAACTGATACAACAAACAAGCAAACATTGTACAAATGAATTGTTATTATTTGATTAGTACTACATGTACTAACTATAATACATGAATGTAAACCTAAATCGGAATGAAATCTTCTTGTAACACTATTCTTGAAATGTATCAATTCCAGCGGTTGTGTTTGAAATTTTGTGTTTAGTGAGGAACCTAATTTCATAATTAAAATCAGTTAATCATGTAAACTTGTCTCTCCAGTGCATATTGAAGACCGTTAAGGTAAAATCAATTGATGAGGCCAGGTGGCTATCCTAAATATTTTTTTCTATAAATATATAAGGAATAAAGCCATGTTTGCCAAAGTTCTAAGTGCCCAATCCCACACCTTACATTTGGTGATAGCTCTACCCAGGAATCTAAAAAATATCAAATACCAGGGGGTGGCCTGGGGGAACAGCAAGCTAACTCATTACCTGCATGTATGCATGCTGTTGAGATTGATCAGGATCCCAACCACTAGCCCAACACTGATTTTAAATTAATGCAAAACAAAACGAGCACAACAAAATGATCCATACTAGTACGTGGGTCTTCCTTTTGTCTGAACAATGTACATTTTGTATTTAACAACTGATATGTAATTTAATCTATATATGAAATCTATATATAAGATATGTATAGGGTTGCATTTTTATGAAATGATACACAATACTGTTTATTACTGAGCAAATGCCAGACCATTCCAAAGAACGTTAACAACCAAAACAAGCATTGGGTAGAATGAAAACAGGTATGACATGATATTACGTATCTATTTTGAACAAATCTCGATAGTGTCGCCCATATCCGAACTACTGACCTTTCCTCACTGCGTTTTCGGCTATTATAAAAGAAACCGATTTTTATACACTTCGCACAAGTGAAGTAAATCCTTTTGCTGCAACATAATGGGCAAAAAACATCGGTAAACACAACTGGCTCATCTTGGACCTCGTCCTCCATTTATTTTTATAGTGACGTCATATCAATTGCGACATATTCCGACCCAGGTACCAAATAAAATCGAAGTAAAACGAAGAATAACGACTCAGGAAAACGAGCAGGTTTATTACGTGCATGAATCCTGCGTGCGAAATCCCGTGACATACAATAAACCGGGTGAAATTCCTTTGTTTGCTTTAGTCATATTAGAGTTTATAAAAGCAGGTTGTTTGAAAAGCTGCCAGCATATTATCATTCTTGGTAAGTGACTAGACGAAGAAAACCTGGTTATTCAATCTGAAATACGGTGGACGAAAAAGAAACAAGGGATTGCCTCAAGTTTGAAGACAACTTTGGCATACTGTACGTCTTAGCGAAGTTGGATCTAGTATGTTTGGTTCCATACGGAAATGGATTGATGTTACTGTTTTACGCTACGAAGTTACCACTGCACTATACATGCTGGAGCCTTGGGAAAAAGTATTGTTCAGTATCCTTTCATATGTTGTCCATGGAGGTGCAGCTGGGCTGTTATTTAGTTTAAAAGAGAAGTGTATTAGAATGTTGGTGGTAAAGTACATGCCACTCCCTAACTCCTGGGCGGCAATTTGCAGCTGGCGGAAGACGAAAGCCTAATGCTGACAATAAGTCAATAATACTTTTCTCTCTACCCATGGGCATGGCAAGAATTTTTCCTTACCTTCCTGTGACCTTTTGGATCAACCTAAGTATTGTTTCCTCCCCCAGCATTGCTTTGTTCTTTAAAAACCTCAAAAATTTGAAGAAATCCCAAGGAAAACCTAATTAATCAAGGTTTTTAAAGTGCAAAACAATCTTCAGGGGACAGTTAGAAAGTTGATCCTATTTTTCAAATAATAAAGGAAATTCCTAAAAGTTTTCTTTGCTTTGTAAACCACATCTATAAAGGCAGATTATAGAATGAAGAAACAAAAGGGGTGAGGTGTACTTTATTGGGCCCAGGTGTATTTAACAAAGGAATACCAAAAGTTATTGAATATCACCAATAATCTGGATGCCATATCTTAAATATAGTTGTTTTTCCAAGCTCAAGGGATAAACTTTGGCCTTTTCTAACATGAAATTTTTTCCTTTATTCTTATTTATTCTTCCAATCATTCTTTTTCTCCAAGGGTTGTTTTTCTGTGAGAGCACCCTTTCACATCGAGGATGGTGGTACCTAATGTGAACATACGGGTTTATTGTTGTTTGTGTACTAGAGATAGTGCAGTAGAGTGCTAAAGTGTAACTATATAAATATTTTTTAAAAAAATACTCGAGGGACTTGTTGTAGGTTAAATAGACCCCACACACTTATTCACTGGTTGCAGAAATAGTGACAACAAACAAAAAACATCTATAAATTATTCAATGTTATGAAAGTCAGAACTTTGAAACTATTCTCCAAATTGGTCATTTTGATCTCACATTCAAAGGGTGTCTAACCAAGATATAGCTACTAAAACATGATTTCCTTCAACAGATTACTGTTTTATTTGCATGGGGTCCTATTACATGTTTAGGAACCAAGGTAAAACACCCTTGTACTTGGCTACTAGTCAACTCACATCTGATTTAACCTGCTTAACCTTTTGATGGCCAAGGCTTTCCCATTGACTTGTAAAATATTCTGGATTTTAGCTATGAAATAGCAGTGTATTCACTTCCCCATTAATTGGTTAATGACTTATTTTGCTTTTCTCACAGAGCTGACAGTTATATGTTCCTAAAGTGAAAATTAATGATTTATGACAACTTGACTTTGGTTACCCTACCAGATGTATTTCTAGATGCCATTCACTAGATGTAGCTGCCTGTTTTTTTGAGAATAGCCTCCTGTCCCAAAAAAATTTTTAACATCTTGAATTTTCCTGTTGGACAAGGGGCTGTACACATTGTCATATCTGCAAGTAACTTATAAATTCTCTGTAGCATAGAAATAACTAAATAGAAACATAGTTTTGATAATTCCTTAACTGATTAAAAACAGATGCTACAGCCATTTCATTAGTAGCAATGTCTACTTACACAACGTATATTTACTTACCTCCTTTCATTGCCAATGTCATATCAGTTCTTGGTTTTTGAGATTGGATTGACTCTTGCCAGAGGAAAATGATAGGAGTTTGATACCAGCATATTAAAAACAATTACTGCAAGCTTTGATGATGTGAACAGTGTAAACATGAGTAATAATTACATTGTGTGGTATAAATAGATACAAAAATTATTTCACATTGTCTGTGTTAGTTCAAAAAAAAAAGCTCTATTGCAAAAAGAATTGTATGACACACTTGGCATTGTTGTAAGGTGCTGTAACAATAATGCCATCATAATTGAAGCATCTCACCAGCAGCCAGAATGTTAAAGGTTTCATCTTTAACTGTCTGAGTTAAGGAATCCTTTCCAAGTTGAAATATGTACAATCAGTAACAGAGAACAGTTTGCTTGGGTTCTCACTGGAATTTGCAACCCAATTTTTTTCAGCAAATATCGGCATATGTGAATTTCAGTCCAAAGATGACCATTAGTCAGAAAACCCCGTAAAATCGTAATCTTGTCAATGAAATAAACTCAGAATATCACTTTCATTCAACTTTTGTTTTGTTACTCAGCTCAAATCTTAAAGTGTATATGAAGTGAAAATTATGTTTTTCTCACATGAAAGAACTCTTGAACTTATAACAAATCCTTTACACTTTTTACATTTCTTACTTTGTTCTTGAGATATTAAGATTTCTTTGATACGTGAATAACACCTTGCATACATCATGGTGCATAATTAGTTGTCATAAAATTAGCAGTATTATTGAAGTTATTGAACAATGTCACATGAAACTGTGAGTGTGGGTGCACTTGCCTTATAACACTAAACAAAATTTCTAATGATTTAATGGAATAATTTCAAAGATATGCATGATTTTTTTTATAACTCACTATCCACTATGATGTATGCAAGTTGTAATTTACATATCAAATAAATTTTAATGTGTTAACAATAATGTGATATATGGAAAAAGTGGAAAAGATATTGCATTATAATTTCAAGGGTTCTTTCATATAAGAAAAACTTAATTTTCACTTCACAAACACTTTTAGTTTACACGAGGATTTGTTTTAGTATTTAATTTTTAAAATGGCTGGCTGGTAATGGATTTTCAACAATTCAAGTCAGTAGCAATCTTAATTTTGGATAGCAGTGGTACTGCCAGGGAAGATGAAAGGTGTTAGGCTATAAGTATACACAATGGGGGACCACCATGCCAGTTTCCCATGGTTGTTGGTTTGTTTTCCAGATGGCAGCTCAAGAGCTGCATTTTTTTACAACAAGAAACAATTCTATTAGCAAATTGGTTTCACATGCAATGTCCTGGTAGCAGTGTTGGTAGAACTTTAACAAAAGAATCTCATTATAGTAAATCCCATTGTATGTGGCACCAACCTGACTGCTGTTTCTTTGACTTCTGAATCTTGAGGAATTGACTGCAAACCACAAATTGTTATTATTGTCCAATATGATCTGATTGAGTGTAATGGAATAAGTTTTCAGATTCATTAAAAGAAAATTCATGAAAATCAATATTTGCATTGGAATTTGGATTTTTGACTCTCCACTTTGACATCTGTTACTGAATTACCACTGAGCATTTCATTATAATTCATGGGAAAACAAAATAAGTACAGTATCAGAGATTGAAATAACCACCATCAAATAATTGAGGAGAAAAGTTTGGGGTTTTTCATGATTCCCTAGATCCCAACAATTTGCATAATGGCTTGGGTGTTAGCCTTCCCCCTATGGATGCAAATAGCCAGGATACAAAGTTTAGTAAGCAAAAGGAATTTAACTATTCAGCTTACAGATTTCACCAAAGAAACTATAAATTAAGCAATCCATTCAAAATTCTTTTGAAGATCTATTGAAATTGGTTGATGTATCTAATTTGCATATGTACAATTGGGAGCTAAAGGCCTTATAAGTAGATAATGAATAATATTAAAATCTGGTGTCAGTACCTACAATAATTTCAATGTTAGAAGAACTATACATGGTTCAGTATGGAGATAAATGACAGATTCTTTAGAAAATTTCTGAGCCCCAGACTTGAAGAGAACCCTTAATAAAATTAACCTAAAATATACTTATTTACATCTACTTAAAGATATTACTATAATTAATCTCTAGGGACAATAACATCCATAATGACACAAGGCAACATATCAAAATTCATAGATGACTTCAAGGCTCACAGGACAGACTTTTATACTTGATAAGCTTTTCCATGTTTTGGGATCCCATGAGAGAATCTTGGCTGGAAGAAAACTTGAAATAAAAACATTTGTAGTTTTTGTTCATGTAGTCCTGAAACTAGATAAAAATTTTGATATACCAGATGGGGAATATTTTTCCAGTTGACTTCTGCGATAGTCAAAAGTAATATTAGTTTTGGTATCAAAAAAATTTTTCTTTTTGCAAAATCAATTCCAGAAAAAAAATTGGAAATCTATTTTTTCTAAATATAAAATATGACTTTTCCTGAAAAAAAAATTAGAATTTTTCTCTACCACAGACAAATCATTCACTTAGTGAACAGTGTTGCAAACAGTGTTGTTCAGCCATGATAAAGATGTTGTCTAGGCATTGTTCAACCATCAGTGCTGCAACCTTTTGTTCAAAGGGTGGAACAATCACATTAACGATAGTAGAAATTGTTGTTCAATCAGTGTTTTCCTCCCTGTTCATACAACCGTGAACAACCGTTGTTGCTTCAATGCTGAACAACATTGCTGAAATAATGAAGAATGTCATTGTTGGTTCGTCAATATTACTCATCTATGATAATGATGTTGTTGCAACTTTGTCTGGGCAACTATGCTATTGAAGCTAGTGACAATAATTTGCCAATAATTTGCTGTCCATCTGATATAATAATGTACATGGGTGTTTATGGAGGTGGGAATTTAAAACTTTTAAGTTATTTTTAACTTTAATAATAAACATACAGCTTATCCTTAACCCCCAACCCAAATCCTGTCATGCCCAGTTTGTTTCCCCATTTTTCTCCAAGGCATACTGAAGGAACAGTTTGATTTTCACTGTTTTTGTTGGGGTAGTCAATAACATTTAAAAGGTCACAACATCCAACACTCCAAATCCTGGTTTTACCATCTTGGCCAGCTAAACAGATGTGTTTAAAAGAAAAATAGATTATTCAATGAAAAACCATCAAAGTGTTTAGTGACTTATCATCAAGGTTGTAGTCTTGAAAAAGGCTGTTGTTAGTGATTGATACTTCAGCAGGTGGTCTGATTCAGCCATTTATCTGCATTTATTTAGCATTGCAGTTGCTGTGTATGTCATTGGTACATGTGGGTGTTAAGTATGGCTTTAATGTTTATTAGTGTGTGCATAGGTAAGTGTTGTCTGTAAGTCTGTGTGGGTATTAGCATATGTCTATTGCTTGTTGGTGCATAGAAGTTTTCTTGTAAGGTGCCAGTAATTGTTGTGATCTTAGTCTTAGAAATGTAATGCATTAACTCATTGAAGTCTGAGAAAACTGAAAAAACGATTGAAAAATTCTTGGTAAACTTGATGTCACTGCAAGGAACCATGACATGCCAGTATTATGCATGCAATAAAGCTGATTTTTGATGCAGATTTAAAAAAAAATCGTATTGAGTTGAAATTGGAACATAAAGTAGGTCAAAATGACAAAAATTTAAACCATAATATTATGCTGATGATTGATGTTTGAGGGTTCAGACAAAGCAGAGTTAAGAAAAAATAAATAGTTGGAAAAAAAGAAAAAATACCTAGCTGGATTAGACCAGGTTTTAATCATACTCATACCATTGGTTCTACAAACCAACAAAGTCAATTTGCCAATGAAAATTGTCTAGTCTAACTCATTAATGTCTGAGGAAATTGAAAAACATTGCAAAAACTGGAGTCAAAATTAGGGCAGGAAGTATCAATGACAGATATTGGTGTGGTTAGACTGAATGCAGTTATTAAACTATGTATTTGTGTATCTTCTGTTGCTGCTTTTTGCTTTCATTGTCATTTCTGTGGTTGTTGTCGCAATCATTGCTACTGCTCGGTATATTATTGTGGATGTTCTTGCCATTGCCACTGTTGTGGCTGATATTTTTGCTGTGATTTTGACAGCATAGTATTATATTTTATGCCAGCATACCTGAAGCAATAATACTCTGCGTAGAATCCATGACAAATGGAATTAATTTGGTTTCATTAACATTACCATGATATTCCTTCACAGGTTTTAATAAACGAACATCCCACATCTTGATCTGAAGTAGAAAGAGAAATACAGTACAATTTTTTTCATCAACGTATGATCACAATTAGGTATTGGTAAAATTAATACAATGTATGATGAAATTAATAATTCAATTATTTCCTCATCAACAGTATGATAAAACGAAGTATTCAAGACAACGTATGTTGCTAAAATTTGTTTTCATGTGTCCGGTTTTGTCTTCACTCCAATGATAAACCCATACTCATACCTGTAACTTTTATTTTTAGTAACTTTCTCTGATAGGTTAATGCAGGAATATTATTGCTACTCCGTAACCGTATACGTAGGCTTTAGGCAGTTATGTAATTATTCTCTGAAGATGTTGTGATGATAACGGAACGTTAGAACTTTATTAAGTATTCTGATTTTACTTCTGTGTCTGACTCAATGGCTTTCATAAAGATAATATATTATTATGCTGGGCTTTGATATTCATCTTGAGATTACGTTTTCTGCCTGGTCAATCAATAGCTGATGTTTTAAAGAAACACAAAACAACCTATATATTAATA
>JBAHVQ010000166.1:1561687-1608960 GCA_036872915.1 Nanipora kamurai
AAGGCATGAGCCCACTTTGGCATAAAATGGTAATTTGGGCTAAAAAACCTCCCTGGCTCCTCCAGAGCTGACTTTCCACAATAACGATAATAATCCACTGTACTTTAGTGGATGGTGTGTAGATACGAATAATAAAATCTTTATTTCAAGAGGGTGCCAGTGTACATTATTACTTGTTACAGTATTCTTCCTAATAAGAAAACCTAAACGTGTAGCAATTGCATTTTTTCACGATCTCACAGGAAACACAGGAAAACAAATGGTTAGACTTCAATCCCCGTCCCCGACTCAAAAATGTTTTGGAGGTTTTGGTTTGCACGCCGTCTTACATCCTCCGAGGTCACACATGCGATACAATACTTGGCATTTTTAGCTATTTGGTTATTTCAAGAAGCCGATACCCTACAAATTATGATCTGTTGGTATTAACTTTACACAATTGTAACTTAATAGGGTAAAATAATAAATTCTTGTCTCTTGTCTCTCTTGTAATACTGCTTAGTCAATGAGGGTAACGGGCGGACGACCGCAAACATATCGTCCGGCATAATCCCAAACTCACGCATGCACGGTATGACGTATTAACGCATAACATTCTCACTGTTGAAGAAGTTAAGTGTGCATTTGGTGAATTTTCAGTTTTTCCACCACGGTTGTGAATGCAAACTCGAATAACAAAATGTCATGGTTGTCAGCCTATGGCACGTTTGGTAGACAAAACACAAATACCGTATTAATTCATGAAAACTAAACTAACCCGTGAAAGGCAGACAATTTCAACGACTTCATCCTTATCCATGCTCTTACTTCGAATCCTGAACTCCTTGTAACCAGTCGAGATTGTCTTTTCATGTCCTGCTTGGACCCCAGTGGACACGACAAATACCTCTTCTTCCGCATCTCCCCCCTCATTCAAAAGTTTCAACGTTCCAAACTTTGTGATGAGTTTCAAAAGCGAAGCAAGACACTCCTGATGGGACTGCGTCCATGCTGGATTGTTTTCGATATGCAAGCAACCACTGAGGAATACGTTGAGGAGATGTTCCAAGCCACCAGATTCAACGAACCCTCTGCTCCACATGTGGGACTTCTCGATCTCCAGTTCTTGCTTACTCTTCTTTGGTTGCACGGATGCTTTCTCCTGGCTGTCGTCCTCCATGTCTGACGTATCAGAGTCACTGCTGAAATCACTCTTCTCCGTATCTTTCGTCAGTTCTTCTTCGAAGGACCTTTTCGCGATCGAGTGGACTATTTCCAAAGAGTAAAGAAGTTTGTTTGGGCAAGATGGATCTAGCAACGTGGACCAGTTCACTTTCTCCGACTCTTGAGATTCCTGGACGTGAAGATGTATTTATGAAATTAAATATTTATCAGGCTTTCCCACAACTAAAAGAATACACACATATGTGTACGTAAATGAATTAAGGCTAGTTATAAGCGATGGCAGAAGTACAAAAATCACTCTGAAGAATGAGTTGATACGAGTTGGAATGGTAACAGGAAAGACGCATCAGCAAACGCACTTCCAGGTCGAATTAAAATGTCAAAAAAACGAGAAAACTACATATTGAGAGTCCCTGTGTATTGTATCACAACAAACCAATACCCAAGATCACGATAAGGACATAAGCCAGGTTTTCATTTAGTGACCAATCAATACCCTATAGAACATGGTCAGAAAATCAACTATTACGAAAATTAAAAAGTGTAGTCTTTAGAAAGACTGCTGGTGGAAGTGACTGATGTTTTGACTGCCTTAGCAGCGGTCATCTTCCCAGTGAAGTAAAAAGTAAATATCAACCTTTACTCTTCATTTGGCTCTTAAGATGACTGCTGCTCATGCCTTCAAAACGTCAGTCACTTCCATCGACAGTCTTTCCCGGGTCTACACTAACCTGGACGATCAACCTCCCTAAACATCTAGCGATTCTCCCAGGTTCATACCATTTACTTTATAATTAAAAAGATCGAAAATAAAATCCTGAAAGTCCCTGCATATTGTTACAACAAAGAATAATACACAATATCAAGGTAATTAAATAAGCATAGCTTTCATTTAGTGATCTATCAATACCCAGTGGACTATGGACAGAAAATCAACTGACGACCAGTGAACGTTCGTCAAGCTCGCCATCTCGTAAAAACAATTTCTAAGTCCTAGACGGGAATCGAACCCGCAGCCTTCTGATGACCGGTAACAAACAGCAGCTGGTCAAATTACAATACAAACGTTATTGACGAAGTCTACCTCTGATTTTCCAAAAGTTTCCAGATCCCTTCGAATTGAGGAGTTCGTGGGTAGGAACATGAGTAGATCCCAGACCATCTGGGACAAGTGCTGCACCTGCGACAGCGTGGCAGGATCATCGAAGATCACTTGTTGACGCACTGTTTCTTTTTCGTAGTTTTCGATGTTTATCTCTTCAGAGTCTGAAAGAAAATAAGCAATATCTGCTCTCAAGTACGCAAGCTTCTCAAGCTATAAACTCAGAAAAGTTTCCGAGCCTCGCCTGGATTCGAACCTCTAACCTACTGTTCGCAGGTGAGCTGCTCTTAAGCTCGATTTCCATCCAGGCGAATTTGATCGCGCAGTCAAAATTGCTATGATCAAAAGCAGCGTTAATTTCGTTCTCCTGGACAGTCGAACAAACTCTGGCTCCTCGCGCGCTCAGATATCATCACAAAATTATGATGAAAGTTGCTTAGTTCTTTAGTTATCCCTTCCCCGGCAGCACCTCTCCCTTTGACGAGTAAAATCGTCTGGTACTAGCGACAGTACAATAATAAAAGTCTGGAACTGCCGGGAAAGAGTTATGACAGATTTTGATCAAGTCGATTTTGATCGCGCCAGGATGGAAATCGACCTAGGGAAATCGAGCGTAGGGGGTGTACAAAATGGGGTGGGTCTTCAGCTTGATTTGCCCGAATACTATACTTTTCTAAAAATCGCCCGAATCATATTTTTCTTCTTATCCCACTATACCAGAACAGATTTTACCGGAGTTTTAGGCCACATTTTTCTATTTGTGCAAATTTTATCGGGGTGTAACTTTTTGAAAACTATAGGGGGTGGGACATCCCATACTTCTCCAGCATTTACCCCACTCATACACTAAAGATTTGGATACACCAACAGAGACCACGAATAACTTAACGTCACAACTGATTAAAGATATGAAACTGGATTTCTATTTTCCTGTTAGTTCCAGGCCTTTTGGTTTTGTTTCTCCACATGTCCATCATGCCACTTCCAGTCAAATACCAGACGGGAATATCACATAACATAAACAACTGACAAAAGGAAGAAGTAAAAACTATTCTGTGAGATAAATACAACAAAATACACGTACCAAGTTTGCTGAAGGACGTTATTTGTGTAACCCCGGACGCTTTTCTCTCCTTGCTGATAAAATTTCGCAACAGCTGCAGGAGGTCGAACAGTTGAGTGAAGTTGGGTTCCTCAAGTAAAATGAACATCGGGATCGATTCCTGGTTTGGTGTCGGCAGCAGCGATGAACCGCGGAGACTCGACTCGTTACAGTCTCTTCTACTGGCAGCGACGGACACGAAGACCAACTTCAAATGGCAAACGACAACTGGTAAACATGGCTATATAGATCCATCCGTATTTTACGAGTGTTACAATATTCGCGTCCGAACTGTATTGGATTTACTACGGCTCGCCTTGTAAATCCCATACAGTTAGGCCGCTCATATTGTACCTATTACAAATAACTTTATCACACTTCGCTTACACTGCACCTCTTGTGAGTGGTCAATCTTTTGGGGAGGGAATTTTACAGTGTGGCCCGAAAACATAGTATACGAAAATTTACGTTTTTTAATACGAGCGCTTGTGTACCTGTAAGTCTTTAAAACCAACTTCGCCGAGCGATTTTTCGTCTAGATCGGGAGTTAGTTCATGTCCTTGTGAGATCAGTCGAAATGGCGGAGTCAACGGAGCAGAGAACTGTGAAAACGATGAGAAGGGAGATGACAGTGAAGGACCAGATGTCTTCGAATCGTCGCTGAGTTGTTTCATTTGGTCTCGTTTCTCCTGCAGTTTCTTGCACCAACAAGTCACTTCAGCTCGTAACTCGGCGACGAGGTCGGTGGAATACATCTCGAAAGTTCCCTACATCAAGAGAAATGCTGTTGAGTTCACAAACTGAATTCCGCACTTTTCCATTTGCTTTTCAGCCTGCCTCTCAATATGTCGATCTGCTGCTTCTCACTGCCATTTCTCTCCCTATCCTGATCATCCCACTTGCACTACTCCTCTGTCTAATCCCCACTCCCTCCTTCACCTTCTACCTCTTCCATTTCCTCTTCCCCTCACCCTTCTTCATCCTCTCCCTTTGTCTCTCATTATCCCCCTCTCTTTTCTTCTCCATTTCAATTTCCCTCTCCTCTCTTTCTCCTTTTTCTTCCATCTCCCCCTCCCCTCCTCTCTCTCTTCTTCCATTCCTTCTCTTCTTCTTCCTCTTCTCTCCCCCTGTTTCCCTCCTCTTCCTCCTTTTCACCGTCTCCCGCTCACTCTCCCTCAACCCTCACATCAATGGGTCGAAAACTGAACATTTGGTACTAAAGCCGCGGACACACGGTGTAACATTGCATGCAATTTCGCAGAAAAATTACTAAATAGCATAGACGAGAATGAGATTTGAAGCAACTGGGCAATATCAGGATCAGATTTAGGGCAGACATTAAAGAAAAAGCCTTTCGTTGTTTATATCCAAGCTTGCAAAACACCTACACTCTACGCTCTGTAGATTGAGTTTGCTCATATAGGGATTCTAACACCTCACAATCTGGTATCCTCGCTAGAAATCTAGTATCCCACATGTGACAGCAGCTTCTTATCAGCTGATCAGTGCGAAATAAGAGGCATTTCCACTAACTACGGCATGACAAAAATTCAAACAAAGCACCCCACATTTTGCAATTTTGTTGAATTTTCCGCCGAAATGCGCGAAGTCGCGGCAAAACACTACGCAAAATAATACGCAAAATACACAGACACGAAGAACATAAGATTGGAATTAATCGAGGCAGATGCGGGACAATCTTTCACTAATTTTGCATAGTATCCCAACGGGATACCGAGCTTACGATGTCCAGTATCCAAAATTAAAATCTAGTATCCTGTGGATATCGGGATACCGCAAATTTCAAGTCATGGATCAAGGAACGTTTAGGGCTAGGTTTTCGCTTACACATAACTTCAATGATTTCTTTTCATCAAATTTTGCGTACTTTGAATTATTCTCATGGTGTATACCATTCAGGATTTCATGCAATATTGCTTGCAATGTTGCACTGTGTGTCCGTGGGATTAACGTTCTCACGATTATTACGCGAAAATACAGAGTACTCACAACATTTCCACGCCGAAAGCTCAGTTAAAAACGAAGTTTTCGCATGCCCGCTCTTGAATAAAGAAGAGGTTACACAGAACGATCTCCAAGCCACGTATTGTAATTGAAATGCAGCAGCACAGACGAATGAGAGATATCACTTTGTACTATGAATTTTTGTCAAAAATCGTTTCGCGTGACATTTCCTTAATGATTAGACACAGGACAGGTTTGGAGTACCTTGTTTAGCTTGTACAGACCTCATAATCAGATCAAAGAAAACTTACTTTCTCAGTGAGTCCTGCTGGCTGGCACATAACTCGGATCGGATATATCTTCTCTGAGCTGTGGATCTTGAACTGGTGCGGTTGAATTCCTTGGCCCTCTAAAGCCCACAGTTTGAGGTGATAAGCAAACCTGGAGAAGAAAAGACAACGTTGATACCAGACAGACGTGGAGAAAAAAGAAGAGATGATCGACTGACGAATGAAAAAACCCCGAGAGATTTAATGGATTGAAACTGTTGGGCAGTGAATTCGAGCTTTCAGTATTAGAAACAGTGAAAGTAAGACAACTTGGGAGCCTGGTAAGCGTGAAAGAAGACGAAGTGAAATGTAGTGGAGTGGAGTGGAGTGAAGTGAAGTGAAGTAAAGTGAGGTCAATTCAGGTGAGGTGAGGTGAGGTGAGGTGAGGTGAAGTTAGGTGAGGGGAGGTGAGACGGGGTTAGGTGACGGGAGGTGAGATGAAGTGAAGTGAAGAGTTGTGAAGTGAGGAATAGCAAAATGAAGGGAAGTTAAGTGAAGCAAAATGTAGCTGAGTAAGAACCATAAGGTACGGGAACAAAAAGAGAGAGCATTTCGACGAAGTAAAATATCTATACTACAAACCTTTGCTTAAAAAGTTTCAAATGTTCTTTTAACAGTGTCAAGGCCCTCTCCATGACCTGCAAGCTCACGTCTAAGTTCTAAGTAAGAAGATAATTTTTACTTCCTCTTCGGTCGACAAGTTACATTTGTGGGTATTCAAACTTCGCAAAGTAAACTAAATAAGATACATTGACTCGAATAACTTTAAGTTGGTTTAATATTTTTATTCCTATGCGTTGATACCGACCTCGTCAAACGCTGCAGAAGCATTCTTTAAACTGCCCATGCACTGCTTGACAAATTCCCTTTCTCTTCTTAAACTTCCTTTCTCGTCTAAACGAACAAATCAAAGTCATCTCAAAATAATTCTCAGCCGGTCCATTATAGAAAAAAAGTATTGCAAAAGCTGGACGAGAAATGAATTACAATTTTTGAAGCTTCGATTCTCTTATGACTGTCAAACTGGATGTCCGACTGTCCAAATAAGTTGCGGCAGACACTCACCATTTATGTAAAACGAGTTCAAATACGTAATCGCCGCCTGACTCACTTCTCCTGACCGAGCAAAGAGGGCAATACTCCACAGCTGTTCCATTCCAGGAATCTGTATAACCGAAAAAAAACATAGATCGAATTATTTTGCTTAGAAAGTCCTGCGTTTTACTGTTGCGAAAATTGGAACCAAGTTTTTTTTGTTTTTTTTCGAATTGATCTATTAACTACGAACTTCTCGAGAACAATTCCAAACCTACACTACTCTCTTTCGAATTAAATTAGATTGAATAGTAAATTAGGACCATTTTGAAACGTCACTGTTGATATAACAACCACTCAAACTCGTTATTTCTATGTATGACGTTTGGCTTTATCCTTCGTTCGAAATTTTTCCAGGCATGGTATTAGGTTTTGTGATCCACAACTGGGGATGTTGCCCGGTTTTTGAAAAGCTAAAACAACACACGAGCTTGAGGGCTCGTATGTTCTTACGTTTTTCTCCAGTCTCGCAGCACGAGGCGTTTTTGCATCACGGTATCCACACACGAAAAACTATAAGGTATTTCTTCAACAAATCAATAGCATTATCGAAAAAATTTTAAACTATCACGTTTAACCCCTGAAAAGGCAGCACTTTCTGACACGTGGCTATGACAGGAACGTATTTTCTCACGTAATGCATACAATTAGTTGGCAGTTTACTTCAATTTACCTTGGTATCTCCGCCACGTTCCTCGTTCAAAAACACTGAAAACAGTTGCTGGAACAAATTCAACCCAGTCATCGTTACGGTTTGCGGTTTTAGCGCCGACATCTGAAAAAAAACAAACCCAAGAAAGGACCACATTAATCCAGTTCACTACTTCATAACCTTGCTGTTGCTTGCTTTCAGGAAGTCTCTCCTTGGACGAATGAAATTGTCTGGCGTTAGCGAGGGTAAAATAGATATTGAGAGAATATTTTCCATTTACACTCGATAACATGAAATGATATTTATATTTGATGAAGGAAATGAAGGAGTGTCAGAATGATATATTTTAAGATCCAACCGGAAACAGCTGCGAAATAATCAGTTCTTGGGCCTCCGGCTGGGAATTGAATCCACGACCTTTCAAATCTAGTTCAGTGCTCTACCAACTGAGCTAACAAAGTTGCCACGTAGCAACAGTGCCCAGAAAAAGGGTTAACAAAATCTCAGCGTTGAACATTATCTCTTTATTTATAGTTGACGCATTTCTAATA
The DNA here is from genome assembly GCA_036872915.1 of Nanipora kamurai. Taxonomy (NCBI): domain Eukaryota; kingdom Metazoa; phylum Cnidaria; class Anthozoa; order Scleralcyonacea; family Helioporidae; genus Nanipora; species Nanipora kamurai. The sequence continues at coordinate 1,569,648 of JBAHVQ010000166.1, forward strand.
ATGTAGCTTCTGGGAAAATTCAACAGAAAGTTTTACTCTGTTTCCAGGATTAATGAAAGCAATATGCTTTCTGTCTTACAGAAGCAGTTCAATTGTCCCGTTCATACACGACGCGACGTTTGTTTTTCGAGATTTTATCCATAATATGACGACAAATCAACTGACTAAGTTTAAACTGAAGTTTAAATTTGGTAGTTCAGACAAAATAGGTGAGCAAAAAGAGCCCGCACCCCTTCCCCCCACATCCCTATCAAGGGGTCAGTGAGTTCACTCGAGCAGAGTCTCTACAGAGTCGCACCCATGCCGGTCTAGCCACACGAGGGCCCTTAGATTTCGCATCGGTTAAATTTGCTCAAATAGTCCAAAGACAATCAAGTTGCATTTCGTGTGGGAGTCCTCTAGCTGTCTTCAATGATGATACCGCGCAGAATCACATACTGAGTGGACTGAACGAAAAAACCTGAAAAATAATCGGTCGCTAAAGGGTTAACAGGCTGAGAACATTCATAGATGGCCTCAAGCTATCACCGTTGTTCTTTTCACCTTGTCTCTGAAGATGTACTTAAAGGTGGAAACGTCCAAAGCGTGAAGATCTTTATTTCTGGCTTGATTTACGAACCACTCCAAAGCGTCGTCTGAACATTCGTCATCCTCAACCAGGCACGACCACAGTAGGTCCACTTGACCTACTGTCATCTCTGAGAACGAAGAAATGAAATTATTAAAAACGGGCACACGAAGAGGGATTTGTAGCATGAACACTTTGTACATCTCACCTTGGTCACCTCAGCCCAACGTTACTGTCAAACGTTAAATGCATGCATGGATTCCACACTCGTAGCTTATAAAATCAAGGGGAAACTTGATGTTCCAGTGGTGTTTTATTAAAACCCGACAGCTGAACAGACCTCCCGAGTACAAGGGAACCATGAAAAAGTTAAGGTCAAGAGACCGTACACGACTTCCGTGATAACATTCTATAACATTCTTACGTCTCCCATTCGTAATTTTCTTACCCACTATGAAATAAGGATGCATATTTGAGTCTTGCCCAACTTCTTTGATGAAAACAACTGACAGATTCAGGTACTCTCCAATGCGCAACGGCTTGGCAGGGGTGTTCTTAAACCCGACCACTTCACTGCACTTGAATCAATCCAGTCCCCCCTCACCCATCTCCCTCCCACAGTTTTCTCACCCTGGTCCAAAAATATTCAATCAACCTGAAGTCGAACTTCCTGACTCTTTTTGGTCCTCGATTTTTTCTCGGCCGCCATGTTCCCCGCAAGTGTCTCCGCCAAAGGAGTTATTGCTACAGGAAACTTGACAAGGCCGTCTGAATCATCGTACAAACTCCAAAGGTTATAACGTATTTTTGTTTTTCCAAAAACAAAAAGGAAATACCGTCTAAGCTACACGTTGAACAAGTTTTAAGGAAGGTGGACGCGGCCGGAGATACAAGGACACATTCACCAGAGGACAGAGGTACCGACATTGAGTTGGACTTCTGGTTGATGATTTTTTCTGTGCCCTGGTCTCGTCTACCCAGTCCCAACACTCTACCCTAGTCCGCCCTTCCATCAATCAGTCAGTCCACCCGCTGGCACGTCGGTGCCTGTGTCTGCATCAAACTTTTCCTTACTGAATTTTGTTGGTGACAGATCGTTGGAATAAACGGACGTCAAAAACTGCAGCCTAGCCTGGACCTCCTCGTAATGACTGAAGAACGATTCCTTAGGCTTCGCATTCGGCCTTCGACAGTGGCAATATTGATCGAGATTATCAAAGTACAACTTCATCATGTTGAGTTTCTTGTTGGCCCACTCCACCACACCGTAGGTACTGGCGCCGTTGAATTGTTGAAAAGAGCAGAACAGTTTCGGAAGAAGACCGAGGGACAACACAACAGACCTATAAATATAATCAAATAAGAGAAATTAGGATACGTGAAGGTAAGTCCAAGGGAAGTGATTCGTGACTGTGACGTGTCAGTTGATCGGTTGGTGGGTTTCGCTGGCACGTTGGTACGTCGATTGTAGGTCGATTGGTCCATTGGTTTATTGGCTAGTGCTGGTTGGTTGTTAGGGTTGGTTGGTTTGGTTGGTTGCTTAGTTAGTTTAGTTGGGTTGGTGGGTTGGTTGGGTAGGTTAATTGGTAGGTTGGTTGACTGACTATCGATCGGCTGGTTGGTTGGTTTTCCTCAATAGCAAGTAACATAGTTATATCAAATTTCTTCAAGACATTATCTTAACAAAGCCTTACTTGTTTTGGGCTAGATTGTCAAGGCAACCTTTTACAAACTGCAAACGAAGTCTTCTCTCCCCAGCGTAGCAAATGAGCTGACAAAGCAATTTCTCGGCTTCTTGAAGGAGACCCTCCTCTAGTTGACACTACAAGGTAATTGATTAAGGTCATTCTGAGAATCTGGGAATGCCACGTGTAGACTTGGGCGTCCGATATGGAAGAGAGGCATGAGAACATATAGTATAACTTATAGCAGTAATAGGGTTGAAACCTTTTACACGCTCAAGCCAGAGGTGTGCATTGGGTCAGATAAATTAGGGGTCAACCCTACCCTGAAAAATCAATTTCCGATCCAAAAATGACCGAAAATGTGACGTGAAAAGGTGACTTTCCCACCCCAGTAGGACGTTTAATGAACTGAAACAAATCCAAACCAGACTTCAAGTTGGATCAGATTCGTACTTCTCCTCTTCGGATTAAATCTGCGGGTAAAAGGAAGCATAACACGAACAAAAGATAAACACACAGCAACAAATACAAACAAGGAAATGTACAAAAGAAAAACAGGTACGAATCGGATATCTCTTTACCGTTAAACTTACTACACAGTAGTTTACCTGATACACGAAAATTTCATGACTTCACACGTGTAATTTCAAGAGATCGCATGTGATTGCACATGGAAAAATCACATATATTTCAATGTCACACGTGAAATTTTTTTTCACATGTGAAATCTGGCATGAGGCATTTTCATATGGGCAAGTCTTCATTCAGGGGAATGGAAACAAAAAGTCGAGAATTGGACGATCGTCAAGCCCACTCAGAAAAAACTGACTGAACGATCATCCACTATAAGGGAGTCTGTTAGGTCCAGAAACTGTCAAAATCGTTACTTGGGCCCAGTTGTTAAAAGAAAAGAACGATTACCGCTAATACTGGGTTAAAGTTTAATTGGCTCTTTCGTTTGGCATGTTCTGCCAAGTGATTTAAGTTCAAATTTTCTCGGAGAACACCTTTCTATATTTGCATGATACCTGAACAAGAAAGTTTAAAAATCCTGTCCTAGATTAGGTGTGTTTCATCCACAAAGTTTTCACAAATCGTGGTTCAACTTAATCGTCTTTTGAACAATCGTGCCGTGGCGGATAATAGCTCCAAACTTCTCATAAAGCTTCTGTAGTGTAATAGAAATAATTTCTGATTCTTTTACGAGTTACGCCGAATATCTTATCTCAAGGGGTGAGTTGTCAACTTCGTTTCCGGACCATAACGTATCTTGTAAATATATTATTACTGGGTGAAACAAGTCAAGAATAAAGCCTGAATCATCATCATAACGCGAATGACTGCAAAGATGTTTTACTAACATGAATCCAATTTTCGATGTATGTTGACGAATATATATACGAATATACCCAAAACATTAGGTTACACGATCCACTCAAATTTCTGTACACTCGATAGCTCAACAGTACAGCGGGGGACCGGTACCCTAAAAGTACGAGTTCAAATCCCACTCGAGTCAACTTTTTCAGTTGATTTCAGTAGTGTAGCATATTTGTGTATTTGTCATTTCACGACCCAATGATACCCCACTCTGCAGGCGTCACCCACCTGAACTCAGATCTTTGGGAACCCCTTCTAAAATGATTTGTCAGGCCAAAAGGTAAGTCTGTGCCAAATTTCATATTTTTATCCGACTCCGTAACAATCTTTTCCTTTGCAAACCGGACTACTAGTCATTTGCAGTAACACCAAGCTTCCATATCCATCAAATTTGTGCATAACATCCACGTCTCAATGAAAAGAATCAGTTAAAAGAAACTAACGGGCGAGCTTTTCCGTCTAGTTCTTATATACTTATCTCCAGCTGAAACCAACTATGTTGAAGGCTGAATACTCTGGTATTTTAAGGTTAACTGTCTTTGTGGTATACACTTTGTTTGCATCAAATGCTTTCTAAAAATGCACACTCAAAAAGAAACCTGTCTCAACGCGTTCCTTGAAGAAACATTACCACGTAAATATCCGATAAAATTTTACCGGGTAGCGTTACTACCTGATGGCTAGGTTTAACCCTTCCAATACCAAAGGTTTCCCCTTGACGAGTAAACTCGCCGGGTGTTAACCAAAGTGAAGTAGTAGACTATGTCCTTGCTAGGGAAAGGGTCAACCAGATACCAATACCCGGATTCGGCAGATGCCCAACAAAAGAAAGACATACTTACAGCGTTCGTATCCTGAACAATATCCCACAACATCGTGTTGCCTTCCACACATACATCCTCCAAACGAAAGTTAATTTTCTTGCCTTCTTCAGCATCCGGCTTCACCTGAATATTCCTACCGCGGTCATCTACGTCTTGTTGTTTCTCTTCCATCTCGTCTTCGTCGAAGTCTTCCAAGACACGGCGATCGGACATGTAACTGGCGTGGGTATTGCTATCGCTGCTACTGCTACCAGCAACCTCCTCGATACTTTGGTCTTGACTGTAAACGATGGTAGATCCTGTGTACTCACGTTTTACTTGTTCTGGCATCTGCTCCTGAGAATCACTAAACATTAACAAAAAGCCTTTATGTTTTGTTCACAATAACAACCAACCAATGTTGACCTAACACCAGAAGCGGCCTTCCTCACCGTTTTGATATATTTAAACTACAAACTCAAAAGTTTCCTCGGGATACCGTGATAAGTAAACTTCTTGACTAATCTACAGTGCGTATGGTCAACTCGAAAAATTAAATTGAGCGGCATTTGAATTCGTATCTTCGGTCCTTTCACTTTGAATCCAGCCCAAGTCCACTCAAGTTCTCGATTTGACTTTCGCGGTGCATGGTAATCATGAAATTTTACCTTTACCTTCACGTTACCATGAGAATGATTCTGAAACAGAGTCAAAACACCGCACGCCCTCGCAGATAAGCGTTAAGTTGTCGAGGGAATTTCTAGCGCACTTGCATTGGATGAAACAAGTATTCGATTCCAATTAATTCGACGGAACCTTCAGCACGGTGTTTCGAAAAAGTATCCTGGCTCGCCGGCATGCTTCGAAGCTGTACCAAGAGCCTTGTGGGACATACCTTCTGCCTGGCTCCAAACTACCGTCGCTAATGGTGCTGGTACTACTTGGACTACCAACGGAACTGTTGTTGGGTTGAATAAGGTTACTGTGAAGGGAAGCTGCAACGGCGGCGGCTGTGTTAGCTACAAAATGAAGGCAAAAAATAGAAAAGAACACAACTGTGTCAGATTGATATGGTAAAAAAAAAAAAAAATCTGATCTGCGCGGTAAAGCTGATAGAACGGTTGGATAAGATAAAAAACGCAATTTACAGATTGGTTAAACAGAAAAACTAGTGAGAAATGGCGCGCGGGGAGGCACACTGACTTGTAGACATGCATCCAAACGGGCTACCATGAGGTTGCGATTCAAAAGAAGTTGTGAGGCAGCCATACTACAAGTGGCCAAAGACATAAAACATACTGAAAGACAAACAGTAAAACGGACAGATTGAAAGACAGAAGGAATTAAAGTCACACGGCAGAAAAGACAGAGGTGGACAGATAGACACATGCACAGACAGTCATATTGATAGAGAGGTGTTGGAAAGACCACCCGTATATAACAAAATGACTAGACGCAGGTTGACCACAGAAGTAAGTCAAAAGACAAGACGAGGAGAATCGCAAATTAACGAACCGGAAAGGCATGCTCAAAAAAAACTACAAGAAAACCACGTCTACCCACCTCCAACAACAGCTGTGGAAGAAGTTGGGCTATTCCGCCGCGCCATCGCTACTTCCGACTGATGTTGCGAGGAAAGAGCGGCATTCCAGACAACTCTGGTTAGGACTAGTGCCAGGCACAGCGTCTGCTTATTATGGGATGCCACCTGTAAACTAGATACCAGACCTAACAGATACTGTATCAGCTCGATTTCCAGATGTTTCGCCAGGGTAGTCAGCAAGTCGTGAACATAACGACTGGCATGCTTTAGCTGCGAAGAAACGTTCCATATTTTGTTAGCTGAGATTTCATATATTCATACTACTAATATAGTTGATCAATAACATTGTTCTGTTTCATCAATATGGTGTTGCTTTCATCCCATCTAATTCCTAAACCTTCACTGGAAGGCAATTTAAGGTCTAACAGAAAGGGGGAAGGCTGTTCAATCCACTCAGGCTGTCATTGCTTCTGTTTCTTTTTCCCATTCCACCCACAAAAATGACAACAAAAATGTCCAGAGTTGTAGCATACCGTAGATTACGCGAATTCCCCGTCATTCTATGCCAATCTCAGCGGGGAAATGGGATTTATTCCAACTTCTGCGTGCCTCGACGGCAGCTTGATAGTGCCAGTAGATCTGTCTGGTTTCCTGATCCCTCGCTATTGTGTCTTGCAAATAAATATGCACTAAGAAACATTACGCCATTGAACAAACGTACCTGTGCCGCAGCCCATATACAGTCAAGATGGTGGTTTGTTATTTTCCCTTCCTGGGCCAGGAAATTTAAGATCACTTGCGACTGTTTCAAGAGCTAAAATAATATAAACAACAACAATAACTGCAATAACAATAATAAACGACTGTGTCAAATAATTACTGCATAATTACCGCCTAATTATTGCCTCATAATTTATTATGAATTATAATTAATAATTATTCATGATGAATATTTGAATAAATTAAAGTTTTTCCGATGCCTGTTGGTATGAGCCAGAATTGATTAATATAACTTAAACCCTGTATCACATTGACAGAAATTGCAGTTCGCATCTCCTTTCACTTCATACATGAAACTCTTACTCATCTTGCACCTTCTGGGACCTTTCCTAAGATAACTGCTGTTCAACAGGGAAGAATTAGGCTTTTCTTTTTAATTTTTAGTTAGTTTGCAGTTTGATACTATTAAGATCTGATCAAACTGTGAAACGCCATGGACTCAGAAAAACTCTGAGCTCCAGACAGGACTCAAAACCGCAACCTTCTGAGCTAGCCAGACGTTCTAATCGTTGAGCCACTAGAACTCAGATGGCAGAGCAAGGCTACTTTTGGTATTTAAACCTGGGACGAGCCAGTCAGCAATGACTTGCTGGACTGCAAGCCGTTAGATGTCGGTAATCTTCAGTTAGATGTTAACTTGAATTTTTAGTTTGCAGTTTGATACTATTAAATCTGAGGAAACTTTTGCTGATCAAACTGTGGAACAGTTGCTCCACAGTTTGATCGGCAAAAATTTCCTAAGACTAGAATTAGTTTGGTTGAAGTGAGACACAAAATGAGTGTCCATTCAATGTTGAGATTTAAAGAAACTCGGATTCCCGTACAGACGAAACCAACGAGGTTAAAATGTCATTTATTATGTGGAATGTTGGTTCCTTTCTTCGTCGCTTTACAAGGTTGTGGTTAAGATACGCTTCTTTGTTTTCATCTATGACTCCGTCTTTTTCAATGTGTCCATTCGTCAAATTTTCTGCTTGATGTAATCGAGGAAAAGATTCACCGACGTCATAGGCAGTTTGTTGTTGTTTAATCCTTCGTAAAATGTGCCGGAATTTGGTTTGTTTCTCTCCAAATCAACTGAAACATTTTCCCACCAAAACGTGCAAACCTGTACGGAAAACAAGTTGCACGGCTATGCAGCCAGTCAGCACGCGTCATTTTACCCACAGAACGGATAACGAGCTCAGCCATATAATGATAATGAATATATGCATGTTTTTCACCTAAACTGACCCATGACCATTTCATTTAAGTGCGTGAGGCTATGTTTCACACGAGAGAAAGATTTGTCAATTTACCTCAACATGTAGATTCGGACCAAACAGATGTTCAACTATCGTTATTTCCACTAACCACGAGGCGAGTTCGGCGCACATTCTAGGCAGACGAAACATTACTCTTTAACATCTACTTGAGAGCGATTGTGAATAAAAGAAACCATGATGCGAGGTCAACATCAATTTTGTCTTGTAAAACAGAGCATATACGATAACTGTTTTTAAGAATGTGAACTTACTCATCAACATCCACAGACACTTGGCTATCGCTGTGAAACATTTCGATGAACATGTGAACTTGGTTCTAGATAAAGCCAAACAAAGGTTACACTTAGCTTTCGTTGGCATGGCAGTGTAACATCTTACATAAGTTTAGTCCCATCAGGGCCAACAAGGGAGCAAATCAACATCTTCAAGGATAGAGAATCGTCTTTTTTAAATCAAATTTTGTTAAAATATACCAAATAACACGGAAACAAGGCAGAAAATCGCCCTCCTCAGAAACCTTTTGACTCCACAAATCGTCCAGCCCAAAGAAAGATAGCACCAATTTTGTATCGTACAACTACGCTTTCATATTCCTAATTTATGTCAGTATCACCTACGATTTGTTTATAGTCCTTGTACAAAACCGAAATTACTATGTTGATTGGATAGCTCACACTTGAGTCTCTGTATCAAGGCTTCAACAATGCCATAATTCATTTTCACGTGAAAGATTTCAAACGTTGTCTCCAAGGTTTTTAACAAAGTTGATTTTTGGTGTAACAGATGCTTTAGGTTGACCGGTGCTAGAGTTGCTATCGTTACATTCATTTTTCGGCGAAACATTACGTTGCTAAATGTTGCTTATGATGTGGATTAATTTCAGTATCTACCTTTTAGTTCGCTATTATAACATGAAGTGAAGATGAAGTTCATATATGCAAAAGTCGTATTTGAATTAAAGCTCACCGTAATTTGATTAAGACCTGCTAGCCTCACAGTCAAGGTTGACGAAGTAAAATATCGGAATGCTAAATCCATACTGTCCCTAGGGTTTGGAAATGAATGGCAGTTCAGGAGCGTTGCGTAAATACATACACTTGAATTAAACAAGATTAGGTAACCAAGTTTCCCAACTTCTCCATCATACCTGTCAAACATTAGACCATACTGAGCTGGCCCCTTTACTGTGCTCCACATAAGGTCTGCCATGGATCTTCGGTCAGATAAGCGTAGCTCTTTATCAGTAAGCTTACAAAGGTATCTACAGCAAGAGAAATGTGACGATCTTTGAAAAAAAACTGTTAAGTCATCCATTGTGATAATGAAATATTCCATTTTTCAAGAAAACTGGTGTTGCTGATAAGAAAGGAAGGAAGGAAGAAAGAAAGGAAGAAAGAAAGGAAGGAAGAAAGGAAGGAAGAAAGGAAGGAGGGAGGGAAAGGATGTTTAGGATGGGAGCATGGACAAAGTGAAATGAAATTAATGTAAATGTATCATTATCATTAAGTGGACTTGGACAGTAAGGAAGGATGATATTTTGTCACTTCACAATCAAACTTTCATTGTCAGAACTTTGATGATATCATTTACCTTATTACTGAACACCTAAGAGGCATTATATGCTGTACAATGGCTTTTAAATGGAACCATATCCGCAACTATATTAAAAAAATGATTGTATACAAATGTGACATATTATGTTTAACAGAATTATCAGGGCTCCTAGATGTGAACCAATTTTCACTTGCAGGTACTTCTGGGTACCTTACTTTTCTTCAAGTGGATCATAATTTGACCTCTAAATTACAACATTGAGTCCTGAATAAAAGTTGCCCCGGTTTAAAGGAAAATACAATTCTTCAAGACATTATGTACTAACAGTAAATTCAACACACTAAAGGAAGTTGCAAAATGAGAAATTAAGTTATGGCATTTAAATGCTAAAATAAATATGCATTACCTGTTGGACTATGTTAATCAGACTGTGTGCCAGAGGTAAAGGGAAGTTCGATGGGTCTCTTTCTCGAAAACAAGCATTGATATACCTCAGGCCATTATTTTCACAAAAGTATACAATATAATACAAAAGAATATCTGAAAGTTCACCATCCTGCAAAGATAAATAAGAAATACCACTTTACTACACCATTGTGTTAACTCCAATAAATTGACATTTGGTTCAATTTTACTATTGATTATCAGTACGACATTTTTACTTTTGTTATCTGATGAATTATGTTCTGTTTGACTAGAGCAGTTAAGTATAGAGACTTGCACTGACTGAAACCCAATGACATAAAATGGAAGTAATAGAAGCAAAAAAAATGCATTTTTTTTTTAAAGCTGCAATACAAAACCAGCGGCTAGAGTTCCGGGGTTATTTCAACACACCTCACATTTATTTTTCTTTCGGGTACAGCCAACAGTTATAGCAAGCTGAAACCAGCTTGGTGTTTTAGATTTAAATTTTGTAAAAGTGGTCAGCAGGAAGATTATAAAATGGCAATCCCTAATCCTCCAGTAAGGCCAGTGACATAGTCAGACCAGCTACTTGGTCAAGAAGAATGAATATTTGATAATATTGCCACTCAAAGTCAGCGAAACTTGATAGCCAAATTGACACACACAACTAAACACTTGCATAATTTTTTTTCAAACCATGCATCTGTATGGTTGGGTTTGCTCCATACAAATTCTCCCTTAAATCCTTTCTCCATGCAGACTTCACTCTCAATTCATACTGTAAGTATTCAGTCGATCATAAACATTACCAACACAAGTGGAAGAGAACAAAACCCTTAATTGTTGTTTTTGGAGAACTTAAGTTGTCAGTTGTTGGTTTTCTGATCAACATGCTTCAAATCAGGTTCTGTAAAATACTGAGTGATGCTAACCTCTTCTTTAACTACAATGTTTTGTAGACATTGAAGACTTACATTTATATCACAGTATTTGCTTGTTTGTTTTTTGTCCAGCCTTGCTTGAGTCTAAAAACAGCACAGAAGTTGAATGTCAGACTTCCTCCAATAATGACCTTAGAAGCCTCATTATTGTATCTCAGACAGTGCTTGGAATAAAGTAAATAGTTTGAACCTGGGAGAATTGCTACATGTCTGGGGAAGCTAATCATCCAGGTTGGCGTAGTCTTGAGAAAGACTGTTGGTGGAAGTAACTGACATTTCGATGGCTGTAGCAGCAGTCATCTGAGTCTTGACTCTGAAGATGACTGCCACTGAGGCCATCAAAATGTCAGTCATTTCCACCAACAGTCGTCCTCAAGACTACGCTAACCTAAATGGTCAACTTCCATAAACATGTAACAGTGCTAGCACTTAGCAAATCGATTGCATATGCCAAATATTACACCTTAAAAATGTGCCATGGCTTGCAACTGTAATCCCATATCCCAATGCAAAGTCATACCCTCATCAAAATTTCAAATGTGAAAACAACTGGGATTGGAGCACATTTGCAGACAAAATTTTAATTTCACATATTATTTTGGCTGATAGGTTACTTTTGAAAAAGAATCACATATGTGGAATATTCATGAAAGTAGCAGATGGAGTTTCATTGCTATAAAAATCTCAGGTTAAAGAACAAAAACTCTTCGAAACAATCAAATGCATTCTCTACTACAAACCAGGCCTCATATATATCGAAGTAGAACTCTTATCTACATTTAGCTGGAAAGCAGCACTGGCTGATCAAGGGGTGATTCCTTCACAAGATTTTATTCAAAAAATGCATTGCCATAACAATCTAACCACTTCAGCTCTGCATCCTTGTACCTCAATGAACTAAACAATTTCTAATGCAAAGTTTAATTTCAACCATAAAGAATATTAACTTACTCCAAAATGCATTTTATGGACTTTGTACAAAGGGAAGTTGATCTGAAAGATCTTGACAACTGACATAAATATTTTCATCATCTCTTCTTCAGTCCACTCTTCTTCATCCATCTCTTCCTCTTCCTCCTCCATTTGTTCCTCCTTCTTTGCCAACCGGCTTTTCTGCTGCAATTTTCTTGCCAGTTTTGTAATAATTTCCAAAGCAACATTAATCAGTAACTTGATACGTTCTTTCAGTTCTACTAGATAGCTGGTGTCTCTGAAGATACATTTGCACTGACTATTCAAAATCAAGCGATAAAACAATCAAACTTGAGCAGTATTTGCCTGCATCTGCTGCTCCAAAAACATAAAGCTGCATGACTAAGCATCATCAGTTAATTAATAACCCTTTCCCGGCAGCATCAAACTTTTATTATTTTACTCTGGCTAATGAGAGATGATTTTACTTGTCAAGGGGAGAGGTACTGCCAGGAAAGGGATAAGACCTAAAAAACTAACTCTTTTCTGGCAGCATCAAACTTTCATTATTTTATTCTGGCTAATGCAAGATGATTTTACTTGTCAAGGGGAGAGGTACTGCCAGGAAAGGGATAAGACCTAAAAAACTAACTCTTTCCTGGCAGCATCAAACTTTTATTATTTTATTCTGGCTAATGCAAGACAATTTTACTTGTCAAGGGGAGAGGTACTGCCAGAAAAGGGTTAAGCTATCTACATGCATCTTTTGATTAATTCATGAATAAATGAATTAATTAATCAACTAATTCCTTTATAATATTAACTAATTACATAATATTTACTTGATAATAAATTAATTAACAAGTAATTGATTAACTAAATAATCTGCATCTATAATCCTTATACATGTATATATGTATCAAGATATAGAAGCTTATGTATTATATCAATACATAAAATTATATCTATATTTATAGTGATATATAAATTTATATATATATTTCTGTTATCACATAAAATATATAATTATACTTCTAAAGCTCATTAATAATTCATAACTGTAAGGAATCTACATATCTGATACAGATCTCACTCACTTTCTCAATAAATTATTGCTGTTCTGAAAACATTAATTGCCAGACTTTCTTTATCAATTAGCATATAAAGTAGTTTGTTTTAGAAGTAATTTAGAAGACTTGTAGATTGTCCTTTATTGGATCTGAAACACTCAGCTGTCACCTCATGTTTGATATCTGATAAAGCACTTGTACTTAGTTTTAAATATTACATAGAAAAATATATATATGTGTGTATAGGTTATATATCCAGACTAGAGGTGATAACTTGTTTACTGTACATCTACACAAGTTGTCACATAAGGTTGAAGTATATAATCAACTTATATTATGATACAGAGAAAGAAAATATACCATGTCATATCGAGAGAGGGATACCTATAAGGATGTAAATATATATATATATATATATATATATACACACACAGGGCATTCACTTTCACATAATTAATGTTATTAAATTCTGTAGAGTTTTATTTCATGCTGCTTAAATAGCAAAAGAAGCAGGAAATGTTTTCTCAGATAATGTTACTAGATGACGTACAAGTTTTAGGTGGCTAAAATGAGCAGGTTAGTCCATTAAGATTTTATTGTTACATTCAGCACGCTGTAGTTTGAACTTGTTCATCTACCCTTCCCATGCCAGCCAAAAAAAAGTTAAGCAGAACAGATAATTAAAATTAACTGACAGTTATTTCCAAATAATTATCATATTTCTATTTCAGTTGGCCATTCTATGCATGTTGAAAACTACATGTAGCATTTCATGAGTATTTACTTCACCATGAATATTTTCATTGGCATATGCCAGGTTTCCTTATCTATGCAAAACAACAGAATGATTCAAATTCTGATTTTTGTTTGCTTTGAAACGTATGAATGAATTATGAATGAATGAAAACAACCTACTCCGTTAGGGTTACAAAAGCTGTATGTCCATTTGGAGAACCAAGACGTTTGAGACAATTAAGTAAAACTACTATGTTTTGAAATTCTGAATGTTGCCGCAAACCAGTTACCGGCATCATAGTTATCATTTCTTAACATGAGTACAGTTCTACGTTTCAGAAATACTTTCACACTGAAACCTAAACAATCATCATCATGACATAAGCATAGAAATATTAACATCAGAGGTTTCCTGGAATGTGTTCTACAATACCATAGTCCACGCTGGTGGGTCTTAATTACAGTAAACTGAGTTTCTTACCGCTGAGGCCATGATAAGACGAAAGTAACAAGATTGGCCAGATCCCCTTTGTCGAAATCTTGCTTTCCATTCTTGATGGCTGAAAATTAAGTAGGAGAACAGGTACCAAAGACGAAGGTGACGAACCAATGGCCGGTTGAACAATTCGGCCTGACAAAATACACTTGCATGCCAACATAACAAAAGCGGACTTACATTTTTCCAAGGTGGCGAGGATGTCCTTGCAGCAATCCGGCATTTTAGAACCCTTTATTCCAATAAATCATATCTGCATTCGATGATGCTTTAGTTTGAGAGGTAATATTAACCCAGGCCTGCGGTGAATCGAAACAACAGCATTGAACGTCTAAGAATCATTACTCCATGTAATCTTCCGCCATGTTTCTTAGTTTGACGGAGATGAGAACTGGGTACGAATTTGTCCTTGTGTCCCACAATTCCGCTCATTTTTTCATTTTTAATCGAAGTAAATTAAAGTTGTAGTGCAACAAACACAAAATCAAACATATAAATATTTCTTGATGGCTCGTTGGGGAGAAGGTGACCCGAGGTGGATAGTGGAAGAGAGAGAAGATGCTAAGAACGTTAATAATTGGCACTGGTATGTGGCATAATTGAACAAAATTAATAAAATTTAGCGAACACATGACAGTACCATTCTCGGACACGGTTGCCTTATCAGGAATTCGGTGTGTCTACTGACCTGTCTTATATGGACTAGATTGATTTATTCATGTTTTACAAAAGGTTGAATTCTATGAACTTTTATCTTTTAGGACGGAGAAGAATGCTACACCTTGGTCAAAGCAACGTCTAAAGGAATTATTCACCGGAATGAAAATTAACGTTGATGAAGGTGTATACTTGTCATAGTGTTGGTTTACTAACATTACAATGTTAAAATCGGATTTTTTATTTAATTTTTTAATACTGCTTTAAAATTTATATATATTCTTTAAATTCACAGACAGATAAACAACTCCTCGTTGTCATGTTTACAATGCATGATAAGGGAATGGCTTTGGGGCAAATAATATTTATATGAAAATTTGGCACCTTCAGCATTTAAATCACTTCTGCATCTGGCATCAAACAACCCTTGATTAAAATGTAATTCAAACCATGGTGTGCAATGTGATAAAACAAAATGAAATAAAGCAAACATCCAGATCAATTTCTTTTGCCACCATATTTGCTTGGCTTTCATGTTATTTGGAGATAATATTGCAACAATATTTTGATTTTAAAATTTAGAGTGATCTCTTCCTGGCCAGTAGGAGTTGATTTTGCATTTTAAAAGTAAAATGAAAGTACAATACTTTAATTACAATTGTACCAGCATCATTACAGTTCTATTGCAGAAGTATTTCAACTATTGCTACCCTATTGCAATCATCAAAGTATCCTGAAGGTAAGATTAAATTATATAAATATTAATACTGTATTGTACTTTTTCTCAGGTGAATGTGAAATTACAGAAGTTACTAAAATTGAAGGAGAGGCAACTGCTAAGTAAGTCTATAAATAGAGCCAGGCAGGAAGCTGGACACAAAGTCACCCTAGCCAAACTAGAAGTACAACACTAAAACTGGGTATTAATTGCTGGGACACTGTTCCGAAAATTTCTGCTAAATTACAGTCGAAAATTACAGTCCTGTTAGCTAAGCTAAAATTCTTTTATTTATTCAGCCCAGAGGGCAAGTTTATACAACATACTACATGTAGTTTATACATTCCATTTAGTGATTAGAGGCCACAGATTATACGTAACATTTACAAATGTTATCATTTGTTGAATGGAAAAAACAGGATATGCAATAGCAATACTTGTACATTTAACACTTCTAATTAAGTAGATACAGTACACCTACTACAATTCACAACATGACCAACAAAATCCTATCCAAACCTTAATATGGGTTTTGAAAAATCCACACCAAGACATGATTCCTTGAAGAGATTAATGAAATAGAAGAAAACAGAGAGGGTAGTTGTAAATTGACCAAAACTAGGGTGCAAAATAATGGCCAGCTATTGGCTAATTCTACCATTTGCATTAGCCAATTGCTGGCCAGTTAGGTTTATAAATTAGATTTCAATTTGTTAAGTTTGTCACAAACAATTACTGATGAATATTTTCTTGTCTGTAGCAATCGTAAAGCGAAATTAATTTTCTTTTATGAGTGGGAGTTGTCAATGGAGTGGAAAGGATCTTTAACTGATGGTGATGATCTAATCAGAGGGAAAATTAAAATTCCCAATCTTAGTGAAGAGAATGAGCCAGAGGATATAACGGTGAGTTTGTTGGTCACTCATTTCCAGTGGATATAATGGGAAACCAATGCATTATTTTGGACTTGAAACAATGAGGAATGGAAGTAGTTGAGACCATTTCAATTAAGTATTTCCTGTCCATGGCCAACTTTTATTATTTTACTCTGGCTAATGCTATTTGATTTTACTTGTCAAATACTAACAAACATTAACACCTACTGATAATATTCCTGGTGTAAGGTATACCCCGCACTCTATAACCATCAGTACCAATATAAATCGAGACCTTATGACCATGCTCTCGGCAATTGCCTTTATAGCTCAGTTGCCAGAGCATTGCACTAGATTTATAGGATTGTGGGTTTAATTCCAAGCTAAAGTCCCTGAGGTTGAATTTGAAAATCCCATTCACCAAATATGCATACAATTTTATTATTTTACTCTGGCTCGCACCAGACAATTTTGTACATGTCAAAGGGACACCCCTTGGAGTGGGTAGGGTTAATTATTAAAATTATTGAGAGATTTTTGTTTTAATAGAAGCCTCTGTTAACTGTTTTCTTCAACAAAACAAGATAAAAGTCAAAACAAATATTATAATGTGTGCATTATCAATTCAGATGAATTGCACCTACTGTTTCTTTGAGTAGATTTTCCATTCCAATTTTCCAAAAATCATCTTCAGACTATAGAGCCATCATTAACCATGGCTAGAATTTTTCCTCATTCCAAAAGTCATAACAAGATTGAATGATAAACCAATTGCAAAACTGAAACTTACTGTAGATATGCATTGTCAGAAAGCACTATCATGAAATATGATGTCAGAAATCCCAACAAAATGTTTCAATCTTTGGTCATTCCCTGGTAAAGTTTCTTGAAACATATTATTGTGTGTGGAGGGATTTTTGTTTGGAGCCTTGGTGGGCTTTGGTGAAGCTAAAATGCTCTGTGAAGAAATCAATTACAATATAATGTTTGGATGCAGAAGGCTGAAATTGTGTTATGTTTTCCCGAGCTTTATGTAGCTTTTTCACCTCTCTTCTTTATTCATGATGCTTGGAACAAACAAATGAATTGTTTCAATTTCATTCATTAAAACAAATAGCCACACTTAACATTGCTGGTAATACTATGTACTGGTATAGTCTTAGCCTAACATTAGTGCTGATAATATGTGCAGCACCTATTGGGAACAAATGTTGTGCACCCCTGCCATAAATAGTACCTGGTTAAAAAAGTCAGAACTTATTAACAGGTATTATATTGAATCTTTAAAGATTGAGATAAGTACAAAGAGAGATGATGAGGAATCTTATAAATTTAAGCAACTATTGATAAAGCAAGGCACAGCAGCAATAAGAAGCAACCTTGGACAGTATATCAAGGAATTAAGAGAAGGTAGAATGCTCAGTTCATGTTGATCTGCTATCCTGTACCTGCAAGTTTCTATGTGCCATGTTTTCATTTGTGGTTTATAATCCTCTTTATTTTGTTGTCAAGATGATCACACATACTCTAAGATCACTGGATATATTGATATTACATAGTAATATCACATAACAAAACTGTGATGAATACAGACAAAATTCCCTATTGACAGTCCTAAAGACATAGACATGCAAAAGATGTGTATACTAGGAAGCTAGACAGATGGACCAAATTGTAGAAGATAGAAATCTATTTCTAGTGTGGCAAGTGAGACAACAAGGAATCAGGCATTACCTAACTAGAAACAACCTTTAAAGGGCAGTAGGATGCAAAAATTGCCCATCCCATTTTTGATTTTATTTAAAAAAACTTTCAAAGTGAGGAACAATAGCATTCTTGTTTAGTCAATATCTTATCTTGTTCTACATATATTCAGGTTTTTAAAATAGGCAAATTAGATGTGTTGTGACATCTACTCACACAAATTTCCAAATTGACAAATATCCCCTGAAATATCTGTTAGAAAGTGCTGAAAATTTCCAGACATATGCCAATAAGAATGGTACACTGCAGTATGTACAGTAATTGTTGAACATATATCCCAGTCTTGAGAGTTTTATCCAGTTTGTATGAGTAGATGACATAACAGCAACTATTTGCTTGTTTCAAAAAGCTGAATATCTTTGGAACAAGATGAGATAACAACTAAGGGACAATGCCATTTTTCGTACATTCAAAAGTACTGCCAAACTCAATCTAAATAAGTAATACAATTTTTGGTCTTACTGGCACTTCAAGCCTAGTTTCTATCAAGTGTAATTTTCTGCACAATTCTGCATTTTTGATTTTATTTAAAAGAATTTTCAAAGTGAGGAACGATAGTCTTCTTGCTTAGTCAATATCTTATCTTGTTCTACATATATTCAGGTTTTTAAAATAGGCAAGTTAGATGTGTCTTGACATCATCTACTCACACTAATTCCCAAATGGACAAATATCCTTGAAATATCTGTTAGAAAGTGCCTTTAATGCTCATTTGACCAATGGACTATCAGATGGGGAAATCATAACAAAAATTTATCTCAGCGATTGGTTAAATGTTCGAGAAAAATCAGTCACATATTGTAAGTTATGAGTTATTAACTAAACAAGTGGATGATATTAGAACATATCTTTTGAATATTTTTTAGTAAGTCATTGTCAGGGACAGTTTATTATAGAAAACTTTATGGTACAGTTTTAAGTTGTCTGTTCTTGCATTTTTAGAATTTAGTCAAGGACTTGTTCTTCCTACAAAAACTACTTCAAATAAGGTTCAAGCAACAAATGGTGTTGAAATAAGCAAGGTACACATAGATTCAGTGCATCTAGATGATGACAAACATTTTACGTTGTTCGGAGATGTGAAAATCGGAGCCAGTTTGAGCTATATTGTCATTTCAGTTCGAGAAAAATCATGTGAAAGTGAAAAAGAAACTGTAAAGGGTTGACACATTAGGGAACTACCGTAGATGGGGCAAAGAATGGATCAAATAAGACTTTCCACGAATTCAACTATGATGTGTAACTGTAATCATATCTGTATGCTTTTTAGGAATTTAAAAGAACACAGATAAAGGATTCGTTGGAAAAAACTAAAGGTACATACGATTGGCTTTAGCTGACATGTACACCGCGTGATAAAGGCGTAATTATAACGTTCGTTCGGAGCGGTGTAGCGGACCTACGTTTGAGGATACACCGCTTAAGTGTTTCGAATTTACTTCAAAGTCATCCTTCTCTCATTTTTTTGTGTCTTTGTCCAAAACTGCCTGACCAGCACTCCATTTTTGATATTACCCTCAAACACTGATGGTCGCGTAGCATGTCTTGTCTGCGTTAAGGGAATGAAAACGGCAACTGCTATTTAATTATCACAATATTGTATATAACAGCAGTCGAATTGACATCAGTAACGGTCGCTGGATAGTGATGAACTACTGCATCCTTTCGGTCTTACGAATCTGACTTTAGTTTTGTTGGCTTTTCACGTGTAGGAAAACAAGAAGTTGGTTGCAAGATAGATACGACAAAGTTTACCGCAACGGAAGAATTTTTGACATCCGTAGAGGAGCTTTATAATATATTGACAAACGAAGAAGTACTGTGTTGCCATTTAGTTTTATAATCGTCCTCAAGTAGTCTCAGTTTAACCTTCAATATAATAGAACTCCTTGCGTTGATAATTGCCCGTTGAACGTTTGGGGATATTTTAGCAATTTGAACTTCCTCCACGCTCATCTATACTAAAGCACTCCTACAGAACTTATACTCAGGATAAATTTAATCAATTGGACGTGGATTTATCTACCGGACAAGAAGTAGTCGAAGCATTGTCATTGGACAACCAACTCACGAAGTTTCTTCAAGTAGTTTCATAAAATTTGTAATTTTTTCTAACCTTTTTGTTTTCCTGTCTTTAGAGAGTGAGAGCGTTCTGTCGGTCAGACGTAAAAGTGGATGCAATAAAAGGAGGAAGTTTTGTTCTGTTTGGTGGTACTATTAATGGAAAATTCGTCGAACTGGTGAGTTGACAAAACTGCGTAATATACAGGATGGCCTTTCGAACCAAAAATCCACTGGCCAGACCGTAGTTAGTTGGTCGGCCGAGTCGGTCTCCATTAGCGGCAGCTTAACTATACTTTGATCAAAGTGTAGTTTTATCAAAGTGTGTGAGGGTGTGAACGTCTTTTCACATTGCGAAAAAATGATGGAAAACAATGTTGTTCCTGAAGACAAAAATAAAAGGGGTAAAATTTGGTCAAATGGCGTGGACTACAAGTGGACAGATTGGGAAGTAGAAGCCATCGTTTCTGAATGGGCTGGTGAACCTTTGTCTGAATAAGGGTATGTCTAACAAAAAGCAGGCAAATTTGAGCCCGTGGAGCATTCTGCTGACTACTTCTCAACTTAACATGCATCAAAGCCAGAAATCGATGCTATTAAACCCAGCGTGTAAAGGTACCTTACGGTTATGCCGTCAACAGTAGCCATTTTTGCTCTGATTTTTCTGATTCTGATAGACATCTGCCGTTTCGAAAATTTTGAAGAATTGAAAACAAAATTTGTCTGCGGAGATTGCAGTTTAATACTATAAGCCAAGGATTCAGAAAAGCTCTGAAGGCTGAGAGACACCGCGCAGTCGCCGTGGTCACTCGACATTGCCACACTCAGTGCAGCGAGTTCTTGTTTTGGTTCATTTTATACAACGTTGGCTTGCAGCATGCTAAACAGAATTTTGCACTTGCATTTTTAGTTACCTAATGAGAAAATAACGATGTATTGGAGGTTTAAGACTTGGCCAGAAGGTAATTTACAGGCTATTTGACGTGTTGCTCAGGTCACGTGAAATAACAAATTAACTTTGCATTGTCATGGCGTTATGTTTCAGAACACTATTCAACGGTTGTTATTGAATTAAATCAGAAGGACGACCGAACAGAACTTAGATTAACACAAACTGGGATTCCATCATCAGATTTTGAAAGAACGAGACATGGTTGGAATCAGTACTATTGGGGAAGCATAAAGCATACCTTTGGTATTGGAATGAAATACTTTTAAGCAAAAGAAGAAAATATGACGATCATCAGGGAAAACTTCCAATTCAGCCAAGTCCTTCGCCTTAACTTGCTTCGCAAAATTATTAATAACTATGATGCTGACCTGGAATTGCAGTGCAGATTATAACTAACTAACTATATCATTGAAGGCGCTATTGCTCCTCGTTTCCTATATTCTTTGCTTAAAATCTATAAAATACAGAGTTTGAAAAAAACCCAGCTCAGAATGCTTCAGTTTTTGTTAGGCACTCAATTTGATGGAAATACAGTGAGAATAAAATATTTTAGATAGTTATTACATGTATTGGGTATCGTGGTTTGTCGTTTTTGCTTTTTTTATGGTTGGAAATGACCATACGGAACATAGAAGTAGTCGACATGACCACGACTATTTTCATTTCTTCACAATGATGTATTCAAAATCAGTCAAGGAAGATGCTCCGAAGTTCGGCAAACTTCGCAGCGATTAACCAAAAACCAGCCATTTATGTTAAGAAGTACGTAAGTTGAGCAAATCTCTTCTTTTATGCCAGTTAGTTTTCGAATGGTGTGGCGGAGTGAATGAACCCTTAGGGCTGATTGCCTAATTAACCCTTTATCGAGCAGGTTTTCAGGAGGTCTCCCCTTGACGAGTACAATCGTCTGGCGTTAGCCAGAGTAAAATTAATCTTGCCATTTGGCAACAGTGCCCGGCAAAGGGCACGCTACTTCTATAGCGTTTAGGCACTGCACAGTCGCGAAGGTGCACTAATCTACGTAATCGATAACAAGACCATTTTCCTCAACAGAGTTTGAAATAACTTTAAATAAATGTATTTCAGTAGCCTGTTTTGCAGTTGCAACAAGTTTCTGTAAGAAAACTAATGTAGTCGTCCAGTGGTTATGCCCTGAAACATTTCAAAAAGAAGATGTTACGGTCAATCGCAGCACAAAGCAGTAACCTTCACAAATGATTTGTAATTCCTAGTGAAGAGCTGTTTTAGACAGTTAAGTTACAACATACGAACTGTTTTTTGCAAAACTGCTGACGAGTGTGCTCTCGTGAAAGTTTATGTTTTAGCAACAAACTACAGTGAAAGGGAAAAAAAGCGCGCCAGGGCTCCTGGAGCATGTTTCCCTCATATTTAGAGCCCTCGTTTATTAAACCGTAGTGAGGTTTCCCGATGCAATAATTGGCGAACAAACGTGTCAAGTGTTACAACCAAATACATGAAATAGAGGCCGCATGAAATAGATCCCTTACGCTGTTGCACAACTCGTCAAATTTTCGGCGAGACTGCAGTCGTTATGGGTCAGGGCGGAATGCCGAAGCAGGGAATTGGGGATTAGGCCCCCCCATAAATTGTTGCAACAGGTCTTTCGCAGTCTTAATCTAGACCGGTGTGATATACTAAGTATCATACTACTTCTACCGTGAAACATCGATGACGACCACACTGCTGGTGGCACGATTGTAGTTGTAGTCTCCGTGCAGTTGCCTGATTAAGATTACCTTAATCGTACGTTGGAAGAGTGTTGTCCAGTTTGACTCTAAGACAAAACATAATCCGAAAATAAACATCTTGTGAGAAACTCAAGATATGAGCTAAAAAACAAAACACAATTAAGCTCCATGAGTTTTCTCTGGATAGTTCAGTTTCTTCCAGTGTTAACACACGACACATGAGGAATGCCCTTCGTTAACGTTTGGGCGGATAAACCTTCTGCGAAAGTTGGGAGGGGCCAAACATATGTTTGTGTTCCCCCTTATTTGCAAAAATAAAGATCTGCGTACAAAATTCAATCCTAATTTACGAAGTCGTTCCCGGAAAATCTATAATAGGCAAAAATAAAACAAGAGTAAATCTATTTCACTTAGTAAACAATAAAATAAAACATATTCCGAAGAATAATGTCATCTTGAAAAAAGATACGAGTCAATACTAGAGAAAACTATAGAAGGTGTCGGGTGGTCATGGTTTCTAGTAAACAATTCTGACACTCCCTGTAAATACTTCCGGATTTATGGACTTCCGGTCGGTAACGCGTTTTCACAATCTTGGCATACGTCAGATCAATATACGATATACAATATCAGATACGCCGTTTTGCAGCAAGTTGTTCTGCGCATCTTGCGCGGTGTAGCATTATGGACCTGGGGCCAAATAAAGTGTGAGGCGTATATCAAAGATTACATGAAATTGTTAGGGAAACAAGATGGCGGACAAACCGTCGTTGACTAGTGTAGATAAGGTCGAGAAAGCAGCAAAATATAAAGAAGAAGGAAATGAATTTTTTAAGAAAAAAGAGTTCAAGAAAGCTATGAGGAAGTACCATTATGCTTTGCTGCATTTGAAAGGAATTGGAGAAAAAAACCCAATTACGGGAGAGCGAGAAGTTCTTAGTGATGAGACGAAAAAGAAGTATGACGACCTGAAATTTGGTTGCCACAATAATCTAGCTGGTAAAACAGATTTATTTATTAATATCATATAGTTAAAATTTTTTAGTACGTTTTTAAGCTTTCCATCCGTCACTTTATTTCACCTATTTATTAACAAGCAAAACAAACGAAAGGATAGCAACCTTTCGTTTAGAAATGAATTACCGTAAATGCGTTATTAAGCCCCCTGGGACTAATGTGTTTTCAGGCCTTCTTGAGGGGGGACTTAGTGGAGAGGATGCCTTTTGGAGAGGGGGAATTTAATAGAGAGGGAGAACTTAATTAAGAGGGGGGCTTACTTAAACTCACCAAGAGTGAACGAAAACACTTGTTTTGTGAAATGTCAGCCACCTTTAATAAATGGTGATACAGTCTGCATGTACTTGCCATGTGCAAACTTTGAACTGAAACAAATCCAGGCTCATATATAAATGTATCTCTTTTGAAACCTTAGCCTTGTTCCTTGTTCAAGGAACATAATGTTGAGCAAGATGCATGTCAAAGACCATTATTGATATATTGAAAAGAGAACTTGATAAGAAAGTACTGAAACTGTGCCATATGAAATTGGAAGTTGGAAATAGTACCAACAAGCAACACTCTACAATAGAAGATAAACATCACATCATATATCATGACAAAAACATCTTACTGAACAAAGTTAACAAGTTTCACTTGCAGGGGGTGTTTCATAATGGGAGGTGTTAATTCTTTCATAAAAGTACAGGAAGAGGGAAGCATTACACCCAGATTGTTTGGTAAGTGTGTGGGGAAGGTGGATTGAACAATTATAGATTGTGCAGAGTGGCTACAAAGTCAACAGTCTTGTAGCTAAAAATACAAGTTACAGTAACAATATTTGTGTGGTATTGCATGGGTATAACAGTGGTGGTGGGGGCTAAAGAAATACATATTGTTTTGGTTTACCTGTATTTTATAACTATCCCTAATCTGACATAAATAGCATTTGAAAGCAACAGTGAGAAAATAAAACATATTTCCAAATAGTGGTGACACCCTGAAAACACAGCATTAAATATTTTGCATTTTTTTGTCTCACAGTTTTTTTTCTTTTTCATCTATCTTCCTAATCAACTGCAGAATTGTAAAGCTACTGATACATTTGGGATTCTCTTTAGCATGTTTGATAAAAGAGGAAAAATGGGAACAAGTCATAGATAATTGTAACAAGGTTTGTATTTATCTAGAAATAATGTTATTTATCTGTAGTATCTAGAAATAGTGTATTTATCAGTAGATAATCAAATGAGTTGGGAAACTGCTGGAACTCCAGAATGGAGAAACTGATATTTTGAGCAAAGGCCCTTCATTGGAGTAAAATGTGAAATGCAAAAAGAAGTAAGTGGTGTTTTTATATTGACAAGAAATCATGAGACAAAAAGATGACCACTTGGATTTAAAAATCGATAACAGACTAGTTAACGAGATGTAAATGAAGGCTAGACATTTATTATTTTAAAATGCTGATCAGTTATTAACTGAAAAGGGCAGGACCCAGCAGAGGCCCCAAGGGAATGATAACATGCAAAAGGTAATAAACAACAGGTTAAAAAAAGGAAAACCCAAGGGAATAAGGGATACAAGTCAATGTTTATTATGCTAGATAAAAACATTAACTTGTGAGAAGGAAAACATTGTTATAAAAACAATAAATGAAAAGATTTTTAACCAGAAAGAAATAAGGAATACAAGCCAATGTATTTATCTGCCCCTACTAGACAAATCATTAGCTTGTGAAGGGATAGATGGCACAAACTGAAATAAGTACTAAAATAGAATCCAAAGGAATAAAGCTCACGAGCTGATGTTTTTATCTGCCCTTGCAAGACAAAAACAGTAACTTAGTGAGAGATCAAATAAAAGAAAAGCAATTAGTGATTCCATAGTGATAAACGGTTCCAAGTTTGAAAATGAGATCTCTTTCTTGTCTCTTGCTGCTATCGTTACTCCTGAAAATTTGTGAATTTATTTATCAGTAGTTTGGTGGTCAATGAAGTTGGATTGGTGGGGTGAGTCACCTGTTATTTTTGTGCGTTCTTGCCATAATGTTTTTAAGTCAAGAAGAACTCATAGAACCAATGCTTGTAATTAGAACAATTACTTGTAATTAGAACAAGAACTTGCAATTAGATATGTGATAATTTGTGTACCTTGAGGAAGTTTTATCAAATAGCTGTCATCTTAATAGTAATATTTACAAACCGAGTTAGACTGCTTTGTTGGATATAAAACACAGGCGAGTGTTTTAGATCCGATAAAGCACGATCTACGAGTTTGTTTAAATGAGTTCTAAAACGAACCCCTTTATACAATAACTGACGAAGAAAGTTTGGCAATTAATGTTTTCTGAGCTGCCATAATTTGACGCGAAAGTTGGGCGAGATCTATATCTGATATATAGATCCGTTACGGTTATGATTTTCCTTTGTATTTTCCTCATGAATTATTAATGAGTTTCAGAAGGTTATATAACGCTCGTTTTACGAAATTATGAATTTCATGATGGATAAACATTAAAAATCTGCACACTGAATGAGCATTTTTAATTATTGTTTGGTTTTGTTCAGAGGATTTGATTTATCAAGTTCTCTTAACTCTTAACGCAATAATAATTTTTTCGGATCGGATTTTGAAAGAAAATGTACGGATCGATTCGGATTTCTGTTCGTATCAGATCGGATTACGAGGTAGAATGCCCGCATCGGATCGCATCAGGAATTCAGATTGACAGTTTCGAAGAAACTTCGGATTATGAGAGCCCAATATAATCCAACGTACATAACTAAACTCCCCTGTCGTTCAGACATCGAGGAATTCACAGCTGGGAAGGACTGGGACTGTTTTGAGGGGAAGTGTAACACATTTAACCAGATGAATCAAACTATCGTTCATTGACCTTGCAATGAAATCTAAATCACGAAAAAAGTTTGCCAGTAACGTGACAGTCTTCATAAAACTCTTAAGTTCTTGACTTCTCTTAGCTTCTGATTATTATTCTTTCAAAGTTGGACGGTCCTACATTACTTTTCAGGCTCTAGAAATCCATCCCAATGATGTGAAGGCACTTTTTCGAAAAGGTCAGGCCTGCTACAATGTTAAAGACTGGGACAAAGCTCAGGATGCTTTCAGAAGTGCAAGGAAACTCGAGCCAAATGGTTTGTCGTACTGCTGTCTTTTTTAGTGTTTCTATTCCCTAATCTGATGGATAAACCACCCGGAAAAGTGGGTGTTTTGGTGGCCTCTTTGACGTCTACCCATTAGTTGTGATAACGGTTCATCTTTCGTAGGTGTTGGAAGTTGATCGTCCAGGTTAAAGTAGCCTTAAGGAAGAATGAAGGTAACACATGGGAGGATTCCTAACGATGATTTTCAGCGATGTTGCATTAAAAATCGACGTTAAAATCCCGTGTAACATCACTGTACCATCGATGCAACAATGTTGCAAGGATTTGAAGCCAGTTCACAGTTGAGCAACAACCTTGCCGCAACAATATTGCATTAAAAATTGTTCGCTGGACCCATGTTACACGATCGATTTTCTGTGCAACACTGTTATGTTAAAAATAGTTCCGCGTAACATCACGTCACGCATAACAGCGACGGTCATCTGCAGAGTCAAGTAAAGAGAATTGACTCTGAAGATAGATTGGATTATCAACTTCCAACACCCACTGATTTTTCCTGGTTTACCCAATTTGCTTCATCGAATATCTAAGTCGTTCGCGTTAGACCTTAATGTATATCATTGTAACATTCGAAAATTTGCTTCATCAAATGTATGTACCACGTGATGCTATGTTCTCTTTGTAGATCCTAGTATAATAAGGTACCAAACGGCACTGGAACAGCAGCTGAAGAAAGAAAGAGAAAAAGAAAAGGCGATTTACGCAGGAATGTTCAACAAATAACAAAACACAAAAACTCGTTCCGACGCAGTTACTACATATGAGGAAATAAATGACTCCCTCCACTTGTTCAAACCACAAAGTGATAACTTTGTACATTATTATAGAACATTCAGTTGTTTAGAAACGTTTCACGTGGATTTTAATGTTTCAGAACGATTCTGGAGCTAACACGAGAATGAAAGTATACTTAATGTGAGAATGAATGGAATACAATTCATGTCAACCATATCTTTACAACAAACCGACAGAAGAACAACTAGAGGACGTTCGTCAAGCTCGTTTACTCAGAAAAACGATTTCTGAGCCCTAGACGGGAATCGAACCCGCAATCTTCGGATGACCGGTGAGACGCTCTAACCATTGAGCCACTACGGCTCAGATGGCAAGCTAGGCTGCAGGTTCATCATATGTACTGCCTAAGCTCCCACACGAGCAGACTTTCTGTTCAGTGTTTAAGTAAACCGACAGAAGCCACAATGAAGATTATCGTTTGAGATTAAAACCAACGGACTCAAATACATGCAGGGAAGAAGAAAGTGTGACTGCTTTTTAGACGGACTAGAAGATTAACGACAAAGATGTGCTACTCAATGGCTGGCACGAATTTCAAATTCAGGAGAAAAACGTTTAGGTGTCACCCAGTTCATACTATCCAACGTAACATCTTTCATTTAATATCTCACAGAATGAGAAATCATACTCTACCGCCAAAACGAACCGGTCTTGTTGGAAAACTTATTACTCGGCTGTATGGATGGGATAGCAGCGTCAGTCTAATTATAATAAAGACATGTATTTAACACAGCACTCCAAAGTGTTTTACGTCTTACTAAGGGAGATTAAGTCTTCCCAGGACCATCTCAAAGTCGACTCATATTACCACCGTCAGAGCACAGTGATCGTGGATTGATCGGGAGTTGAATCTGGAATATGTGACTCGCATCCCAGGTTGTCCGAGATCGCGTGAAGAATCTCTGGCGTATTTGGATTAAGACTTTGGGAGTTATGTTAATGAAGTAGTTTCTTATTTTACTCATTTAATTGATCACCCGCGGAAATAGTATTAAACTGAAATAAAATCATTGACCATATGACTTCTAAAAACATTTCACAAAATTCCCAAACAGTACTTATTTCTAAATATGGATAAGGCTCTCAAATACCAAATGAATTTGAAAAGCCGAGTACAGTAGTAATTTTACGATACGGAACAGATTACCAAGTTTGGGATTTGGTGTAGGTACAGTGGTATGGTACAGTTGGTATGGTATGGTACAGTTGGTCTGGTACAGTTGGTATGGTACGGTTGGTATGGTTTTTGGTATTGTGCAGTTGGTATGGTACAGTTGGTATGGTTTTTGGTGTGGTACAGTTGGTATGGTTTTTGGTATGGTACAGTTGCTGGTGATTAAAGAAAAAAGTTTGGATTTGGACCACGACGAGGGTGTTATTAACAATTTGTTTTTAATTCAATTTACTTCGTCCACTCCAGATCAGAGATTATTTGCTTCTCGTTATTAGAGAGGTTATTACGTCTCGATGTGAAGCCCTGGCCAATCAAATGCAACATGCTGAACTCGTTCGGCCACCATGTTGTGTCATGTTTTCATGGTGTTGTTTAGTTTTATTTTTATGAAATACTTGCTTCAGCGTCGGTTCATCTTTTGCTCTTGTGTGAACAATGTTGGCCAAAAATGCAGGGTCATTAGTCCCAGATATCTACCGTATTTATTCCAATAGACGCCCAACGCGTTTATCAAAAAATTTAGCTATAAAGTGGGGTGTTTATTACATAGAGAGGGGCTTTCATTTCAAAATTTAATAATCGAAGCCTAAAAATAGAAAATATTCACACGATTTTTGCGTTTACAGTTATGCCCCAAGCCTATTTGGTTATTTGGGCGCGTTTATTTGAAACATTTCTTGAAAGGGCACGCGTTCATTAAATATTTTTATGTGTTGAGGCGTTCAGTGGGTAGTGGACGTCTGTTGGAATAAATACGTTAATCTCGGCCACAGTTCGAGTCTCCTTCACGCAACATGTTGCATTCGTTTGGCCGCCCAGTCCTATACCATCCAACAAAGTTGAATGATGATGCATTCGTTGGCTTAAAAATGCAACTCACAACCTGTCGCAACAACCGCACCTGCCAAACGCAAGGTAACGTGGTATAACGAAACGTCTGACAAAGAAATAAAACGAAGTATCCTGTAACAGGGCTCGATGTCTCAACGTAACGTAGTGTCCTACAACAGAATTTAACGCTTCACAACGTAACTCAGGGTAACCTTACGTCCCAAAATTTGAGAAAGTCGCAAGACAAGACGTCTCGCTTAGTAGAGTAACCTCTACAAGTGACAACATTGCATGAAGTCTCACAACGTAGGGTAACATCTAACGTAACAGAGTGTTTCACAACGTCTCACCACCTTACGTCCAACTCTGTCAAGTATCGCAATGTAACCAAGTCTGCACGTAATGCAACGTCACAACCTAATGTGATGTATTAGAATTAAGATCTCACACCGTTATAACATAACGTCTTAGAACATAACACGATTTAGAACGTAACTTAACGGCCGTTTCGTAACTGTCTTGTAGCGTAACGTAACATGTCGTAACTAATCACAGACCTTCCACAACAAATACTAGGAATATACGGTTCACAGAGAGATGGGTCGATCTGTCTTGTTTTCACCGCAGTATTAAATTCGGATCTTCACCTTGTTTAACGGAATTAAAACCGTATATACTCCGGAAATGAGAGTCCTTGAAAACGCAAGCAGGACTGGTACGTGTCGGTTGAAATTGCTTGCTTTGTATGCACAATAACGTTTTGAAATGAAAGCCTTTCTTTTGCCATGTTTAATCAAGTTCTATCCACAGAGTTCATACAATATAACGGCTTTGTTTTTAATTCCTAAGTCATGAAAAATAAACATGAGATCTTGTGGCGTCTTCCAGACCACTTTTGACTCGGAATCCACTCTATTCTCAACCAAGTTTAAGTAGGATTGCTAGCCTTGCAAAAAAAAATTAATTTACTTCGACTTCTTGGCAAGAGCTTACATTTTTTCATCAGAATTTTGATTATAAAACTTATAGATTCGCAGAAGCCAGTCTTGCCAAACACGTCTACACAACTGCTGATTCATGACGTGAACATCAGCTGGTGAACCATCCTTGTAAGCGACAACGATCAGGCCGCGCTTAACAGGAAACCCAAATGCATAATCGCTATTCACTGCGCCAGCGTAAGCCACCACTTGCATCGGGTAATCGCCACATTCTTCTAAAGATTCTTTCCTCTTTTCAGATGTCTTCCATTCAATAATACATGGATCTCCTTCATAACAAGCTACAGTATCAACCCTTCCCTTATACCCTAAGTATGGATGACTAATTCCCACTTCACTAGCAACTACATCTCCTAACTTGGAGAAAACCTCCTCTGTGCTATTCAAAAACCCTTGCAAACTTGCAGGTGCCTTGGTATTCAAGCTTCTGTCCACCAAACATCGGTGAATAAACCTGTGAAATTCTGATCCAATCTTCTTAGCTTCTTTCATCCTTTCTTGGAAAATATGTTCTCCCAGAAGTTCTTTTTGTTTTCTAGTCCAACAAGAAAGAGCAAAAAGTCTGCTTTTCGGAGCCGTAGCTCTCAAAATGCTACTGACACTAGGGATTCGCTGGTCAGCCAAGCTGGCACAGTCAACAGTGTCGACGCAAGTACTGGTACCATCTACATAGATACAATCCGGATCACATGCTGTTTTGCTGTAACGTCTCACTTCGTGTGTCGCTAAAACTTTCGCGTCTGTCCAACAGTTCGGATGTGTCAAATCCGCGTTCCGATGAATGAAAAGACTTTTGTCTTGACGTAGCATTGCAGAACTCCCCACGGTTACCTGTTTGGCGTAGGGTAGAAAAGGATACTTCAGAATGGATGAGCTAGACAACACACCTCGATGAAAGTCTAACAAGTCATCCCTCAATTTAGCAGTCTTGGAGTTCGCACGAATGCTAAGTTTCTTGCACCACCGCTGAAGATCTCGCCTTGACATTTGCTCCACATCCTCAGCAGTATACCATTTGACGTAGGAATCATGAATTTTCGATGAATACGCTCGATAGGCAGTTGCACTTGCATGCTTTCCAACACATGTTCGAATATAAATGCCAACCTTCACATCTGATCGTGAAATAGCGCCTAAACTACAGCAGTTCATGCTATTAATTCATCATCAACGGGTAACTACGGTTTCGAAATGGTGGTTGGCGGAAAGCGCTAAATAGTAACACAAACTAACACAAAGTAGGATAGAGCATGATGCGTGCGGGCTCACAGTTTTAACATTTGAACCTTCAAAAAGATCTGTCAGTCAACTTTATCACTAGTCAAGTTTGCGGTAGATTGTCTGGTTTGTCAATTTGTTGCTGCAGTCTTGGTGTATACCTCCAGGTAAACTACACGATATAACTGCTCAATGTTTCAACGTAAGTTAAAGGCACTTGGCTATCATCATCCAAGCACCTTTGATGTTCATGGTAAGTGCATTTTATTAAAATAATTTACACGACTTTTGACATTAATGTATGTATGATAGTATTAAATAATAATATAATATAATTTTGCTGGTCTACATAAACAATGGTCAGAGGTGTATGAAATTACTTTGTTAGTATTATAATAATAAATTACACATTACAACTGTGGAAAGTAATTAATTACAGGTTAGGTTTAAAATCACAGGAAGTAAAACTAACAAATAACAAATAAAAATTATCCACCAAATAAAGTGGTCAATCACAAATTACTTTACAAACCATACTGGGTACTGATGTCACAAGTGTTGTGCTCGATAAGTATAATAGTTTGCCACGACCTACCACTACCTCTGACTATGGTCTTTTGAAAGCTTTATCAGCCAGTGATATAGCCAAAAGACTTATTGTTATGAAGAAAACAACTACAAGAGCA
The DNA here is from genome assembly GCA_036872915.1 of Nanipora kamurai. Taxonomy (NCBI): domain Eukaryota; kingdom Metazoa; phylum Cnidaria; class Anthozoa; order Scleralcyonacea; family Helioporidae; genus Nanipora; species Nanipora kamurai. The sequence continues at coordinate 1,602,413 of JBAHVQ010000166.1, forward strand.
TTGTTACCTAGAAACAAAAAAACATCTGAGAAATAGTTTAAAAAGTTTTCAACCCATTCCAGCCATAATGATCATCAACTGCATTCTCTCTTCTGGGAAAATCATATGTCTATGACATTAGGAAAAATGACATAGAAAATGGCCAAATCAGGCACAAATTGATTAACCCTGAGGCTACCTGAGGTTTTCTCTTGGATGAGCAACATTGTCTGGCATTAGCCAAAATAAAAATAATAAAGACAGGAAATGCCGCCATCAGGCGTCACAGTGTTTATTTAAGGCTTCTAAGTCCATGTAGGGTTCTTTCTTTTTTAAAGTAAACATTTTAATCTTGGAATATATTTGTTTCCTACCTGAATGTATTACTGGCTACATGCATTTGAGCAATATTTTTCAATATTCATTTTAAACATTTTGAATGTTTTAGATCAGCAGCAGTTTACCAATTTGATTGTGTGGCTTGAAGACGTAAAAATCAGACTTTATAGAATTGAGGAACGAAAGACTTTGAGGGATACTAGGAACAAAAATTGGTCGCTCGTATTTAAGCAGGTTTGTGTTGTACATGAATGGAATAATTGCAGAACTGGTATTGTTAAAGTTGAAAAAAAATCCAGATCTTGTTTATTGGGCAAACTGTTAAAGAAGGTCATTAAGCTAGAACTCTCATATGTCCCAGATGGTAATCAAATATATAATCTTTAGACACCCAGTTCTCCTCAAACTAGTAAGCTGTTTATACTCATTAGTTTCACTGAGGCTATAGTGGAGGTCTGGTTTATTGTATTACATTTCTACTGCTATATGCAAGTGTATGAGAATGTCTTTTAATGCAAGTAGACAGGGCTGATGGTTGGATAGTGCTGATAGCTCTTATTAGAACTTACCAGGCAAATAAGTTATCCACTTTGAACAACTTATTCCTGGTTGGAAAAAATTTGGTCTGACACAAGGAAAATAAACCAGAAGGACAATGTTGGAGGAGGAAGTGCAGGGTTTAAAATAGCAGCAGGCATTTTTGCAGCACTAGCCAGTGACTTTTAAATAGGAAGAGCCAATTTTTTACACAATAGATAATAATATTTTAATGAAGAATATATCCTGTCTCACCAACATATCTCGCTAATAAAATATCTTAAATTTATATAGTCCCAATTGTAAGTCAGTCAACAGTGAGTCAGTTATTTCAAAACTGAACTGGGGAAAACGTGCACTCTTAACATGTTTTCGTTCATTCCCCCATCACAAAAAAAACGATAAAAATAGCTGGTACAAAAATGGCACATGTCTCAAAATGCCTATAAAAAAAACTTCATTTTTAAAAAATTATTTTAAACCCTGAAGTGTTAATGATTTATTGCAATCACATGGTATTTCATCAGGAAATAATTTTCTTATTTTCTTCCCAGTACTTGAAAGACCTTGAATGTCCTTTGGACATCGACAAAAAAGAGCAAGTCTTAGATTGGTTACTGGGTCATGCAGTACGACTGGAGTACTCAGAAAAAGGTATTAACGATATTAACAACAATTTTAATCCACTACAAAAACTGGCCATTTTTCATTTGAAATTCAAATGAACAATGAATCAGAAGATATAAGGCTTCTTTTCAATTAAACTGATGGATCTTGAATTACTCTATAAAAAAAGAATATTATCAAATTTTGCCTCAAAACTTGGTCTATGGTGGTAATAAACCACTATAACTCTCAGTTTAGTACTTGTAACTGTTATGGTAATCTTACAATGACTGTTGCTAAAAATATACAAACCGACATTTTAAAATGTAAATTGTATGGAGTGGCTTGTGAACCATGAGAACTACAGCAGCTCTGAAAGTGTTAAGCTGGGATGAGCACTCCCTAAAATTTGTGAGAATGGACCAGAGAACTGGAGGGTTTTGAACCTTATTTCACAACCTTGATAAATTGAAATTTACATTATGTCTGCTGGGTAAACCACCTGGTTTGAAATGTCTCTCCATGTCAGTGCTATGCAGGTATACACATAATTTAAAATAATTTGGTAATTATATAGTATATTGAATACTTTAGTGTGGTACAGTATGTATATGTCAGCAAACTATGCATCTGGGTCTGGTCATTTGATTACAGTGTACACATTCTACCATTCTTGTGGTGATTCTATAGCTCAAGAGATAAACAAAAACTGGGAAGAACAGAAGAAGAAGAAGGAAAAATCTCAAGAATCGAATGATACCAATGAGACCATAAGAGATCTTGAAGGTAATGCTACCTTTTCCAGTTTACCCAGATATTGTGCTGCAGCAATAGAAAAGATGGAATTGACCACTTAGTGATATCAAGTCAAAACCATAGGCCACTTCACCATCTTGCGAGATGGATATGTGTTTTCTTTTTCATATCAGCAGTGGAGATGTGAGCACTATCAGCACCCCCAGGGGGTTTTAACTTGTGGCACCTCCCTTCCACATTACCAACTTGAGAAACAACATTATGCCATTATGTGCACTCAGCATGACCAGTCAAATTTTTATCTACAAGCAAGTGTACTTTTCCTATGCAAACAATAATTGCTTGTGTAAAGTTTGCTACATTTATGGCATCTGTTGGTTGTCACAAACAACTCACAAAAAGGTTACTTTACGGGTTTTCATGGAAATCTGAATTGTGCTGAACAAATTCAACATTGAATGTGGCCGACAGTGCTGGTATATTTGATAAAGAGCTCATAGTAAGAACAAAGCATAAACAAACTGACCTCTCAAGCTTTTTTTCTGGAGCAACAAAAAAGCCAAAAACATCAAAGCCAAAGGGAAGAAGGCTCTTCTTGCTTTGTATAGGACAGGCAAAGAAAACTTTTAGTTTTGTTTTTATTGCACAAATTAAGGCAAAAATTGTTGACCAGTCCAATTTTATATCTGACCCCCCAAATTCACATCTGACCAGTCATGCCGACTACTGAACTTGCCAGTATTATTTCGTGCACTGTTATTTTAATGAATGACTGAAATGCTGCTTTGGCTTTCTCCTATTCTAAGAGATTTCTTCTCTTCTGCAGCTAATGATCCCAATTTGAAAGCTGGTATTACATCATTAGCCCACCTGCTAAAAATCCCTGACCATGAAGATCCCCTTTTGAGGTTACAAGTAAGTAGACTGATTGTCCAGGCTGAAAAAGAAGATTCTTTTCAAATTTAGCAGCAAGTCATTTTTTAAGCCTACCAGTTGCCAATGTTTCTAACTATTTACATACATTAATGCTGGTACTGTGAGGTATTCAGTAAGGTGGAAGATAGCTAACAGGTGAACTATTGCATATTTAACCTGTGGAAAGCAAATGAAAACTTGGTAATTATGATTAAAGTGATGGTGGTGATGATGTAGATAATGGTGATAGTGATTATGAGGATGATGATCACAATTAAGGTGATGGTGATTTTAAAGGTCATGATGATAGTTCTGTGATAATTGTAATGATATTGATAATGATGATGCAATAGTGATGGTGAGTAATAATGATGGTGAGGATAATGATGGTGAGGATAATGATGGTGAGGATAATGATGGTGAGGATAATGATGGTGAGGATAATGAGGAGGAGTAAGAAGAGGATCATGATAGTGATGATCATGAGTACAAAGATCATGATGATATTGACTGGGATGAAGATGATGGTGGTAAGGATGGTGCTGATAATGATGATGATGATAATGAAGAGCAGGAAGATGATCATGATTATAAAGATCATGATGATGATGTTGACTGGGCTGAAGATGATGGTATTAATGATGGTAAGGATGGTGGTGATGGTGCTGATGAGGATGATGGTAAATGATCACAGCAATAATGATGATGATAATGAGGAGGAGCAGGAAGATGATCATGATTATTAAGATCATGATGATGATGTTGACTGGGATGAAGATGATGGTGGTAATGATGGTAAGGATGGTGCTGATAATGATGATGGTAAATGATCACAGCAATAATGATGATGATGATGATGATGATAAGGAGGAGCAGGAAGATGATCATGATTATAAAGATCATGATGATGATGTTGACTGGGCTGAAGATGATGGTAGTAATGATGGTGAAGATGGTGGTGATGGTGCCAATAAAGATGATGGTAAATGATCACTCCAATAATGATGATGATGATGATGATAATGAGGAGGAGCAGGAAGATGATCATGATTATTAAGATCATGATGATGATGTTGACTGGGATGAAGATGATGGTGGTAATGATGGTGAGGATGGTGCTGATAAAGATGATGGTTCACAGCAATAATGATGATGATGTTAATGAGGAGGAGCAGGAAGATGGTCATGATTATTAAGATCATGATGATGATGTTGACTGGGATGAACATGATGGTGGTAATGATGGTGGTAATGATGGTAGGGATGGTAATCATGAAGGTCATTGCATTGTTCCCACTTGGTAATTACTCCTTGTTGAACATCAAACAAGTAGTCCATTTTTATAATCTTACTGGAATGTAAAAAAGCAATCGTCGTATTATTTTTGTTTTTCCAATGTACAACTCTTAGCTGTGTATCTGTCACAGTAAATTATTTCCTTGGTGTTAACTTCTTTGTCAGTTGCTTTATACTCTGTGTAGTGTATCCCCGTATGTACGTCCACAGCCTTCTTTTTTTCATGGCGTCGTAAATTGATGGTTATTCTGAATGTTTGAATGATGGAAACAGTGCTTGACCTTAACTTTTTTAATCACTGGTCCAGGGACTAGTAAAGCTGAAAATTTACTAGTCCCGAGAAAATCCCAGTCCTTGCCTCAGCGTTCTTCAGTCTTCTCGGCCTTTTGCGATTGTTGTTTTCGGAACGCTGGCGAAGAAATGCGTTGAAACAACAGTTACAGGGCAACATGTTTTTGTTTTTATCTTTTATTCAGCATTACAAAGTCCAGAAAAGTTATTAGTCCTGCGACTAGTGGACTACAGCTAAGGTCGAGCGCTGGGAAGCATTCGTATGTTTTGGGTAACAGACAGAAGTTAAGGACTTAAACTCTTTTGTTGTCTTGCAAACTGTGCTTCATCAAATAAATTGCTCTTCAGATCGCAATCATATACGGAAATTGTAAATAAAATAGATCACTTGTTGAATCATTTAAGGCTATGAGATCGTTAATTGAACAGAAGCTGACGACAGAAGCACAAGCAGCTGCCAGTGTTCCGGTAAGAAAAAACATTAACAATTTGATCAACCACCTCTTCAGAGTTTATTGCATGTTGAACACCTGTCGCTTGTTCCCGTGCACGCACTTCTCGAAGGAACTGGTGAGAATCTCCACTGGGAAAGGAAGCGAAGGCGAGCGGTCGTACCTCGCAATCATGTTCCGAACTGACCTTTTGTCTGTCGAAAATCCATTAAGAAAAGGTCGGATGTAAAGTCTTCGGCCAACGGCGTATGGTAGTCGACGATAGTCGATGATAGTTGAAACTGTCCCTGCCGTTTGAACACCAACTATCATCAACTATCATTGACTACCAACGACTATCGTCCGCTTTGAACATGTTCAAATTTTCCATGATAGTCGATGATAGTTTTCCCGTTTGACCACTTACTGATGATAGTTGATGATAGTTTGGCTTCTTAAAATAATCATCGACTATCATGGCCGATTGACCTTGTCTTAAGTTAAGTTAGAAAGTTATTCGAAAAACATCTCTGGCCCTGTGACGCCACTGTCTTCGGATTCGTCCAAATCCGATTTGAACCAGTCAGGGGAAAGGTGAGATGTCTTCTGGATAATGTTCTACAGCGTGATTTAACCAAAAGCCAGCACCTTAGAAAATAGACTACGCTGTTTGTAACCCTAGTGTCCCAGTGGCATTAATAAAACTGTCCGGCCCGCGTTTTCGATCAACATCAAAATTCTACCAGCTTGTATATTCTGTTGTTTTTGAGATTTACTTCCATATTCTTATTTTTAATTCAGTGTAATATACCTTTGACGTGTTTGCTGCTCTGTTTAGAAAAAATCAGAATTCGACTCGAAGTTCCTTCAAAATATGAAACTTGGTTTTGACACTGGAGGTAAGAATGCTCAGGAGTATAAAAATCCCCATGGAGCTTTTTTCGTTTAAATTCTCTAGCTTGTTTTGAAATGGATGGAGGATAAATATGATAATAATACTTTTAATGAAACCACCTTTCACCTGAGAAATACACTTCTCGAACGCAGCTCTCCAATCTTTGAATCGTCAGTATAGGCGGAATGCTGGGCATTCTTGCTATTTGATTTGCTGTAACATTGGGCGGCTTTTCGCGACATTTGATTACGGTTAACAGAATCGAGCTTTCCCGAATTTGCTCCAATGCTCACGAAACAGTAGATCTAAGTTGAGGCCAGAGTGGACAAAATAGAGTAAACGTCTTAACCTTTTCATTCATGATTTTTTTCTTTTGTTCTTTGTTCTCTTTTTGATTTTTACTTTGTTCAACCAATTGTTCCATTGTTAGTCATATTCAAAGTGCTACTCTGGTTTCGTGGCCAGCAAAAGGTACATGCAATTAGCCCAAAAACTTTTCTAGT
>JBAHVQ010000166.1:1609060-1622180 GCA_036872915.1 Nanipora kamurai
AGTATTGACTATGAGATTAGTCAATACTGTGTATTTACCCAACGTTTCGACACTCACGTTGCTGTGTCTTCATCAGGTGTTCCATTGTTGTAATTTGTTGTTATACAACAACACTATGCAGGGAAGGATTAAAATGTCGAACCTGAAGTTGACTTGAAGGCATTGTTTCATGGGCATTGGACCGAATGCGGCAAATGTCTATTCCCGCCGAAACTATTTTACTGTTAGCATCCGTTTTTAATCCTTCTTTCAGTCCATGAAAAAGCTAATGCCAAGTCGATAATTTTGTGACCATAACTTTATGACAATGTCCAACTAAATTGAAGATTATGTAATCTTTCTTGTATCCTTCATAAACGAATACTATGGAATTTAGTTTGACTTATAGTTCTGTGTTTTATGGCAACACAGAATAAACTGATAAATATGGTATTTGCTCGTTTTGTTGGTCTGCATTGAAAAATACTTTCCCTCTTTCACCAAGACGACCCAAGGTCCGTCTTTTTGAAGGAGAAAATTATTTTTTAGTGTAATAAATCTAACATTAACGAAACATTTCGGTTGACAGTTGACATGTAGAGTTCTATACGCTGGCAAGTTTAAACAAGTTAAAACGTCAGCAAATAAATGTTATTCTTTTTATTATGTCTTTTTTTAAAATCGCTTGCTGGGCACTTATATTCATTTTTAAACTACGCTTTCCGCCTGATGTATCTATTGCTACTAGTATTCCCCCTTCTGAACCTTTGAGTTTTTGACTCCCAAAGTATACTTTCGAGTTAATTTTATTCCGTAGGTACCAACTGTTGCGCACTCAGTAGTGTTGCACTGGAGAAAGATGGTATTGTCTATTAATTTTGTCCATTTCTTTTTAGATTCAGCAGTAAACGAAGCTGCCAAAATTTTACGACTTCTCCACGTCTCTGAACTACGCGATCTACAAACTAGTATTACTCAGGCTATCGTCGCTGTACAGTCTCACACGGCAAACCCCAAGACAGACACAAGGCTTGGGAAAGTAGGGAAATGACATTTGAACGTGTAGTGGGAAGGGAAATTCTGTCTCGAAACATTTGTGTGATTAAGATTGACGTTAACATGGTCATTCCGAGAACAATTTATAGGTCGTCACAATCGTGTCCTATGTTCGTACATTTTTAGTTTAGAAATTTCTTTTTACACATCCAGGGTACGTTAAGCAGTGTTGACCAGCAAATGTTGAATCGTGTGTCATCGAAACAGCGAAGACCGTGTGACACGCTGCTCTACATTAATTAATCAAAGTCTTTCAACATCTATTGAGCAACAAATGTTAAACAATGGCGAACCGTGGATCATGGCCTGTAGACTCGCTTATCTTCTCTTATTTGCTTCCTGTAGCCCCTTTTATGCTCCTTAACTTGTGGCGACTTACTAAGCAACCCTTGCATTCATTTTAACTCACTTACCCACGCTAAACTGTTCTTTATTGGCAAATGTTGGGCTTTGCAATTCTATGCTGTTAGTAACACAACGAGCACTATGCCGCAATGACCGACTGATTCATTGGCACGGAGAACATGTAACTTAGGCTGTAAATATTTTAATTACCTTAGCTAAAGGTACAAAAGGTGCAATCCTTTTTCGTGTCTTTACTGATGATAATCAAAGTGCGAAAATACAACTTTATACATTCTTAACGCACTGACGTTTTGGCTAGAGATCACCGACATGCATTCCCCTCGTCATACTTTTTTGTATGAAGCAGCCTCCGCTATTAAATGTCTTCCTCTTCCAAAAGCTACTAGAGTGGAAAGTCTGCATTGCGCAGGAGATTTTTCCCGCAATTTGGCGTAATTTTTCCCACATCCGCGCATTTTGGATAAATCAAGCTACATAAGTGCATTTGGGAAGAAACTGAGACAAATTGAGGCCATTTGGACAATTTACCTGTTAATCCGCGCAAATCTATTGTGTAACATATAGCGATCTTGTCGTATTTATCAGCGCAACAAACAGCACCCGAAAGGTAGGCACTAGAACTGATCGGGATTTCTGCGGACCTTTAGCTTTACGAAAGACTGGACCGTCCAAGAAGGCCACTTTGGAAAATAGTAAAAGCCTGGGGAAAGAAACTGCTTTGGGGGGACAACGAATGTTCTATCTGCTAAATTCGCTCCTAAATTGCGGTTTTTCTATTGCTTTACGATCTTATGTTAACAGCTTTATGTTCGTTAACTCTTAGGAGCCAGTCGTATAAAAAGGTAGTCAACTTTAACTATAATTAGCACTCAATTCTAGCCAATCAGGAGCAGTTTTTGAGCGTTTAGCTACGCCACGAGCAGTTAAATCGCAGTCGAGAGTTTTATACAACTGTCCCCAAATGTTTCTTGAGGTTTTTATCTCAAAGTTTACGTTTCCTGTCCAAAAAAACAACTCGTCCCAAGCTTTTACTCCAATATGGCCTATATCACGAAACTGTGAGGAGCTGTGACTAACCTCAGTTATGGAGAAATGCAAAAATACTGAAACTGGCGACGAGAAACAAACGCAAGAAACGATACAAGAAGAATACAACCCCCCTGAATAACCAATTGAGTTGTCTTGACATTCAGAGGAACAGTTTCCAATTTTAAGAAACGATAGCAATACTAAAATTGGGGAGAGGGGACAAAAACGACGTTGATTATTGGTATGAAATTCCATGATAACAGGTCAAGAGGAGGTAAACGCGTTAGAGGTAGAAAAAGTACCGATCAATTAGAGGGCGAGGCAGCGCTGAAAATTGGTGATTACAATTGTTTACAGTGGCAGATAGAATTAAACCTTTTTGGTTTTTGCCAGATATAAGTTATCCGAGACAAGATTTCGTAAACTGGTATGAAAACTGTTGCAATCCATTCCATCTTTCTGCTCACAAAATATCTGTAATTACTTTAAACTTTGTACATAAATCTATATCTGTACCAAAATGTGAGGGGTCAAATACATGTGTGCACCCCACTTATTAAAGGGGGATCACTCGATTCCTTCGCCTACGCAATAGATTTTCTTCACCAATATACTCCACTGCTTTAGTATTTAGTATTTACCCAGGTTATTACTCCAAATAAAGATTTTTACCGGGGAGTATCTTGGCCTCCTAGGTTACACCACTGGCTGTACATAATAATCATGATTATGAATATGATTATAATCACTGACTATGATAATTATAATCACTTACCATGATAATTATGATAATTATAATCACTATGATAATTATGATAATTATAATCACTTACTATGATAATTATGATAATTATAATCACCGACTATGATAATTATGATAATTATAATCACTTACTATGATCATTATTATCCTAAACCTTATGGTCTGGAAATGATACCAAACTATACGCCGCAAAGATACCGACGCTTTGTCCTTACTGACAGAAAGTTTACAACAACCAAGTTGATCTCACATTCATATATCACAGCGACCGTACCAGCCGCCTGCCGTAGGGCATAAATATAAGCGGAACTTTCTGGAAACAAACACACCCTTTTCACTGCTAGGAAACGCCCCTTTTCACAATTTTCAGTCAGAACATGCGACGAATAATACAACAGAATTCGAAGAACTCTTGAACAAATAACAAAAAGCAAGAATCCGAGGATTTTACTCCGACGTTTTCTCTTATCTTTCCTTCAACATTTTCTTCTCCGGAGGAATTAGAGAACTGACTTCGACCAGAATTGAGCGAATGTTTCCTTTCCTCCCATCGATGGAGCAACTTGTGACAGCTTCGTTCTCTTTAACTCGCCTTCCTGTGAGGATCATGAAATTACGTAAAATCTCAACTATTTTGAATAACTTAATTTCTGATGTTATCAATCACTACCTCTACGCCGCTACGGGCGATTCAACGAAATGAATTGAATTTTAAAGATTTATAGAAGGCATAAATATGAAGAATCGTTCTGTGGAAAAACGGCCGGGTGTAGGGGCAGCTCCTCACCAAGTAAATTTATTGGCACGTGTCATCGGCTAGAAACAGCTTTACACTTGCGTTTCTTTCAAAATGCTGTTTGTTTTCTTTCTTTTTCCGCGAATTGGTTAATTCTCGGGCGCAAAGTAAAGGAGTGAATTTATAGCATTACAGGCATATGGCCAAAATAGATATCCCGACATAAGTGCTTCAGGGGGGGTTTAATCGTTATGTCGGCACATTTATGCATATTGAACCCTGTCAAATCAGTCCTTCTATGCCACTGGCATCGTTTCGGTAACGTATTCATGGAATAGGCTCACTTGTTGTTCGGAATTTTACCGTCAATATCTATTCTTTTTTGAAAGCAAACTACAGCTTCTAACCCTGTTTGAAACGAAGAATACATCGTTACAACTTGCAATCTGAAACCCAGCAAGCAGTGTGACGTACTGACAAACAGCACAGCTTCGTTGTGTTATCACATTTGAGATTACGACAGCTGTTAAACTCGAGGTATGGCCGCCAAAACGAGTCTGGATAATCTGTCGGCGCAAACCGACACACTCACCGAAGCTATCGGGAAAATTTTGGCCGAAAAACAAAATTTCGAATCGATGTTCCATCGCGAATCAACTATCCTTGCTCCAAATTTCATCTGAAACAACTTCTGAAAACCAGAAAAAGATTCACCGAAGCTCTCGCCTGTGTTTGTGTTTGTTATCAAAATTAACCTCAAAAACAAAGCGAGAGATTGCTTTGGTAATTTTTATCTCAGTGTCTGGTCCAATTACAACATAACTCGAACCAAGGGGGGCTTGCAATCGACCAATCAGCAGTAGAAGATTGTGTGAACTTTTTATAACCTAGGTCTCAGCCCAAACCATAGGCAGTTTGAGGTCTTGGCCAGTCAGAGCGAACCCTTTCCTAGAGTTGATATCGCTTGGATTCAGTGTCCGAAAAAGCCAAAGAACTGACTCAGTATGTCTTCTAAAAAATCAAAAGGCAAGACGAAGAAGAAGGCTCAAAGAGCCGCTTCGAATGTCTTCGCGATGTTCGACCAGCAAACCATTCAGGAGTTCAAAGAAGCGTTCAACATGATTGACGTTGGTAGGGATGGTTTTATCGACAAAGCGGACCTCAGCGAGACGTTTGTCAACCTGGGGAAAATGGCAACTGACGACTACCTTGAGTCAATGATCAGTGAAGCTCCCGGACAAATCAACTTCACGGTATTTTTAACCCTTTTTGGAGACAGACTAAACGGCACAGACCCCGAAGATGTTATCCGAAATGCTTTTGGCTGTTTCGATGAGGATGGTTCGGGAAAAATCCACGAGAATAAGCTACGGGACATGCTCATGCACACTGGAGATAGGTTAGTACAGGAGAAATGTCACCAAAAAGGTTTTCATTTTTCCAGCCGATAAAAAAACATACCATTAATTTGTTCGTTGTGTTCCCCGGACCATTACATTCTTCTTTCGAAAATCAATTTTAACATGTAGTGAATGTAACAGGCTACTTGTCCAAAATTACCGGTTCCTGCTTTTAAAGTATTCAAAAGATTGTGCGTTTCACTCAGGTCAGAAAACAGAAGATAATGGCATTAGCGGCACAAGCCCAATGAAAACGGCTTCTGTGTGTTACGGACAGCTTTTTCGCGCTCACAATACGTATTTTAAAGATTGCTTCAAACTTGTATAGTCAACCTGAGCAAGTGTGCAGCAGATTTTAGGCCAGAAAGTATACGTTTTGCAGAAATGAGGTAGCAGATAAATACGGACTGATAATCTGTGTGCATCAAGTGGTGTTAGTCTTTCTAAGGTGCACAGCAGGATAAAGCAACAACGTAAGGCTAGATAACCCTGATATCAATCACACCGCTATTTGGCTCAAACGATGTTAAACACTTGAACAAGCGAGTTGTATACAACACGATGAAAACCTTATCAATCGTTTAAATGACTTCAAATGGGTTTTCCTCAGTAAAATATCGACGATAAACACCCAAGGTTATTCACAGTTTTGTAAACATCAACATTTACACGCCTCCTCTTGACAACTAGTTTACGCCCCGTTGTGTTTTAATACAAAGTTGACCGTTTTCCTGTCGTTGAAAGGCAGTAAATGAGCAGCTAATTGACGATGCCCACGGATTTTCAAGCAAAGAAAAGCGAAGAATGTCTTAAACCAGGCACCTTCAAGCGGTTTTCAATTTTTAGTATAATCATATCGTCAAATGTTACAATACATCACATGGATGAGGACGTTTATAACCACCTATAAAACAGTCTATAACTACTATCAAACGAGATCAATGTTCATTTGTCTTCCGAGAGGATTTAATGCATCGTGTGGTTCAAACTGTATAGTAAGCCAAGGACTCGGTAATAAGTTACTAAAAACAAATAATATAATAGTAATATTACATAAACAAGCCAAGGTAAAAGGTTTAAAATTTATTAAAAAGTTTGAAACGCGAATGTTTTCCATCAATTTGATCATCAGCAGGTGTGAACTTCACACAGTATACAGACGTTCGTGTTTTAATAAATTTTAAACCTTTTACCTTGTTTATATTTTATACTATTGGCGAAGATGTCGCAATAGTAACATTATTAAAAAGCAAGTTATAATATCCAGCTGAGAATTTATGTACGGACACCTAACAACTTGCAGTTTAGCAAGTCGGCATTGCCGGCTGCCTCGTCCCAGGTTTGATGTCGAAAATGACTTGTACTGTCATCTGGATAGAGCGTCTGGCTAGCATTCAGAAGGTTGCGGGCACGAATCTAGTCAAGAGTTTTTGGCTTAAAACGTTTTAAACATGAAGAGGTTGATGTTGCCACAGAAGGTTTTCGCACGGTGTTATGCATGCATATGGTGACTGCTTGTTCGAAACTGTAACATTTGCTCGTGTGCACCATAACCAGTCAAGGAATATACAGCTACTGTATTTCCCATAAAGCAGCAACGCTAGAATGAAAGCAAACATTTTTAGCCCTAACCGAAAAAGCCGTTGTAAATCGCTTCAATGAGATCTCAAGTTTACACCAAGGAGAAACTGAAGAAACTAACCTATTTGAGAGAATGATTCGTCATAGCGCAACGAGAGATTCTCGTTTACGAATTTTTGACAATAAACCACCTTTTAAACTTTTGCTGGTTGTTGCCTACCCAGCACTATTTTAATTACATAAATTTTGTTTATTGGACATGCAAATCACATCAAGGAATCGGTGAAAAAGCGGATGTATAATAGAATGCGTCGTGCATTGGCATTACCGTTGTTAATTTGCGCTGAAGTCGTCAAGTGATGCGGAAAATTAGATACAAGGAGTTGTCTTGGAATCACCAAAGCAGTTCACGCTATCTTCGGTCAGCTGTAGATTTAGTTTAGGACAATATGGCATTCAACGCCATAAAAATTTCTATTTTAAATTATAAACTTCTGTGAAACTTTCTATCGAAAATTTATTTCACTTAATATAGATTTCAGATCTGGCTTAGTGAATTGGGTGCCTGAGCATCTACCTTTCGGTTGTAAAATAATTTTAACCCTCAAAAACCTTGTTAGTGGTGATTCGTGACCTTCGTTGCGATGAGATTTGAACATGATTTGCAGAAAAAGTGAATCAAAGAATCCAAAATTGAAGGAGACTTATTCAAACGCTCAATTTGCTGGCGTCGGACAGTTAGGAGCTGACTGCAGTAATATACTACTTCAATCACCAACTTAATTCATCTCACAAATGTCCTGTCTTGAAATATACATCTTGTGTATAAGATTCAGCTGCACACCAACTCCTCGTGACTCGAAAGAAAAGGATGTGCCAGCTATGTTGGTGCTAGATGTGATTGACATTTTAGACCACTCCAGAAGCCCTGGAAAAAGTAACCTACTCGAGCTGTCATTGGATGAAAGTTTACAAACGTAACCATAAACCAATCATAGTTCGCTCATGTTACCCAGGAACCCAGTCCTTCTGTGGTTTCTGGAGAGATCAATAGCAAGTAACGAGATTCTTTAGTTCAATTGCTTCCAACATCTCCGGTATGACGTCACGTGCAAACGAAGTTAGCGTGCCATGTCGCATCGTACATCCGAACGCAGCGAAATACCAAAGATTTGTATGAGAGGGGGGCATCTAATGTTATTGTTAAGAGGTGTTTTGGAGAGGGTCGATACTTGCTGCCGAAGAAATATCGAAATTTTAAAGTCGCTAGGAAGTCACTTTCCTTTCGGCGGTTTGACGATGTAAAATGAGAACACATCCAGAGCGCAAAATATGGAGAAAAAAACCCCAAAAACTTTTTCCAATGATTGCTTCGAATATGTGAAGATTAAGAATTGTCGGTCTTATCCCAAGTTTGATTGGTCAGATTTTTCCTTACCGTAGCAAGTGAGGAGCCGGGCGGAAATCCCGTGTTTTGGCGTGGGCACTAAAGTTTTTCCCTTGAATTGGAGTAATTTTAGAGATTACAATCCGGTCGCGTTGTCTCAAACTATGCAGTTCAACTTAGAGACAGGTCAAGTACTCATAAGTTTGGTCAAGCATTGTTGATGTTCTTCATTGCCCAAACAGAATTCAGGCATTTGTCTGACATGTCCCACGCTGATCCAACGGGATACCGAATAACCCTGATCGAGAGAGATGCTTGATATATCGGTCCCACGCGTCGTCTGATATGCTGATCATACCGTGATATTTTTGCAGTTTTCTTACAATTATACTTTTCCTCAACCAGGTTTACCGATGAAGAAGTGGAAGAAATGTTCAACAACGCTCCCATGGACCGACAAGGCCACTTGCTCTACCCAGAGTTTTGTAAAACTATCAAAGGCTCGTCGAAAGAAGAAGACTAGATGACAAACGAACTTATTTTCGAATGTTCTACGTTACTAATGTGGTGCTTTTCTAAGCTCCCTCGTGTCTTTTCTTTGATGTAACTTTTGAATTCGAAAGACTATTTTGCGTTTAAAGATAAGTAAAAATACTGACGAAACTGAATTATTGTTTTTGTCCATTTTTTCATCGAAAAACTTTTTGGAATTGTGGTACTGTTTTGAAATTCGGAATTCGTATCGCATTTCAAATTCTTTGCAGGTGAATCTTTAAAGTCGTGTGGTGTTGTTCCCAGTCCTATGCGGTTTTTTTTCAAGGGGCATAGTGGTTGGAAGAGGGGATAACCAGGCAAGGGGAGGCATATTTCCTGCAACCAACAGAGATCTTTACTTTATAATAGTTGTGACTGGCCCTCTCTGTCATGATAAACCTTATGAAAACAGCGAACCTTTATTTCCATAAAATTCAACTCGTCGGATATCTTGCAATTTTTTATTATGATTTTTTTGGGCTGCAGCTTCACCACTGCAAGACCGGCTACACATGCGATTTTCGTTATATTCTGGCGACGTGACACATCATCCAAAAGTTGAGCTGTGCAAACGAAAAATCTCACGTGGAGGTACGTCTTAAAATTTAGCTAACCTTAACCCTAACCTAACCCTAACCCTATCGTTAACACCAACCATGACCTTGACCCTAATCGAAATAACCAGGTCAGTGGTCAAGGTCAGGGTTAGGATCAGGTTTAGCTGGTTTTTAACGAGGGGCAAATCACTCCAAAAACTGTACGGACTTTTTGGACTTTTAAAATTCCGGGGATTTTTTAGTCGGAATTTCTGACTTTTTGGAATTTTCCTCGGAATTTTCCGAGACTTTTTGGAATTTTCTGGACTTTCTTTTATTGACAATAAAGCAATATTTTTTAATCAATTTTAACGTACTGTTGAATTTTAATCAATAAAATGCTAAAAAAGACTTCAATTGTTATTAATCAAAAGAGTTGGCCCGTAATATATGGTATTTCTAACTAATATCAAATGTTAACTTCCTGCACCATTGTGGAAGCACTTTCTTAATAACACTAACGGACAGGGCAAAGGAATAGTTGTGACTCTCTGTTAGCGCCGAGTCATCGATTGTAGCACAATAATAGGCCAGCGAAAGGTAGCCAGGCGTGAACAGGTGACCCAAGGGTTTAAAATCCACCACACCTTTTAAGCGTTCTTCAGAGGTTCGTGTTCCCTGATACCAATTTGCAAAAACGCCAATGATTTTATACGACTCCTTTGATAAGTCTACGTAATTGGACGAAAACTGACGTTCTCTCTTGTTTCCTTTCGTGTAAGAAAACTGAATTATTCAGCCAACAAGGCACATTTCCTGACAATCAACGCTTATAAAACAAACTGGCAAAACAAATCCATACTTTGTTTCAGGTTAAAACATGCAAATGAGATAGGGTACAAGATTGTTTACCCATTTGAAAAAATTACAACTATAGGAGTTGCTACTCACATTTCTTACATTGTCGTCACTACTTGAATGTGACCCTGAATCTTCATCTTCCTTTTTGTCTTCCTCATCGTTTTCTTCGTTATCTTCTTCGTCTTGCGAATCAACTTCAATTGTTGGGGTCTCACGTACAGATATGTCAAGCAATAATTACAATACATCATATTACTTGGAAAGAGTTATCAACTTTTTGCCAAATTTATTTGAATGGACATTAACTTTACCTTGAGGAGATTGTTGTGCCCTCTGCATCTGTGAAAAATAGGAGTCTACCGTAGCTGTGGAAGTGGATGCAGTTCTTGAAGACACAGCCTTAATAGAGCGTCGACCACTCAGCCAACACCTTCTGGTGACATGCTTCTGAGCATTGGAGCACGAAACAACTCCTTTCTCATTTGCATACAATATAATTTTGGATTTGCAAACTGAGCAGTGAAACTTACAGTTAGAAGGTTCATTGCCCTGAAAAGGAATATACGTTTACATTGCATTATAGACTGAAAAACACAAAATAGCATACTTAATAACTTCTACTTTACTTAAGAATCAATAATTGATAACAACAACTGATAATGATAATTGAACAGTGCAACTACTTACAGCTATTGAAAATACATTATCAAAGGTAAATCAAGCCGCTGCAGAGTCTTGGAAACATGGGTTTGACGTTTTAATCATTGCTTCATCTTTTCTGCCAGGACTATAGTGTTTACTGAGGTATTTTTTTCTTTGGTTGTTATTGATTTTCTTGAGGATTTTCTCATTTTGGTCGGCTGAGGTTTTGATTGGTTTTGCACATCAGGAGTGACTTTACTGTAAAGTTCTTCAACAGCATTGATGAACTTTGTCATAACAGGCTTAAAAAAGCAATGTGATGAATAAACTAGATATACAATCCCATACACTGTGGTAATTATATAGTAAACCAGGGACATGTAAAACCTCTAATCAATAACTCCTTGATACAGCCCATCTACGCACTATGTACAGCATATTTTAACATACAACAAAGAAGTTTAAATTAATTACCTCAAACTGTGAAACTGTGCATGTTGGTGCACTTGCTTCATGACACTAAACAGACAAAGTTTCTAGTGATTTAATCCAATAATTTCAGAGATATGCGTGATTTTTTTATCGCTTATTATACACTATGAGGTATGCAAAGTGTAATTTACATATCAAATAAATCTTAATATCTCAAGAACGAAGTGAGTTTCCGAAAAAGTATAAATGATATTGCGTTATAATTTCAAGAGTTCTTTCATATACGAAAAACTAAATTTTCATTTCATATACACTTTGTCACTCTAATTGTGCCAAGTTTTGCATCACTTTACCAAAGTCTTACAAGCTTTGTAGTTTCTTTCTGAGTTTTCTCGCCTTTTATTACGTTTTGCCACTCCCATTAACCTTGTCATTTGATACAAAAATTGTTGGTACCCGGAATATCGATTGTCGTAAACAAAGGGAAAAAACATGCTCCTATCAGTCTTCTGATCGACAACACGTCGATCAACAGGTTATGCTGGCATTCCACCGTCGTATTGTGAAAGATGCTTGGCCTCGATCAAGAAGCATCGATACTTTGATCGTGAAAAACACTCGAATGTTTTAAGCAGTATATATTTTTTTTGAGAGAAATATGATGATCTTGAAAGGAGTTTTCCAAGTTGGTCTTCAACAACGTCGGTTATGGAAAATAATCACGATTCTTTCCGCTTTCGTGTTTATTCTAGTGTACTTGGGTATTTGGCAAACTGGTTATTCTTACTTATTTTATAATCTTCTGCCCCGCCAACTTAGAGCTTGGCCTCCCAAGGCTGACCAGCAAATGAGAACAAAGTGTGACTCGTTACTTCGAGCAGCTAGGAGGATTTTGGACGGTCACGAGATCCCTTTGCCATTCAGTGGGAAGAAAACACTTTGGCCATTTAAGGAACGAGTTCCAAAATCCCAGCTATTGAACAATCTGAAGTACAAAGTCATGACAGAAAGCTTTGAGGAAACGTTAAAGAAGTTGCAATATTACAACGCTAGTGCTAGCGACAGTAAAGTTCGAAGAATTTTCATTACATATGGCCATAATTGTTGTCGTCGGGCAAAACGACGTGCTTTAGTTAAAGCAAGAACTACAGCAGACTTTAATAGTTTCCGGACCTTCAGCTTGTCCTCTATCTCCGTAAAATTTCGGCAGACTCACTCTAGTATTTTGAAAAGCCGCCGTGGTGCTGGATATTGGATGTGGAAGCCGTACATTTTATTAAAAACTCTGATAGAAGACATGGTTGAAGGAGACTTGGTGATGTACCTGGATGCGGGATCTTATCTTAAAAGGTCTGCTGCTCCACTTTTTAAAGCATGTCAAGAATCAAAATATGGTATCATTGTTTTTCAATTGGTGGGTAAAATTGAAGACCAATACACCAAGAAAGATGCTTCAGTTCTGATGGATATGAATATACCAGAAGCTGGACAATCTATGCAGCGTCTTGCTTCGTTTGTTGTCATAAAGAAAACCTGCTCCTCAATTCAGTTTGTTATGGAGTGGTTAGCTTACCTCTCTGACAAACGGATTGCTACGGACGATGCAAACACCATGGGAATACCAAATGTTAAATCGTTCAAAGATCACCGACATGACCAATCTGTATTGTCTTTGTTATCCAAGAAGTGGGGAATCCCAGCTTTCCGGGATCCCAGCCAATACGGCAACTCAGACATCCGTAAATATTACTCATCTAGCCCATATGAACAACTAATTGTTCATGATAGGTTCAAGAATTAGACTGCAGAGTCGTGTTA
>JBAHVQ010000166.1:1649628-1659837 GCA_036872915.1 Nanipora kamurai
GTTGACTTCAGCAGTGTAGGTTAAATGTGAATTTATCGTTTCATATTACCCTGAGGATGATTCTGAAATAGAATTTATTGTGTTTGCTTGTTGTGTTTGTTTATCTTTTTATATGTTTGCTTATTTGCTTGCTTGCGTGTTGATTTTTATTGATCTTGGATTTTCTAATTTTCTTGCATTTCAATCATCTGTTCCAATTGTAGACTTCAGAGCTAACTTCTGAGGAGGTTGTCAAGGAAATCGCAAAAATGTAAGGTTGACTATTTTCGGACTGTTGTTTTTCTCACGCCAAAGTGGAAACGGGATGATTAATTCAGCTCATTCAAAATTCATAAACTTGCATCGATTCTGTTTCCTAGAATTCACACTGTCCATGATGAGGTCAAAGATAAAAATTTTGTGCTTGAGATGACCTGGGTTACTGAAGGTTAGTGTTTGTAGCAACCCACCATGAAAATCTGTGCTACCTCACAAATTTCCGGGAGTAACGATTGCCGCCAAAGACAAGGAAGACGTCTCACTTTCAAACTGGGAACCATTTATCCCTATGGAATCAATGAGCGCTTTTCTTCCATTTAATCTCTCACTAAGTTACTGTTTTTGTCTTGCAGGGACAGATAAAAACGTTAGCTCGTGAGCTTTATTCTCTCAGATTTTAGTAATTATTTCAGTTTGTCTCATTCATCCCTTCACAAGCTAATGATTTGTCTAGCAGGGGCGGATAAATATATTGACTTGTATTTTGATTTTATAATCACATTTTCCTTCTCCCAAGTTAATGTTTTTTCCTAGCATAAAAAGCATTGGCTGATATTCCTCATTCCCTTGGGTTTTCTTTTGTTTTAACCTGTTGCTTATTACCTTCTGCGTGTTACTATTCCCTTGGGGCCTCTGCCGGGTCCTCCCCGTTTTCCGTTAACTGATCGACGTTTTAAAATAGCAAATGACTGTCGATCATTTACATCACATTAACTAGTTTGTTATCGATTTTTAAATCCTATTGGTCATCTTTTTTCACATGATTTCTTCTCAATTTCTTTTCCATTTTGCGTTTCACTCCGACGAAGGGCCTTCGCTAAAAACGTCAGTTTAACCATTCTTAAGTTCCAGCAGTTCCGCAAACTTTTGATTATCTACAAGCTGTTCAATACTGCCGACGCAGCACTCTACTTTTACACCAGGGGTTGGTTGTTGAAAGCCTGGACACCTCATCCAGGAGATAATTTCTAACCTTAAATTTTATTCTCTGAATAGGAATATCGAATAAACGTACTCAGTAGTTCTATTCGGCAAATAAGTTTTAATTTCGGTTATTCAAAAATGGATGACGCTGTTCGCTCTTTAGGACTTATCCGCGGAATAAGCAACCCCAAACTGTGGGATATAGCAAACAAAGTTAAAGTCTCTCACTATATCGTTCTCGCTGTTAACAAAATGAAAAATTTTCCAGATCTAAAATACGGAAAATTTACCTGGTAGTAAATATCTTTGTATAAAGGTATCCAGTAACCACATGCCAATTAGCTGCAAATTTCACAAATCTTAAGGAAAAAAAAATTTTTAACAATTCTTTTTTGGTTTTATCGAGACTTATTAACGCCTTGACTACCATAGTGAACTTATTATTTTACTCTGGCCAACGCCAGACGATTTTACTCGTCAAAAGAGGAAACCGGCAGTAAAGGGTCAACTTCTTGGTGACAGTGGATTTTCCCTTTGACGAGTAAAACCGTTTGATTTTAGCCAGAGTAAAATACTAAAGTCCTCATCAGTCACTGTTGACTGAATCTGGCACCAAAGAGTTAAGAAAACAGTTTGGGTTGTGATTAATTTGGATGAAGAACGATGACGTGGTGTTAATGGTGTGTTTTTGTGCGGTACAATATCCATGCAACATTCAGTAGAACTTATATAGTTGAGAGTGAAATAGAAGCTGGCTTAGACTTCAAAAGAAGCGAGACATCACTTCGTTTTTTTATCATCCATCCCAGCAACAAATGGAAAACATGAGTGGGTTCCAAAGGAAATGGTCGAAGCCGCCGAAAAACATGCTAAGGTACGCAACAAACTTAATCTTTTTTTTCTTTTCATTGGTCTAATTCGATACAAAGTTAAAAATAAATAAACGCAGGTTGTTTCAATCTCTCATTTCTGGCTTGTTTAGGAGTCTATGGAGGAAGATTCATCCGATGAAGACGAAGATCTCTGACAAACCAAACGGAAACTGATTTATTTTCCATCAAAGATCCCTACCTTTGTATGTTTCTTTTCAACAATCACGCCCACCCATTGTTTTTTTGAAACGGTTTTGTTAACGTGCCTATGAAGTATAAAGACGGTTTTCACGAAAAGTGCTTTCTTCATGTTTTCTTAACGCAAATTTTCAGGTTTGACTCACCAAAGTTCTTTCATTTAGTACTTTTCTAGCCTCGAAGTTCGCATTTGTAGATCGATAGTGGGTTCGTTCCGCGCAGGGAAATGACGTAGTTAGTGGTTCGCGTAGTTCAGGAGACGACAATATATCATCTATAGAGATCATATAGAACTAGTGGGGGCATGGGGACCGAAAATTGGTCACAAATTGATCACCGCCATTTTGGGCAAATCGGGAGGCAAATTGATTGTCCCCAGGCCCTTTACCGTCTGCTCGAGAGTTCACGTTCCCGAGTTTGCCCATACTTCTCGTTGGCTAAAGAACTCAAAAATATCATTCAATTGACCTTTAACAAAACGACTGGAATACTTGTGACGAATAGCAGCGAAAGTATTTTTGATATCGTTTGGAGGGACAGATTTCATGCTTGATAGTGTAAAAACAATGAAACTGACCCTCCAAATGATCCCAAGAATACTAGCGCTTCTATCTTGTCACCAGTCTTCCAGTCGTTTTCGTAGTGGCGAATTTGTTGGAAAACGTCAAATTCATCGTAACTTAACGTGCCACTTTTTGCCTTAATTGTTTTGATCTTTTTAAAAAAAAGAAAGACAAAAGTGGAATTGGTTTGTCCCCAGTTTATCCAAGATGAAGGCCTTCTAATTTGGGTACAATGCCCCATGCCCCGTCTACTTAATATATGATCCCTATGATATCATCACCATTAGACCTAATTAACATTTGGCGAAATGAAAGTCCACATTCTCAAGTAAAATGACGCAAATCCCTAGCTGGAGAAAACATAATACACACTAAATCGTGAAACAACTATGTCGCACGAGCCAAACTCGCTACTAGTCTCTAACCTCGATACACTGGATTTGTTTTGTTACAATCCCTAGTGTCCTTTGCCTTTTTGGCATGAGTACATTAGCTACAAAATATGCAAATTTTTTGTTACTCCATAGACACTTTAACTTAACCAAGAGCTTTGTATCAGATATTGAAAAGACAATGCTAGCATTATTCTGAATAAATTTATTGATGCGTTGTAAAACGGCTTGCGTCTGTTAATATTGGCTTGTTTTAAATTTAGAAAAGCTATGATAAACTAGTTTGGCAGTTCATAACTCCGGCTAGCTCAGAAAAGACTCTTTGCCTTCGTCGCGTAATATGTTCTTAATGATCAGTCTAAGTGAACTCAGAAACCCCGAAACTCTCGCTTGTTTAACCCGTTCCCAGTCTTTATGGGTTTTCTGTAACGAACAATTGATATTAACATTAGGGGTTACTCGACCAAAATTAGAATGTCTAGTTAACCGCCAAACTGGTCGTTTGCCTCCTGGGAAGTCTCGAACCACTCATGATGCATAGCGAACTCAGGGATGTGAATAAGGTCTGTTACTCTTACCTTCATAAATTATTAGCTAATTTAATTTTAATGTTAAAATTATTACCTCTAAACAAACGCAAGGTGGGTGAGGCAAAAATGTTGTCACTGTCTGTAATAATGAGCCCTGTTACGAAAACGCTGCATCATGGGTAATCGGGACTAAATTGAAGGGAAGTACTTGACCCGTTGAATCACAGGTCAAGTGTTTCCGGATAAAAGTGATTGCACGGATCAAATTGGTCCTGAGTTCTCACTATGCACTGCTTTCGGAAAAGGGCTTATATTCCGACCAATTTGTTGCTAGATTCGATCGTAATTCTGGACTAAAGTTATCGCGAGACTACAGTGCAAAGTAGGCCTTATTAATATCTGAGCCTAATCGTTAAAGTGAGAGTCAGACAATAGTTGGAAGTGAGAAAACACAGAAATGAGCCAAAGTATAAATTCAATTTATTAAGCTGTTACGATTACATATTACATTAACCAGAGAGATCTAACGTTTATTTCAAATACTCTAGAATTTAAAAATCATTTCTGAGGCCTAGTTGCATCACAGCCTATTGATCAGATAAGGGTTTTGGCGTCAGGCATCTATGGATGGTTAAGCTAGAAGGAAACAGGAAAAACAGTATGAACAATAAAGCCAAGAAGAAAACGCAAAGTACAGGCATTTTAAAGTATTTTATTGGATCTAAAGGTGCGTTGACATGGGCAGACTCCTACTGTATTTCGATTGGGTTTGCACTGAAATAGACACTTCCCAAATTTGCTTCAATGGTCACGGACAATGACTTCAAATCGAGGTTGGCCATGAAATAAAATGGTGAATGTATAACAACTCGGTTACCAATCACGATTTGGAGCCGTTGTTGCATGGGCATTGGAGCAAATTCGTGAAGTGTTAGCTGAACTGGTTGCCTTCTTATTACCGGTTGGACTTCTAGTGAAAGTGCTATGTCGAGAGACACAGAGACAGAACTGGAAACTCGAGCTCGTTGTCTAATTGCTAAATATACTCATGCAATACTCAAAGCAACCTCAGTCTACTTACCTTTATAACACAAGAACCTGATTTCGTAATCTGGACAACACCTTTGACCTAATCCGCATCCCTGATGTATGTCTTGACACATAATTCCCATGGGAGTGCATTCGTAGCAACCTGTCATCACTTTGTTTGCCAAGTACCAAACGTCTCCGCTGCCTTTTATTCGGCATTCGGCATCAACGGGTTTGTATTGGGGAAGGCATGGTTTCTAAAGATGAGAAATTTCATAAAATTTTATTCGATTCATCGATCTCTTCACGCATGCAAAACGAGTTCAGTAAGATTTAAATTTCGTAAATACCAGAGTGGCGATTGATTTGTATCTGAAACAAACTTATAGTAAGGTTCAAGCCGAATCGACGCGAGTGAAACCAAACTAAAAAGTGTAATGTTAGCAATACACAAGGATGTACAAATACCAGGAACGAGCACGACAAAAAAAACAGTTTCCTTTGTTCTGGGGGGGGTTGTCCCAGAGCGACAACAGTTTTATTTAATTACTCTTTAAGAAAATATTCAGTGACATGTTTGTGGAAGTTGGTCGTCCAGGATCGTTTAGTCTCGAGAAAGACTGACTGTTGGAAGTGACCGGCAGACGGCCACTGAGGCCGTCACGATTCTCCCAGGTTCAAACCATATTCTTTAAAGGTATTCGATGAATTAGAATTAGTATAATGGCACTTAGTAGGAATAAGGTATTTTTTGACTCTCGAAACTGACTGGGGTGCACAGCAAATTTTTTAAGGGTGCGCTTCTCCTTCCCAGGTTTCACTTCGCGGTGCAACTGCTCTCATTTTAGTTAATAACTTCAGACGATTTTTACTCGTCCAGGGAAGACATCCTGTCAATAGAGGGTTAATACGCGAGCATTAGGGAGGATTTAATTGAGATAGCTCACGAAGCTAAACGGATACAAGGTGCCGAATGTATAATGGACATTCATCTTACTGGATTAAAATTAGCGTAGTTCTCATAATCTCCTGTCCCTGATGGGTTATCTCTGTCAAGCCAATTTGACCAGTAGGTAGCTGCAAGTGCTTCTGTGGAAATAGAGATGGTGATTCATTAAATTTACTATAGTTATGTCATACCTTACTAAGCTCGTACATTGCTTCTTAAAATAAGAACTCCTTTTCTTTTGTTTAAGTCTTACATCCTTTTATGGAGAATTTTAAAAACCTTCAGATTTCCGTAACCCTGGAGGTTGGCAGGTCTGCAACCCCTAACCCTAGAAGGATCCTAACACTGACTTTAAATTACAACTAAATCTCACACCTGAAATAAACCATCCAAAACCCGGAGGCATTTAGGAGACTCAATATCCAAAACTATTTCGTTTCATTCCATTAAAATAATTTATAACGTCATTACCTGGCGGCTTACACCGAACTGAACGGCCCTGGAAATATTTCTATCAGCGAATACTGGGGCAATTCAATAAAATTACTACACTTGTATTTTAGAAGGGTAGCTGTTGTTTTTTGAGGTTGGAAACAACGACTACGCTAGTAAAATGCAAGTTCAATAATTTTATTGAATTGGCCCCTCCACATGAACCGATTGCCTAGGGAGTTCTGTAAGGGTCGCTGATGATCATAAACTTGATCATTGCTGATCATTACTCTTAGCCCAATCCTGATCCTAATCCTGGTTATATAGATGCAAAGGAGCTGAGTTGTAGCTGATTTACGCGGTTGAAACGAGGTTTTGCCACTATAATATTATACAAAGTAATACAAAGCTAGCTCTCGTTAATGAAAGGAAAAGTGCCCTAATTTCTTTCAATAAAACGGACTTGGAATTTTTCTATCTAAAATGATACCCGATAAAGGTATATCTCATAATTACAAATCTGACATCAGCCCTGAGAAGATAATGAAAACTGCGAAGACGAATTTCATATTTTAGTGGTCGGATTGGACTTTACCTCTTTAAAAACTAATGTAACCAACTTCTACCAAAGAGCTAGAACGGAAAATTATTAAATAGGACGTAAGAATTCTTTAAATTACGTTCACAATATTTACAAACCAGAGTAGCGTTTGGTACGTCGGAAATTTCACCTGGTTGCCGTGAACTTGTATCTTACTAGGACGTAGGAAATTAAGCATGGTTCGCAAGAGCTTAGCAAGCGCAAGCAGAATAACAAAATTCAGTGATACTGACACAGACATAAGCACTTAAATTAAAGACATGCATTAGCATAGAAGCTCTACAAAAGAGCAGACAAATGTTTTATCGGCCCCCATAAGGGAGGTAGGATGTCACATGCTTCCTTGATTCTGTCAAACTTTCGTAAAGTTATCTTTATAAAGGTTAAAAGCCTAAGGGAGGTTTCTGTACTTATCTGTGAAGACTGAGTGAGGAGCGTGATGGCTTTTCACCTGTTCATACGCTCATTAGAGTATATTCTTTGATTTCAAATTGGTGGTTTGAAAACTTTAAGCATG
This sequence comes from Nanipora kamurai, assembly GCA_036872915.1. Taxonomy (NCBI): domain Eukaryota; kingdom Metazoa; phylum Cnidaria; class Anthozoa; order Scleralcyonacea; family Helioporidae; genus Nanipora; species Nanipora kamurai. The sequence continues at coordinate 1,656,894 of JBAHVQ010000166.1, forward strand.
AAAAACGAGTATCCTTCTAGTTATTTAGAGTTGAAACACGAAACTCGCAGTGATGAAATTGTCTAATTGTGAAAAATGTTAACATAATGGTATTCGTAATGAATGACATGTAAAATCATTCAGGTTTAGTTTTATGTCCGAAGATTCTGGTAAAAATATGTTTAAAGTACTTAATTTGATACGAGGTTATTATACTACGTTTATAAAAAAGGCTACCTTATTAAATTAAGATTATTCTTGACAACTGTTGTACAAAACGGTAATTTCACACAACGCATTTTTAAGCTACGTTTACCCGCTGGGATTAGTCGGGTCGATTTCTGGCTTAGTTAAGATAATAAAAAAAAGAAAAGAAAAAAAGAGGCAAATTCGAGGCCACGGAGCGCTCTGCTGACCGTTTGTCAACATAACATCACTAAAGCCCGAAATAGGCCCAATGAAGTGTGTACTCATAGCCTAATAGTCTCCCATGAGGTTATTTTAAGCAAAGACCGATCGTTACTTGATTTTAGTAACCGCTTTATGCTCACTGCATATCAAAACTACCGCCTGTATTCAAGAGAAGGTTATTACTCCATCTTTAATAACCGCCGGAAAACAAAAAGAATACAGTCTAATCGGTTTAATTTACTCTTTGTTGAGATAATTCTAGCCAGGTTGCACGGGATTATATGTTCTGTTGTCTACTCAATCGATCTCTTCTTCATATAGTCGGCATATAATTAGCAAAAAAATAAAGAAATGTTAACACCTTACTCAAGAAGTATCTTTGACAAGAGGCGGCGCGTGCGTACTCCTGTAAGGAGGCCAGATTGCATTTTACGGGAACAGGACAGCATCACTGCTATTGATGGTCCGACGGTTTTATTTAATTGATCGTTTTTCGGAAGGAAGTTATCTCTTTATGTTTTCTTACCGCTGCTACCTTCCTATTCATTATACTGAGAGAATTTACTGTAACCGAAGAACTTTGTGCAGTGTTAGATGCTTAACCGGACGGTTGGTAATAGAAACTCAAAATACCGTTGGAAAAGCTGCGAGATTCTTTTAGGGAATCAACAACATGCAAAAAGGAAACGTCCTTCTGATCACATATGAGGTTGATATTGCAGTACAATTTCATCATAACTAACGTTTTTACAAAAAGGTTACAAAAATCACTTGCGTACTCAGTAATAATTAGAGGAATCAAAATACCAAACAAAATCTAAGACTGATAACCTACCTTTGCGGCAGCTTGTGGTGGAATCACAGAATGCTGTTGCTTGCTTGTTGAAGCTTGAGTATCTAAGTACATATGGCAGATGGAAGCATAACTTCGAGCTTAAATAAGATAGTAATAGGTGATTGACATATTTGTTTTCCACGTGCTTGAGCGATTTGGAATATATGATTATCAGGTGGTAGACCAAATTCTTGTTTGGACTCACACTTGCTTTTATGTATACATGCATGGCACTTAAAAACCAACCATTTTTATGGATTTCAAAGTTTAGCATGACCCTTCTGTTGTCTTTGTATCTGATATTACCCAGCGTCTGTGTTTTTGAATTGAAGGAAGTAAACAGGAAGATGGAAATCTTCATCTTCAAGGCAGGTTTGCCGGGAACAGGATCTCAAGAGTAACGCGTCAACTTCAACTAAACAATCCTGCACGATTGACACTTCTGTTGAATTAACATCTAAAAAATTCATGTGTATTAACAAGAACTTTGTGTACTGTGTTTATAGTCCATAATCTGCTTTAAAGGAAATGGTTTGAACCTGGGAGAATCGTGACATGTTTGTGGAAGTTGATCGTCCAGGTTAGTGTAGTCTTGACAAAGACTGTTGATAGACTACACTAACTAGACTACACTAACCTGGACGATCAACTTCCACAAACATATCATAATCTGCTTTGTTTGTATCATTGGAATTTTTGGTCCGTTTCAGCTTCAATATGGCGCATAGCCCGGATACTGGCATTCATTTTCGATAAAAATAGAAAAAATTCTTCAGGATGTTTATCAGCTGTCCTTACGGAGTAAGCCTCCTCAGCTGTTATCTCGTGTACAAAATGTCTTGCTTTTCTTCCCATAAACGCAATAGAAAAGAACTGATTCGCTTCCTCAGTGTGGTAATCATGTTGTTTTTCACGAGGTCCATGCAAGATAAAACGAAAATAAAGTTGTTTAGTTGACTTACTTTCCAGAATGGTAATTTTAGGTACCTTCATATCATCAACTATCGATTTGATCAAGTGATGATGGCAGCTGAAAGGGAAGGTAATATGGGCAAGTGCCATGGACTTAACACATTGGGAGACTCTCCTTTGCTATGTGTATTAAAACAAAAGGTGCAAGGAAGATCTTCATAAGGGCCTAACTCACATAAACTGTTTCCGTTGTACACCCGCCATTTTGTATTTAGTGATTATCAAAAGTGGTTGAAGACCAAAGGTATTATTTAAACAAAATTAAAACAGAAAGACGAAATGGTTATATTCTGTCTAATACCTTAAAAAGATTATGAAATCAGTGATATATTAAGGGGACAGGGTCTGTCTGAACAAAACTATTCTCTACATGCAGAAACGTTTAAAAATTTTACTCTGCAAAAAAACGGAAGAACTATTTACTGAATTTTCAAGCGAATGCCCGTTGGACGTTTAATACTTCGTTTAAAATTTCCTGCTTAGCACTCCAATTTTGACAAACACTTACTAATGAAATTACGAAAGGAGTATCAGCTTTAAATATGTTGACTTTGAGATTAAAGTTTATACAAAAATACGAGAATCACATGTATATAACAGGTAGTCGGAAGAAGGGGCTATGCCCTGAAACATCATTTGAAATTTAAAATCTATTGCGATACCGATGCTTTATATATATAAAACCACGATAAAACTTTAAAAACTTTATTTCAACCCTACGCGGCACTGCCCCTTTGTCAAGAATCT
>JBAHVQ010000168.1:0-10159 GCA_036872915.1 Nanipora kamurai
TAAATCATGAAGGCTTTCGGTATATTCAAGGTCTACCATTAAGATGCAAGAATGAGACTTCCAATTTTTTAGTTCTTTTTGTGGCATCCACTTAAAGTCTCTCACAGGAAGTGGCTTACTCATGGCACAACCATACAAGTTATTAGCATCTAAATAGGGAAGATATATACTTTTTTCTTTTGGGCTAAATTTACTTGTCATATATGTATTTTTTGTAACTGCGTGTCTCTTTGTTATCATGGACACCCCACCTCTAATTCCATCTTCAATCATCAAATACATTTCAGAGTCATACAATAAATCCAATTTAATTTTGGTTAATTTCAACATTGCATCCCAAGCCAATCCTGGGCTGGTATAATATCAAGCCGGATCCAAATTGTAATTCTTTTGGCATACTTTTCTAAAATTCTCAAAAACATCAGCCAATAATATGACATCAGTTTTTAAGTATAAATCGTGGTAATCTTTCATTGATTTCATATTGAATTCTTTCCACACATTTTGTGCATGAGTGTAATCAAATTCAGATATGGCTTCATCATTGAGTTTTGAATAAAAGTCTTCGATGGGGGGTAATTTTTTGGATTTTAATTTTTTCAAGCTATCAAACCAATCATATGGAAAAACACCTTTTTTAGTTAATAAACTTAATTTTTCTGGGCAAAATCTATTCATGATATTAAATTGGTCTTTTGAAAGATTATTGACCAATTTAGCAAAACTTGTACTCATGAATTTGAAGCTGTCTATAAACCTTATTTGCTTTATAACAACCACCTACTCTCTTATTTTGTAAGCAAATTTATTTCCTATTTTTTTTATTTCTTCAAATTCTTCAATATTACTTTTATCTTTGTTTTCGAATTCATTTCTGGTTATTAATTTGGGTTTGGATAAAAATCTGTCAACAATGATAGATTTTGAGAATGAAATGTACTTTTCTTCAGTTTTGGAGATGCATCCAATTGTGCCTGGAGTGCAGCCTAAGCTTTTTACAAAAATGTGAGAGTCGTAATTTTGTATATTGTGAAATATCACAGGAACAAATTTGGGTTTTTTCATCTTTGAATTGCAACTTTTACATGCAGCCCCACGATATCTTCCTGTGTAATGACAATGATCTCTAACTTTATTTTCAATCTCTTTATTTTTAATATCCTTCAAATTTTCAATTTCGTTTTGAATATTTGGTGGAGCTGTGCTCCTGAGCACTTCGTGCGATCGTGATGATTCAATTTCTTGCAGGCGATTGATTTTTTGGTCAATCTCACATATCCATGTGCTCCTTCCCTCACAACACTTTGTAAACCAAATACCCCGCCCCCAATCCCATCAAAGACATTACTATTAATTGATACTCTTTCATTTCGTCCAAAGGTTTGTAATAGTCTTCAAACTTGGGTTCTTTTGATGACTTTAAAAACATTTGATTTTGTTCAATTTCTGATTGTATTTTTCTTAAATAATCCAAAGAATTGTTTGTGTCATTTATGTCTTTATTAGCATCGGAGAGTTCCCTTCTGAGTTGTTCAATTTTGTTTTTGTGTTCCACATGGGCTTCGCACCACGCCTGCTTGTCTTTTTGAAATTCTTCCACGGCCAAATTGTGTCTTTTTATTTCTCCTGAATAATCTTTGTGATTTAATTTACTAAATAAAAATCCTGCTCCTGCAAAAGCAACAGCATTAAATAATCCTCCAGCTATTAAAGTTGCCATTTATTTTAATCATGTTTAAATGTTTTCTGTTTCAGAATTTTCTGTCTCTTCTATAATGGGTGGCAGAGGTTTGAAATTTTGGACGCTTTGGGCGCTTCTAGTTTCATTTTGAGAGTTTGCTTTATTTAGTTGTGTTTTGTTTGTTGCGGGTGTTAGAATCGGATCTCCGATCATAAATGTGTTTTCCAACGGTTATTCCGCCTGACAATAAACCCAAAAATGGAATAAAAGGTGTCAATTTCTCAACATCTGTTTTTACATCATTTTTTAACAATTCATCTTTTTGAAGTTCAGATTCCAATTTTTCACTAGATTCTATTGCGTCTAACCCGCCTAATAGATCAGAAAATTTGCTTGTCCACAACATGTCCACAATAAAACAATTTGCTTTTTCCATTTTTTCATGTTGATAAGATTCGTAGATTTTGCATATTACTTTTTCGGGCGCTTCCTTTATATAGGCCGGCGTTTGTTTAATAATTCCTTTTTCAGACAAATTTAATAATTCTGCTCTTTTGGAGCTAGGGTTGGCAGAGGCCTTTGGTTCTATTTGTTCTTCATGCCCAGAGGGACCATCTATTTTCATTTGCGTTAACTGCGCTCATTTATTTTAAGAAAATTCTAAAAAGTGCTGATATGGATGAACCAAGTTGATTATCAACTTGCAATATTTTATAGATTTTAGTTTGGATTTGATTTCTTTAATTTCTGATTTATTAACACCATCTAAATAGTTATCAATTATTGTTTTCATATCTTTTCTGTTTGGATTATAAAAACTCACCAATTTACTGACATTTTCTCTATAAGGCTTCGCTATTGAAGTCAATTGTTGAGTGATCACTATTGTAGAGATTAAATAATGTCGTGCAGAAAATCCTAATTTAACTAGTTCAGAAGTTCTATTTTTTACAGATTGCCCACTTGCGCAATCATCTAATATTATTAAAGAATTATGGCCCTTGTCGCTTTGAGCGCCCACAGGCGCTTTTTCCACTATGTGGTTTACAATGGACTTTAATTGTTGTTCTACATAATCTTGATCACATGGAATTACAAAAAAGTAGTCATCGTTAATGTATTTCCAATCTCTATAAGTTTTATTATATTCAAACGTCGGACAAATGAGAGAAATACTTTCAAAATGATTCATATAATTTTTCTCTAAAAACTCTAGTAAGTAACGAGTTTTACCATACGCAGTCATTCCAACTATTATCATGTTAAAAGGGTTGTGTTTGAAAATTGTATCTTTTTTGAGCTTTGTTGCAGAGCGTTTTGCTCCTCTCGATATTGCATCTATTACATCATTTTTTGTGCCTTTTTTGTTTTCATTGGTTATGAGACCTTTGGTTGTCATTTTATTTTAACTTTTTAAATAAGAGAAAACATGGCACGTAGTGCCCGGAGCAAATCTCCCTTATTTAAAAAGCTTAGTATTCATTGTTTCCAATATCATTGTTGACAATGTTTAACAGGCCGTCTGAAACCACAAGTATCTTGCACAAAACATTTGCTGAAAACACTTTTTTGGTAATTTCAATAAGTAATCCCGATTGTGTGTTTACGAGTCTTTTTCCATTCCCAGAAGAAAATTCATCATTTAATGTTCTGAAGTCTATTACTAATGCAAATTTATCTTTAAAAAAGTTTTTAAGTGTCATGTTGTGTTTTACTTCATATTGTTTAAAAAATCTGACCGCTTCTTCCCAAAACCTAGATTTTGTAATTCCCTGGGAATAAATTGAATTGGGAACACCCGCCAAAGTTACTTTAATGTTCTCGATATTCGGATACACAAATTGTTCAGAATCAGTCACAGTTTTATTTTTAAAAAACATTACAACAGCTTTCATGGATTTTCTGGAGAGGTTTATTGTTTCATTGTGCGTGGTTTGATCTTTATCCCATTCTAAAGATCTTACAAACGTAATGTATTCAAAACTAAGGGATCTTCCCATTGTGTACCCGTTTAAAACTTGGTCAGCAAGATCTTGATTGTCAATGGTTTCGTATTCTAGTTGAAGGTTTTCTAAAGTGTACCCTGCAACTTTTTGGCTGGTTTGTGCAATCATTATAGATTCTGATTTAGCCAAAGTCAAAAGAAACAGAAAATTATTCATCATTCCATAAGGGTCATATATACCATGATCTTCAAGTATTTTTCCAAGTCTTAGTCTTTGTTTTGTGCCAAAAATGTCGTACATTAATTTTTCAGAAACGTTGGTGGCGTCTCCAGAACTCGCACCGCTGTCATCTTTGGAAATTAATTTTCTGAGGTTTTCAGATCCTATTCCATATTCAATTAAATCAGCTCTTTCTTTGGTCGATTTCCAAAGGTCTTTGTAAACATTAAACATTAATTCACCACTGTTGTCGTAAACTACCTCTCCAGCGAATCGGATTTCAAAACGGTCAACAAGTAATTTTGATAAATTGTTTAAAAACCAAGATTTTGTGTTGGCATTTTTAAAATCAAATAACAAATGAAAAGAATCCGGAACTAAACATGAATTGGGTTTTAATTTTGGAAGGTCCACAACTATTGTTTCACCGGGGCTGGCAGTGTTGGGATTAAACGTAACTACATGTCTTGTTCTTGTTCCTCTTATGTTTGACATTTTTACCCTTTTGAATCCGGGGGATATTTCTTGCGATCTTGATTGTACTTTCATTTATTTTATAAGAAAAAGAAAAAAATCATTTTTTGGATTTTGATCCCCTACGATTTTTTTCTCAACTTCCATTGATCGTATAAAAACCAAGTTATTGCAATAGCAAACAACCACAAATTTTTGGCTAAAAATTCTACGCCTTTGTATCGTAAATGGGGGCAAAAATGGGACCCAATTTTTTAATCATGTTTTTTATTGCTTTTGACAAACCGGATAATGCATCGGATCCTTTTTTAAAAGCTTTTGCGGCTCCTATTATGATTGTTGTAATTATACCAGCTACAGAAATAGCTATGGCTGAAAGTCCTACCATATTGGATTTTGCCCACTCTTTAAACTTTTGCAGCCTGTTTACGTCGTCTTCCTGAAGGTTTCTGAGTTCTTCCTTTTCAATTTCTATATATTTTTCATTCCCTTCCAAAGTGTCAATGTTTTCAATTTGGTTTCTTTCTTCTCTAGTTTTGTTGATGGTGTCTTGAATGTAATATGCTTGAATTTTAAGAGCTGGAATCCTTGTTGACTTATCAATTGTTTTTGATGGATTTAATACGCCCTTTAATTCTCTATTTTCTTTTTCAGTTAATCCAACTATTGACTCTGCGTTTGGAGTTGTGTCTACCATAGGCATATTTTTAATGGTTTGGGTTTTATCTTTAAATTTTCTCATACAGTATAATCTTCCATTAAATTATTGAATTCATTATATGCCAATTTATTTGATTGTGTATTGGGTACCAAATTATCATAATTTCTGTTAAATATTTTTCTAGGTTCGCCTAAATTTCCATTTTTTAGTCTAGGTTTAAATGTAACGTTGTTACTTGAATCAAGACCAATTCTGGATTTTATTTCCATGGATTCATCACTATTATCAAAATAAAAAGGCTCTTTGAGCCAATTGTCTTTTCCCAATTGTTTTTTGTAATGTTGTTCCAATAAAAATGATGCATTATCATTTGGACTAGGTATACTATCAAAGTTAATAGAGGGAACTGACGTACTAATATTGCCTCTTTTTATAGACACATAATCTTCTTCATCCATAAAATACGTCTCTCCAAAATTTTGTTTTGAATTAATATATTCAATTCTTTTATTAATGTCATGAGCTTCAGCTCCGGACCTACGGTTATTTTTTTTAACTTCATCATTATCTTCACTTTTTAACAATTCTGAACGCTTTTGTAAAAGATTATCATATTCATGATTTAATTCTTGCTCGTTCATATTTTCATATTCTGGATACTCGTTCCAGCTTTGCTGGTTTTCACCCATATCTTTCATTTCAAGGTTATCAAATCCTTCTGCCATTTATTTTTATATTTTTTACAAATCTTTAACGAAGATCTTTTACAAAGATCTTACGTCTTTTTCAGGCACCCAAGAATTGTGTTTGGAGTCGTATCCTAACCATTTTACCAAAACCATATTCTCTCCTTTGACCTTTTTTCTTTTTAATATTTTTTCAACTCGGTATACCGCCTCTCGGTCTTTTTTATCTACAGCACTTAATTCTTGTTCATAAAATTTTCCAATGATAGGTTCTCCTTCCAGGTCTACCAACTCATACATGTCTGGGTCACCTCTAAAGACTTTGGAAATCTTAAAAATTTCTTCAGTAAAATTTGCTTCATAACCTTTTGTAAAAAAGTTTTTATATTTACTTATTCTAACTGTATCTCCAATTTTAAATTTTGGCAAAGGACGTTCTCCTAATGCATGCCCATAAAGTGTAACCCACACTTGATCTTTATTCTCGGACTTTACATCTTTTGGCTTCATTAAAATACTACTATGCTTACTATTATTATAATTTTTCACAAGGTCGTCTAGGATGTCTAACCATTTGTAGGTTCCTTTGCTATAAAAATATTTCCACATTTTTGTTTTTAAAGTTCTGTTAAATCTTTCAACAATAGCTGCTTTTCTAATAGACCTGGTAGAAAAATATTTGATACCTTTTTCTTCCAAAAGTGTTTTAACGCCAACATCATAAAATTCTTTTCCATCATCAAATTGTGTAAGTTTGGGGTATTTTTCAAATCTTGTTTTAAATTGTTTTAATAATTCTTCTACAGCCTTTGTCATATTCCTTGTATCTTTTCGGTAGACTGGAATAGCGAACGCATATCTAGATAAAATTTCTATACATGTCAGGATCCAAAAATACCCATTATTTTCCGTTTGGTACTTTTTCATATCAACTAAATCCATTTGTATTTGATCAGCCAAATCTCTGACGTATGTTTTTTGAAATTTATGTTTTTTAATAATTGGTTTATACCTAGTATATGTATCTTGTGTTTTTAACCAATCCTTAACCATTTTTCTAGAGACATTTAATCCATTTTTCTTAGCCTCTTGATAAAGTTTTTCTGCAGAACCCTAACCTTTTATTGGATCATAATATAAATCTCAAAGCCTTGTTCTATTACAAAATCTTTTTCATTCATTTATTTTTAATTTATATAAAGCTCCAAAATTATACTTCCTATTTCTTTTTTATTATTTGAGGAGAGATCAAACTTTAAAGAATTGTAATGTTTTTTGTAAATAGTCGCCTTGGCGTTTACATATTCAAAATGTGTTACTGTTCCTTTTAAAGACTGCAAACTAGTTATTGGTAAACATGTGAGTAAATTTGACTGCCAAAGCCGTCCGCTATCATGGTTTTCATTGTAAAAAATTTTTGAGGAATCTACTGCATCACAATAGATGTTAAGAAATCGTTATCCATTGTTTATGTTTACTGGTTTATCACTCATTACTGTTGCATTTTTCACTATAGATTTATTTTTATCAAATCCAAGCAATGTACCCAAATTCTATAGGTTGAGGTCTTTATCAGAATTAATGGCACACCATCCATTTTTAGGTGTTGCTGTTAAAGTTATATTGCTATCTTTATGTTTATCCGAAATCATTTTAAAAGTCCAATATCCAGGTTTGAGTGTAATGTCTGAACCGTCATATGTAAAAGTGTCATTATCATTTATAAAAATATTATTATAATCCCAATATATCGTTGCAGACCTCAATAAAATTTCCGGACATTCATTCTCTACAGGCATATGTTTTAATAGTTCCAAATTTATTTCTTTTCCTCTTATATACACGTTTAACTTTTTCATGTATTATATAACAAATGGAAAAATAAAAACAAGCGAATAGTTATCAGCTTCAAGCAGAAAATGCCATAAAATTATGGTATGGAGAGCATTATGATCAAGTAATCCGAGAATCCAAAATAAAAAAGGAAAAACTTAGATTTAAATGGAGGTACCCTAGGTACCCTAAAAGGTACCCTAACGCTGACATGTCAATGACATGTCATGGAATTTAATAGGGATGGAACCTTTAAGCGTAAAACCATATTTTTTAAAGTAAATAATGTAGAGGCTTATGACATTACTTCTGAGACTTTTCAAGGGACCCCTGAATATAAAAAATATTTATTTGGGGGTGATAAAGAGTCCGATTCGAAAAACAAACCTTCGGTTAGTTTCTCGAAATGGCCTAAAATTTGGAAAATTGGTGGAACTATTCAAAAACTCCCTGTGGGTCATAAACATGTTGATTATTTAGGAAAATGTTATTATTTGGACAACTTTCCAACAGAGTACATCTTAGATTATTCAGTAAATAAATTTAGAATTTCTGTAAACAACACAGATTATTTTGATAGTAATTTGCCTTTCAACATTCCAAACATGGATTTTCATCCAACAATGGGATATCACGCCAAAAAGTGGGATCCTAGTATACCTTATTTTTCATCGCTAATAGGAGCTTGGACTGCAACTTATGCTTGTGGAATTTCAAAACAACACTTAGAATTCAACGACCAAACTCCTAAACAAATAACATCTTTAATTAGGTTTCGTTTATATTTCACAATAATGAGAACAATTCAGCAATTTCAAGTCAATCCAGGAAAAGCTAATTTTGACATTGTTCAAAAGTATAACGCAGGATTCCTTAGTGATCATTGGCCAAAATGGACTTATTAAGAACTATTGGGAATATCCCCCGTAGGAACCCCTGGAGGTGAACATTTGGGTCAAGCTGTGCATGGAGTAGACCCTAGAAAACATTATGAACACGCTCCAGGAGTCATTAGAGATATACAAAATGATTATAAAAAATTTGTTCCCAAGCTTTCAGATGGATTAATGCTATCCGGAACAGAATTGATAAATCAAAGCATTGAAGCTTATGTATATTCAATTTTGGGAGCTCAAGCAAAGACTAGGCAAACCATTTACGGACCTAGAGCTTCAGCATTGGAAACACAAAAAATGTTTAGACAAATTGTTCAAGATTCCATACTAAATTACGACACTTCGACGTGGATAAATAACATGAACAAAGCAATCATGGATACAAATGTAGTTTTGAATATGGCAATAAGTCCCTCTTTATGGTTGGTTCCTAGTGACCTCACAATTTTGAAAAATCCAATTAAGGGATATAATAACAAGCTTAGAGTGGCTGGAGAATCAATGAAATTTGGAATAAATGAAAATATAAATCAAAAAACAAACCTCGAAAATCAAAAACATAAGGTTGTCAGCATTGGAGCATATCATCCAACAAATCATTTGGAAACTCTAAATAAACCCAACCCAAAATCTAAGGTGAACCCTGAACCCATCACAAAAGAACACCACAAAACCCAAAGTGTGTCAAAATCTAATCACAAATCAAAGAATTCTGAAGCCAAAGAGAGCACACAGCACCAAAATCACAATGAAAACCTATTAATTTTGTCAGCAATTGGACTACTATCTAAACATATTTAAGCCTCTTTTTAAATAAACGCCAGATTACTTGAATCTAACTCAAATTCACTTGAAGTTTACTTAAAATTACTTAATATTTGCTTGTAAATGAACGCCAGATCACTTGAGTATAACTCAAATTCACTCTCAAATTCACTCTCAAATTCATTTGAGGTTTACTTAAAATTACTTATAAATAAATGAGTAAAAATAACAACAAAGAGAGCAAATCACAAGAACCTAAAATAGGCGAAGCCCCAGAGCGCAATGCGCTGATTACCTCCAAAGTAAAATCCGAAAAACCAAAAGATCCAAAAAGAGTTGAAGCTGGAAAAAGATTAGCTGCAATATCAAAACAAGCAAAAGAAAGATTAAAAGAAGAAAGAGAAGAAAAAGAATCCATGGAAAAAAGTTTAATTTATCAGATGAAAAATTTGTCAAGCGATTATAATTTAGTATTAATAGGAACAATAATGTCAGCCATAGGGTTGTATTTTGCATACAAACAATTCACATGTCCTAAGGAATTCAAAAACAAAGATCAAAAACAAGAGCCTCTGGCTCCCGGACCTTCGGTCTATGAACAGAGTTCCAAGATCGAAACCACAAGTGAAGCAAAGCACCATGGGCAAAGCCCCGGAGCTTACGCTCAAGAGCCAATTAAAAAACCTCCGCAGGAAGTAAAAATCGACCAAAAATCTAAATGTTTAGAAAGTTTTGACAATTAATTTTTTTCTTATTAAATAAATGAGTAATAATTTGAATAAAAAAGAAATCCTCAATGAAATATACGATTCGACGGTCATAACGCTCATGGCAGTTGGATTTTCAATGTTAACAAAACGAGTATTGGGAGAGAAATTGGTTTCCCAAATGGATTTAAAAGACACAGCAAAGTTGGCTGCAGCTGTTGGAGTAGGAACAATTGGATTTAAATATGCTCAAGATAAGAAATGGTTGCCTACAGACCCATTCAAAAGTTA